>CM060865.1:7055550-7598050 GCA_030737845.1 Acorus calamus | reverse complement strand
GCCTACCATTTTCTTTCAAAAAAAAAAGAGTGAAAGCTGAAGACCTGAAATACATTACATGACTTGGCTTGTTCACTGTTATAGTAAGATTATCTTTCCAGTAGTAATGAAGCACAGATATTGGAGGGAACCATGTAAAAACAATATGGGCCCTGCTGAACTGAATTATGGACTTGTCATACAGCATCTCATGTAAAATATCATATTCTATTGATTGAAGTAACTAAAAATAAATGCTGCTTACGTTATGTAATTTTTTCCCATCCTCTTTGTACAATAGTGTGGGTGGCTGATGGTGGAGACCTAGCTGGACACTCAAGCCATGGTTTCCTTGTAATTGGAAATTTTGGATGAACTATGATCTATCCAAAAAGAAAGTGATGGGAGATTTATCAGTAAGGACAACAGCGGGAGACTGCCAATATTGCTGTACATGTGCTTCCCTATATTTTGTTGCCAACCACCATTGTTAGATTCACCCTTTGTTATTATTGTCTGATGTTTATGTAAGAGACTATGTAATCTCTGTTCTCTGCTCAGGATGATCATTAGATTTAGATTGGTTTCTATGTCTGAAAATATGATGTGTTTTACTGAGACTTTGAATGATGTGTTTTATCTGATCTTACAGTTAATGTGCAGGTCCCTAGTGAGCAAAAGCTGCCATCTCTCTATCTTCTAGATAGTATTGTTAAGAACATTGGAAAAGATTACATCAAATACTTTGCTGCCAGACTACCTGAGGTTAGAATATCTGATCAACTTTTTACATTGTCGTTTATGATCACTGCATCCACATTGATCTTTCTGTCATATTTGTTTTTGAATGTAAGCTCATGGTCTTACTGCTTGCAGGTATTCAGCAAGGCATATAAACAGGTCGATCCTTTGATACATCCGGGTATGAGGCATCTTTTCGAAACTTGGAAGGGGGTTTTTCCCGCAGCTCCTCTTCAGGTCATTGAGAGAGAACTAGGTTTTGCAGACATCACAAATGGTTCATCATCTGGAACCACAGCATCCAGGCCTCAAACACAACAGCCAGCACAGAGCATACATGTAAATCCCAAATATTTTGAAGCTAGGCAGCGCCTTCAACAGTCAAATAAGGTATGTCATATTATTTTCTATTATATGCAATGGGGATGGTGCTGTATCTAGTTAAAGTTAACTCCAACTTTCCTATGGAAAAATGCTTTTTTTTTATATTGAGTTTGGAATAAATAGAAATAAATTTGTGATCTAGACATCCAATGGGATTTTATACACCAATAATCAAAATTTCCCATATATTTTTGGTGTATAATTAATGGACCACATAATAAATACTGAAATTTAAAGCACTGATATTGTTGGCATTCTTCCTAAAGTTTGTAATTGCAATTCTTATATTCAACTTTTTGAAGAACACCTCATCCTCATATATCTGATCTTTCTTAATTTGCCTTTATTTATTTGATAAGGTGAAAGATATTAGTGGTGACAGTACTGGGAGTGTGAAGACCTCTGTGGATGATTCAGAAAGGCCTGACAAGACAGCTACTACTGCAAGTACTGGACAATGGACAGAACCGCCTGCTAAATTTCAGGCAAGCAAGTTATACCTAGATGATTACTTCCGTGGACTTTACAACTACTGCTGTTTTATTATAATATATATAAAAAAACAAATACTGCTACTACTATATCCAAAGTTGGGAGGGAGGTTGACTCATCCATATTGCCTGATCATATCTGTCTATTGTTCTCTGCAGACTATTCAGCGTTATCAGAAGGATGTATCTGATGAACCTGTTCGTGGTAAAGACTCTCTTTCAGTGTATGGAGATCATGATTCGTCTTCTGATATTCCCCCACCTGCAGACTTGAGAGCAAGAATATCCAGTGAGAGGATTGTTGATCGAGGACCTGAGAAACTTTGGAGTGGACCTGGTAGGGATGCTTCAGATATTGCTGTCAACAAGAGAAATGGTTTGGATGCCAATCATGCATATGGAAATTACCATACATTAAGATCTTCAGAAGCTTCTGTTCAGACACCACCAACCAAAGGCATAACCAGTAGGGGTAAAGTGACATCTGGAAGTTGGAAGAACTCTGAGGAAGAGGAGTACACGTGGGACGATATGAGTTCCAGATTTATGGATCGTGGAGGGATTGATAGCTCATTGAAAGTCAATCGGGGTCATGATCATGTGGAAAAGACTTTAAGCTCGCAAAGAGGCAAATGTATTCCTTTGGGGGCTGAGGCTTCCAATGCTAAACACAATGTAGACACCTTTTCCACAATGAGGACATCCGGAGGGGAAGCCAGAATCCCATCATTAAGAGTATTCTTCTTCTTTATTTTTGTTTGGTTTATTGAGTTTTAGTAGAAGCTAATTTGTATTCATTGCCTTAAATGGCCAAAAAAAAAGTCATGACCCGTCGTAGTCCCATGTATGCTACAGTGTTTTTTTCCCATGAAGTTGCCGCTCTCCGGACTCAAACCGAAGACTCTCTCCTGTTAGCCCAACCCCTTTCCACCATAAATGCATGCCTATAGGTGTATCTGGACATCTCTTGCAGGTTCTTGTGTGAGTGTTTGTAGGATTGTATTGACTTTAATTTATATAAATTAACTTAAAGTTATGAATTAGATGACAACCAGTTGGTATATATAATTCGCAAAAATTTAAATTCTTTGGGTGTATCATTCGTTTGCTCTGTAGACTGCTTTGTCATGGACACAGCTGTCAAACTTTTCTGCCTTACTGATATAAATTCTCCGTATACAGGGGGTTGATGAGCGGTTCTCTCATACTCATGGACAAAAAGATGTTGGATCAAGGTTTCAAGGGGAGAACTTGCCAGATTCATTATCCACAGGTCAATCTGCATTACCTCATCGAGGATCATCACTGTGGTCATCACAGGAGTCACAACTTTTATCTAATCGTCTGGACGTGGCTTCAAGAAGTTCAGGTCAATCAGAGGGTCATTTGGCTGCACTTGTTGGGGGTTTATCAACTGACACCAGTTCATCTTCAAAGAAGACAGGACTGAATCAAACTGGGGTTTCTGTAGGTGCTGTTGCATCACGATTAGGGTCTCTGGTGAATACAACACATTGTTCAGCTGACAATGATCATCTACAAAATCTATCTTTGCCGCGAAGAGGTCAAATACCATACCTTCCCACTGTTTCCCAAAATTTCCAGCAGCCGCACATGCTGCAGAATTTGCATCCACCCTTGTCACAGTCCTCTCAACACACGCAAAGATCATCACAGAATCATCCACCTCAATCTTCAATCTTCGGTATCCCCCACTCTTCTGGGTATTCTTCAGGTCCTCCTGCAGAACCAAGTAATGTGCTAGCCGCTCTCATGAAGAGTGGACTCATTGGAAGTACCACAACAACAGGTGCCTTTCAACCCCCTCTACCAAGTGGACCTCCTCCTGCTCATTTGGCGACAACACCCTCTGTGTCAATGCCACGCATTTCTGTATTAGCCCCAAGTTCTCATGGTAATGCATCATCTTTCACTGGCACATTGCCTCCTCTTCCACCCAGCCCTCCACCTCCTCCAGCCCTTCTGAGCACCTCATCACAGACATTTAACACAGCTTCTTTCCCAAACCCACTTTCCGCTCTCTTGGACAATTTAGCTTCAAAGGGCTTGATAACCTCATCTTCTCTAGAGGTCCCAAAGGTAACTGCACCTTCTGTGCCTCATTGCCTCCATCATGAAGATGTTGAGATTCCTCCTGCTGTGATATCAATACCAGTTGAATCCAGCTCAGCTCCAACAAGTGCCCCTCCATCTTCTACACTTCTTCCAGCTTTGAAAGTGGAGACAAGAGGCTCGGTGGGCACTGAGTTTCGTCCTCAATACATACGGGAGTTTCATCCAGAAGTGATCCATGAATTGTTTGATGATCAACCACGTCAGTGCAGCACATGCGGCTTTCGATTCAAACTTCCAGAACAGCTTAGTGGACACATGGAGTGGCATGAATCAAGGAAGTCTGAACTGGACACTGATGACCAAATTTCACGGAATTGGTATTCTGGGTTGGAAGATTGGATTATTGGAAGGGTGGGGCCACCATTTGGACCAGTGTTTTCCATTTCCATCAAAGACACAATAACTCCAGTGGAAGAAAATGAACCTATGGTTCCTGCTGATGAGAACCAGACTATATGCGCATTGTGTGGAGAAATATTTGAGGATGCTTACAGCATTGAAACAGATGAATGGATGTACAAGGGAACAGTATACATGACAATACTATCTGTGGAAGGCAATATGGGAAAAGTGGATGAAGATGCTGAACATGGCCCTATTGTTCATGCAATGTGTGTATCAAGAAGTTCCCTTCCTGAGTTGAAAGAAGATGAGGAATACTTGGTATGCTTTCTATGTATCTGGCATTTTTCAACAAACACTCAGCTCTTTTTTCATTTTTTTTTTAATTCCCTAGCAACAGAGCTCAATAGGTTCACTAAATGGAAACCTAAATGGGGAGAGTGCAAAGTCAACTTTTAGGTTGCGAATCTTAGTTCGAAGTTATGGGGGTTGGACTTATAGCTCAATTGTTGACGATAAAATTTGCAACCATGAGATCTTGGGTTCAAGTCCCACTGCTTACCTATAAAAAAAATGTTTGAAGTTAGGTCATTTATTGGCCTTCAATATCTTTTGCTCTTTTATCTATTGTCTACTGCGTTTCTTAAATCTTCTACTGCTTTTCTTAAATCTTATGTAATAATCAAGGTTGTTGGTTGGATGTATCTCATATGGGGGGAACAAAATATATAACTCTTTCTTCCTAGTTCTCATAATTATAATCTATAGTCAAATTTGATCAAAGTAAGCCTCTTGATCATTAGAGGGTCTGGCTTCCAGGATGGCACCATTTGCTAATCTTTTACTTTTGTGAAATGAAAGTTCTGAACACGACATTTACCAGTTGATAGTTTTATATTTTTGTTTTCTTTTTCTTTTTCCAGGATCAGACGAATGATTGAATGCCGGATGTTGGTGCAAATCCACTATCAACACTAAAACTGCAGGGAGCATGATGCTCTGCATTGAGGTACATTTGCCCTAACCAGACTCGCAAGCGCATATTCGTTGGAGCTTATTTTTCTTGTGCCACAGGGAATTATGGAGCAAATCTTTTGAATCTCTCTTCATTTTTTCATTGTATCTTCGTATCATGAAAGAAATAGAAAACTAGAAATAAACCAGAAGCAGATCATTGTAAATGACTAACAGGAATTTGCATGACTATCATGTTTTTTTGAGCTATGACATTTTAACATGGGAGACTAATTATGTTGTGTGTTCTATCTTAAATGTTTTGATGTAATTTTTCAATGATATATAGAGATTATTGAGGTAACTTAATTTGTGGATTTCCTTCGAGGAATGTATACTTTTTCATGTTTCCGCGGGTAATTCATTATGAAACAAGGTTTATGAATGATAATTATTTTGTGGCTGATCAATTATGAACAATTTATATTTATTGTTTTGATGATATATGCTTCTGCTAAATCCCCAGGTCACTCGCTGTTGCTTGCATAGTTGCAATGGAAAATGAGATCTTCAGTCAGATTGAGAGCTCTGCAGCTTGATAAAAAAAAACATTCGTCTTCGGTGAAGGATTGTTTTGTGAAGTTTCACATCTCATAAGCTTTATATGAATACACTCGGTAGATATATTTCCTTGGGAATATTGGGTTCATATAAAAAGCAGAGTATGGGAATGCAGAGGTGGCCATGCCATGGGTCAGGCTTCCTCCAGGCTTGGTGGCCACAGTCATTTCTACAATCACTTTGGTTGTCCTAAGATGTTTTGATTTTTTTTTACCTTTTTTTTATCCGGCAATCGGTATATGTTTTGAAATTTTTTGAAGGTATAAACCTTCCTTTATAAGAAGTATATACTCAAATCAATTGGATGTATACCTTTTTGTATTTTTTTGAAGGACGTTGTTATTAGTATGCAAGGGCAGTCTATATATCTTGATAGTCATCCAATTAGATATATACATCATTAGCAATTTTTTACATTTTTTATCCAATGAATTCATGCAATACATCATTGAGTTGTCTGTCATTTTCATAAAAACATCATAAAAATATGTACTATTTTGTTCAAAGATTGTACGGAGGAGGACTGTCTGGTTGATTGTCCCTAACAACTTTTATGTAATCAAGTGTATACTAGTCTGACCTCGTATATATCAGGTTAGAGAAAGCATATACATATTGAGGATTGTAGGAATGACTCAGTATGACTTATTTTTTTCAATTTGCACTCACTCTCTCTTAACCTAGTACATACAAGCTTAGGCTAGTATATATGTTGTTATAAAGTATGTACTTATTAAAAAATATGTATAATTTTATAAAGGCTCTAGATAACCAAAATCATATTTTAATATGTAACTAAGTGGGACAAGGACCAAAAATATTGTAGATTAGGAACGGAAATATTTGCAGATTAGGATGAAAGAAAATAAATTACAAAAAAACAAAGCATTCAACTGCTGGAAAAGTGTGCTTCACCATCCACTTATGACTCTCAGGATTCATTGAAATGTCATCTAGCCTTACTACATGGATCATATGAAGATTATATCATATATAATAATATAGCAATATACTATAAGAGTTTCCTAAGACTCTTTAGGAAACATTTCCTAGATGTTTGTCCAATCAAACACTGCAGTGAACAAACAAAAAAATGGCACCAAATAAACCCAACATGAACAAGTTGTCCAAAAAAAACTATGGTTGTTGAAGGGATGTCTGGTTGAATGTGTATTCAGTTGAGAACATCACACTCATTGAATTAAATAATTGACGATTCTTTAGGGACAACAACATATATAAAACCATGGAAATCCATTGTGACCGACATCATAAGAGATGGGAAAGAAATGCAGGCTGTGTGTTGAGTCAGTTTTTCTCAACACTCTAAATGTCCTCCCATTAGCCAACAAAGTTTGTTACTTAAATCAAATTTATAAGAATCCTTGGGTTTCATCATCATTATTAATTGTGAAAAATCTATTCTATATATGATATTAAACATGGGTGTTTTCAACTTTGTAACACTTTTGTTATTTTGATTGTTCAAAGATTATTTTTGTTCTTACCCTTAAACAAGTGCATAAATTAGTTTTACTCTTAAATATATGTGTTTTGAAGATGACAAGATGTGGTCAGAATTATAGAATACTTTGGGCTATATTGATAATTTTGTTGTAGAATAAGATCAATAGAATTTTGTTTGAATAGCTTAAGAAAGGACTCAAAAATTTACCTAGGTGCTCAAGTTCTTACACTTGATCAATATAACTAATAGTCCCCTCTCAACGTTATTGTCCACAATAGTAAGATCTAAAAATCAAGGAACATATTCCCAAATCTACAAGAATAAGATAAAAAAAGTTTATAAATAGTAAACTCAAATCCCCAAATCAAGAAAATGAGAAAAAAAAGCATATGAAGAAAGTCTTTGTTCTCTATGATCTTTTTTCGAATCTTTATTGACTTGATTTCCAAAGTATTTGTCTTGCAAGTGTGATCCATTACATTACATCACATCATATCATCTTAAGTAACTATTTTAGTTTCGCACGATTATCCTTAAAAGTGTTTCAAATGACATGAAGTTAGATCTAAGGTAGCATCTGAAAAACAACTTCAGAAAGAGTTTTTCACTTAAAAGTTGCTTTTCACTTAAAGCTGTTTTCACTGCTTATATCTAAAAGCTATATTTCTATTTTTTCAAAAGTTGCGACTTAGGAAACACACTTGGATTAAGCATGATTCTTGCAAAAGCAGATTCATTTAAACATGTTTGCAAACACTACCTAAAAATTATCCAAATCAAATGCAAGACAAACACAAGAAAGGGGCTTAAATTGCAGTTTCATTCATAATAGCCCATTTTAAGTACTACAGAGTACATACAGAAAACACTGATCGATTTGCAACCACAGAAGGGCTTAAAATCAGTTGTAACAAAGTGAGACCATCATCATGTGCTCTTGACCTTTCCCTTTCATCATTCTTCATGGATTCTGTTGCTGAGTGTATATATAATCCAAGTGAGCCTCAGAAAGCAATCTCTCCTTGAGGCATTCACCCCCCCATTGTGATCACAGTCCTCCAATACCATCATCTGAGATATGCAATAACAACCACAAACATAAGACCAAACACAATATAATAAGAAAACCATATTGTAGTGAAAAAACAGAATGTTTTTTTAGAGACAATCAGCCTTACAAATGAGTCTTCTTCTTCTTGCACCTCTTTTGAATGACCCATTTGAGGTTGTCTCTCAGTGTTAGTATTACCTGTTGGAGAAGGCAAAACATTGGTGTTATATGTCACTTCAAAATCAAAACACATACTATTACTGATGGTCATACCTTCTTTTATAAGCCCCATATGATATCTGGCTGTTGTGGTGTGGGTGAATAGGAGGATGACCAAAAAGAAGAAGAGAAGGCCATGAAAGTGAAAGCTTTGCTTCATTGCTATCTAAACAGTTTCAATTGAGAGAGAGAGAGAGAGAGAGTCAACACAAAAAGAAGAGGTGGGGATGAAGGCTGGAGATATAAATGCATGCAATGTGAGGAGGCCAAAAATTTTAAAAATAAAAATTGAGAGCTTGAGAAGATTAAATGAATTCCCCAAAACAGACAGAACCACCTCACTTTTTGTGGAGAACCTTTTATGTGTCCCCAACACTTGGTCATGTAATATTTATGTGTGTTTTTTTTTCTCATACACACATATAGAGATAGAGAGAGGGAGTCAACTGTTGGACCACAAGACATTGGGAGAACAACTGCCATTAAAGTGGTTGTGGTGGTCTTGATTAGTTCCACCACAGTCAAAGACACTTAATGGACTTCCCAACACTTGTGTTTGATTTGTGGGTGTAAATGAATTTATTGACTTCATGATTAAAGCAAAGGAGGTATACAATATGCATGCCCATTTAATCTGATGTCAAGTTAAGGAAAAAAGATCCAACAATCATAACTATGACCTACTTGTAGTAACTTGATCTCCTGTAGACTAATAATAAAATGATAATTAACTCTTAAAAATGATAGGATGATGTGCCTTTTTATTACTAGTTCAAAATCAATTTATACTAAATTGATCGAATTTTGGGTCATTGGACACAGACTCACCCCAAGCGCGTCGGCGGAAAAGATAAATTAAAAGAAGTCATGAATGCCCTTTGTACACACTAAACTATGATGATAATGACTTGATTGATTATGTTTTAACAGCTAAGAGTGCATAGTATAAATTAGGTCTGCATGGAATCCATTGAGGTTAGGTGTGTGCTGGTTGATGTTATCAGCCCAAGTTCACAATATCCTTCCCACTAAAACCACTAAACAATCCCAAGAGACACGTGTTTATGACTAAATTAACTTGAGTTGTGTGATTATAGTAATACCAAAGTATCTAAACAACTTTGGAATTACAAACTCCTCAAATTTAGCTAGTCCAGTGTGAATTAATATATATCTGCTAAGATTTAGTAATAATATGATTTATTTTTCTAATTAAATTTTATCCTATCAACAAAAGTAAGACTTGAAGTTTGACAGGAGATTGTTATGAATAAGCATTCATATAAAATATTTATTTAATTATTTGAATAAGTGACCAAGTGTTTCTGACAACATTCCATGCCGTGTGTATAATTGAGGCCTCACTTGGTGTAGGGTCCTAAAAAGAAAAAAGAATATATGGATGGGAATCATCTGGACTCCATTTCTGTGATATATAGTCTTGTTCCCTTTGAAGAATCAACTTGAAGATATGGCTATATTACTTTACATTTTGGATTTTCTGATAGGTCTCAAGACCTAGATGTTCACAAAGTCTCCATAAGTAAAAAAATAATTCGTTTCAATCCATCAAACTTTGTGAAATTCATGTAGGCATTATTCACAAATTGTCCCCTACAGTTCATGTACTACATATCCAACAGTCATACATTTTAGAGAGGCTGATTGGGAGTTAGAGATCAAATTATTGCAGTTGTGTGGGTGTGTGCAATAGATACCCTCATAGCAACATTGTATTATTTGTATACTTCTTTATTTGGTAAAATGCATGGAGCAGGGGGATTTAATTACTCAATTGAAGAAAGCAGAGCATTCAAAAGGTAATCAACATGAGGGGGAACCAAGAGTGATTAAGGTTCACTTGTTAAAGTGGAACTTTACAAAAAATGAAAACAATTCATTATCGGACCAACGAGGGATGGGATCTAGTTAGGGTAGACATGGCTAGCCTCCAATAAAAAAAGACTTATAACAAAAACTATCAAAATCTCACATTCTACAAGCCAGTCTTCTATTAGAGACTCAGTACTTATTCGATCAATAAGGTTAAATGAAATACGGCTCAATGCTCTTTTCTTTTCTGGTGACTTTATACCCCAACTAAATCCCAAACACATAAAATCACTTATAAACAATGGTAGCATGAGAAATATAAATTAGAGAAACCCATGTCTAACTTTGTGTGGATTATTCTAATATGTTTCATAAGAAGAAGAAAAAAATTGGCATTGACACTTGCAATTGGTGTGAAAGATGCCATTGCAAAAATGGTTGAATGATTGAACTTTGAGAAAGAGCAATGAATAAGAGTGTTTAAAGCTTTGAAGAGATGATGGAGAATCAATGTCCTGGTGAGTGGAGGCAATGTGGGAGGAACAGGTGCCTCCTCTCTTCAATAATGCTTTATTTTTATAAAAGCTTTCAAGAGGCCTCGTTATGGGTGACCATGAGCATCTCGAGGGAGGAAAGAAAGCACTTTCTGTGTTTTGCCTCTCTTTTTTTTCTACTAAAAAAGTGCTTGCTAGTGCTTTTGCTTTTCCCATTCACTCTCATGCATGCACAACCACATCTGGATCAGTATAAACAAATGAAGGGCGTTTGATTTGGTGGATTGCTGGTTTTAGGTGTTAATTTATAAATGCAAATAATATAAGTACTGATATTTGAAGTAAAAAATCACTTGATTCGACAAGAAAAATAAATTCTTATTTGTATTATAGGGTATTTATGTTCATTCTATGGAAAAAAAAATTTATTAATATTTGGTTCACCACTTTTTTTAAAATAGAAATATTGGGACGGAATAGTCTTTCGACAACAATAAGTAAACTATTTTTAAAATAAACGTTAAACTATTTACTTATTAAAAACTATTTATTCTTCAATAAATACTTATAATAAATACTTACAACAAACGCCCAAATAAAAAATAAGGGAAAAATCCATATAACCCTCTGAAATTTTGCCTAAATCCATATAACTCACTGCAATCTTCATATATCCATATAACCCCCTGTAAACATACCCAAAATCCATATAACCCCCTCCGTCCGCCTTCCGTCAGCCGAATTAACGGCGAAATTGAAAAAAATCCATATAACCCCCTGTAATCTGACCTAAATCCATATAACCCCCTGCAATCTTCATATATCCATATAACCCCCTATAATCTTGGAAAAATCCATATAATCTCATGTAATCTAAAAATATATATTTTTAAAAATTTAAAATAAAATTAAAAAATATAAATATAAAAAAAATTCCTCTTGCCATTTTTAAAATTTTAAAAATATTTTTTTCAAAAATTGTCACATCTATCATATTACACACACATCTCTCATATTTATTCCCAAACACAAATAATTTATGCAGGGGTATAATTGTCATTTAAAAAGTCATAAACTTTTATTCATCTCTTATTTACCATTTATCCTTATTTTATTCAAGGTTAATCAAATAATCAAAATATCAATTTTACGTTTTCTAATGAGAATAATAGAAAATACAACAAAATAAAGATTTACAATCCATTAAATGTTAATGCATGTAAATTTTAATTTACTCTACTATTAATGTATCGGGGTACTGGTTATGAAATCACATGTCATTTATAATTAAAAAATTAGGAATAAAAAAAGGAATAAATAAAAAAATTTACTCTTTATTAATAAAAAAATTATTTTTTATTTTTTTAATTTTTAAAAATATTTTTTCCAGATTACATGGGATTATATGGATTTTTTCCAAAATTACAAGGGGTTATATGGATTTTTTCAAGATTACAGGGGGTTATATGGATATATGAAGATTGCAGGGGGTTATATGGATTTAGGTCATATTAGAGGGGGTTATATGGATTTTTTTCAATTTCGCCGTTAACTCGGCTGACGGAAGGCGGACGGAGGGGGTTATATGGATTTCGGGTATGTTTACAGGGGGTTATATGGATATATGAAGATTGCAGGGGGTTATATGGATTTAGGCAAGATTTCAGGGGGTTATATGGATTTTTCCCAAAAAATAAATATTTATTTTCTGTCGAACCAAACATTAGTTATATAAAAATTCAATCTCCATCTGAATTGATTTTGCATAATCATAAAAGCACATGACATCATGCCAAGTTAAGGGTGCGTTTGATTGTGCGATTGCGCATCGTTTGCGATTGCAGGAAGCTACGTTTACAATCGTGCAACCAAACAGTTTTACAATCACAGTTTTAAATCTAGCGATTGCAGGCAAATAGTGTCTAAAAGCTGCGATTTCAAAAAGTTGAGAAAGTGAGCTTCCTGCAGAATCAGTTTTGCAATCGCAGATTTCTGTAGAATCCGTTTTGCAATCGCGCAACCAAACGCACCCAAGAAGAGGTGGTTCGATGATGACTTCATATTGTTGACTATAACAATATTTTTTATTTGAACTATTGCGTGAATTGTCAAAAATCAAAAGATTTTTTTGTTTTTTGGTATTACAAAAATCAAAAGATGATTAATCACCTGTCAAAGCATATCTTCTAATTTAAGTATATTATCTCCTCCCCAAAACACCCCAAACCGGAACCTCCAATACAAGTAGGGCACCGATAGACCCACTACCCGACTTAATTTCCCCACTACCCTAAATTACGAAAATGCTATTTTTTTTTTTTTGGTCACCCTTTCCCACTACCCAGTTCGACAGCGTCCAGTCGAAGTGTTCTTCACCGGGACGACAGAGGTCTGTCGAACTGTCTGAATAAGTGTCGACCGAGGCCCAGTCGAAGTGTGTTTCACTAGGACGACAGAGATCCGTCGATCTGTCTGAGCAAATGTCGACATGGATGTGTCGAACCCTTCAAAACAACAACTTTCTTCTAAGAATCAATCACTTATACAATCATTTAAGTTCTTATGAAAAAACAAAATGTCATTTAAGTTATTTAAGTCTTTTTGAAAACCATTCACATATATATTTATTTAAGTCTAAAAAATAAAAATATCAAACAAAGAGTTATTTGAACCAAATAAACAATAGGCATTTCATATAGAAACAAATATTATTTTCTTTTCTAAACAAATGGAGTCTATTTAGAAAAGACTCCACTTGTTTAGAAAAGAAAATAATGTTTTTTGTCTATAAAAAATGTTTACTGTTTATTTGATCTAAATAACTATTTGTTTGATATTTTTGTTTCTTATACTATATATATATATATATATATATATATATATATATATATGATTTTCAAAAAGACTTAAATAACTTAAATAACATTTTTTGTTTTTCATAAGGACTTAAATGATTGTATAAGTGATTGATTCTTAGAAGAAAGGTGTTGTTTTGAAGGGTTCGACACATCCGTGTCGACACTTGCTCAGACAGATCGACGGATCTCTGTCGTCCTAATGAAACACACTTCGACTGGGCCTCTGTCGACACTTATTCAGACAGTTCGACAGACCTCTGTCGTCCCGGTGAAGAACACTTCGACTGGACGCTGTCGAACTAGGTAGTGGGAAAGGGTGATAAAAAAAATAAAAAAATAATGGCATTTTCGTAATTTAGGATAGTGGGAAATGATAAGTTAGGTAGTGGGAATAGCTTTGCCCATACAAGTATGCTTAATTGATATATGCACACTAGGAACAATACTGACAACTGACAAAAATGATACTCCACATTATATTGTTTGATTGATATTTGTGTTCAAGTGAGCTTTAAACCTTGGATTTGTGAGCTTTAAACCTTGGATTTGTTTCCCTCCCACAAAGATACGTGAGTGTGTGAGAAACTCTAATTAGACCAACCCGTGAACAAATGATATTCATCAAAATCTTTAGCCCCCGTTTGGAACGGGGATAGATTTTATTTTAGGGTATAGATTTATCCAAGCATAAGTGAGTATAAATAAGGATAAAGTGATTTTGTGTTTGGTTGTGTTTTAAATTATTCTCGTTGGTAAACGTAAGAATAAATGTTTTGTTGTTTGGGTAAAATGTGAATAAAGTATGGATAAGGATTTATAAAAGGTAAAAAAGTAATGATAGTTGATTTGACAGGTGATTTATAAGAGGTGATGACAGTTGATTTGACAGTGGGCCCACTTATTCTTTGGGTGGAATAACCTTGGATAACTTTAATTCCAGAGGTTGATTGGAATCCATATACCACTTTATCTGGGTTTATTCTGGCATACTTTATCCGAGGTTATCCGGGGTAAACAAACGGGTGAAATTTTTTATCCGGGGTTATCCGGGATTATCCGGGGGGTTATGCTCGATCCAAACATGGCATTAGGGCTTTGTGTGTGTGTGTGTGTACACACCCTGGTTAAATCTTGATTTGTCAAAATACCCCCACTTAAAATGATCCATTCAAAAATACTCCTGAAAAATTTCATAAGTTGTGCATGCATACCCTCCATCAGACCGATGTTAACATCTCGTACTCAACCTTGGTTAATTAGTTAGTCATGAGGCTTGCAATTATAAAACTACCATTTTTTAACCTTCTAAACCCACCAAACTCTAACCCTAACATTCTTTCTCTCTTCAATCCATCCGCGAGAAACCCTAACCCTTCCCAAACCCTAACCCTCTTCAGTCTGTCTGTGAGAAACTCAAATCAGCCATCTTCTTCCCCTCTTTCAACCCGTGAAATTGCAAATCCCTAACCTTGAGAGGCGCTCTTGGTAGTTGAAGAGCATTGGTAAGACCAAACAGAACGGGGTCCGAGGAAAGAAGATTGAGTGGGAGGTTAAAGAAGAACATGAAGTCGAATCGAGTAGAGAAAGGTTGGAGATGAAAACGGTGCTAATGGCCTTTTGACCGTTTGGTTAGTTTGGTCTTTTGACCCGTTTGTAACGGTGCTAATGGCCTTTTGGTGTTGAAAATTAACCCCATCTTACGCCTGTTGGCCACGGGGGTATGGGTGCACAGCTTATGAATTTGACAAGGGTATTTTTGAAAGAAACATTTTAACTAGAGTATTTTAAAAAAATCAAGATTTAATAGAGGTATATATGCAAAAAAAAAAAAAAACCCAAATCTTTATCCACATCATTGCCAGTGGTGGACCTCAACAACCCATCTTTTGCCATAGGTCTCGAGCTCGAGTCTCCCTGACTTTTTATTTGATGCACAGGATTGGATTTTGTCAAATAATATGTTGTAGTTCTTCTAATAAAAAAAACAAATCATCCTTCTCACGTTTAAAAACTAATGAAGTAGGACAAACCTTCTCCACCACCTTTAGATTACCTTGAAAGTTCAATCAAGTCATAGAAAAACAATGGGTTATCTCTCAATCGGGTGATGATTGTATGTTTTGAGAACAAAAATATATAACTCAACTATATTGGCATCCACAAAAAAACTGAGCTATAAAAATGAAGGGGATGCTCTCATTTCAGCATTGACATGTTTATTAATCCTAAATGAGCTTTCAAAGTCAAACAATGGAGATCGATCAGCCCATGTCATTCAATGTCTTATAAACCTGCTCTTCTAGGTGCACCTAATCTCTTCAAATAAATTGAAGGTTTCCATTTTATATAGAAGTAGATACACCTCATACACGTTATAAATAAAGTTTTATAAACACAAATAAGAAGATTAAACCATGGGCCATGCATACATAAGGCTGACCTAATTGTGCCTGGCCCAATCCATTGACAGGCCAATAATTCACATAAGCTAGAACATGATAGTATAATAGAGCGTTGATACACCATCTATTTTGTAGCTCCATTTGCAATCCAGAAGTCCTCCCCCAACCATCTATACACATTACACAACAATAGTGCAAAATACATTGCGCTAGCATATTTCAAAGAAAAATTTTAAAAATCATTTATCAAATAAAAAATACACTAGTATGTTTCAATATATTTTATAATGGTACATACTTCAATAGCAAGTGTATTCTAAAAAAACAGATAGATGGGGATTGCACATTGGACTGGACATATCATTTTTCATTGTAATATGAAGCTTGATAGTGATTCAAATGAGTCCGCTTAATCATATAATAGGCTGATAATTTACCTAAGCCAAAATAAATGTGTCTAATAATAATAAATGGTTTAATCATAGAGCTGTGGAGGATGATCACCACACCTAGAAACAATGAGAGGAAGAGCTAGCTCTACACAGTAACACAAGGCTTGGAAGTCACATGTCAGACCCTTGTTTTGGATTGAATGAACAAATTGAAAAGTGAGAGAATGTTTTAATTTTCCCATCTAGCTCGCCTCATTAGATTGCTTGTCCTTTTTATAAGTAGTTGTAGAAACAGAGGCAAATGCATTGGATGTGTTGGCAATTAATGCATCCATGTTTGTATTTGACGTTTAAAACAGAGACAACTACCTAATCAGACCTTGATTAAAATTTAAAAACATGTTTGTAATTGCGGTTGATTGTCGTATTTAATTTCCTTCATCTTAACATTGCAATGCTTTCAAATCAACAATTAACAAAGCCAATGAAATTTTCAATAAAATTTTGGGAGCAACATCTATATATTTAAAAAAAAAAAGACAATTAACAAAGCAAAATCAATGATTAATTTTTTTCACTTTCGTTGAACAAGCTATGCTGCGGAATGTGGACGCGCCTTTTCTTTCTTTTTCATTTTTTGGCGCTTGTTTTTCTTTAGGTCATTTTTATAATAACCTTTTGATTTTTCTTGAAGTTCATATAACCTCCTTGAAAATATCTATGTAAATCAAAATAGCCCCTTTAGTTAAATTTTTTTTGACAGAGGATGAATATTATGCAAATATTTCATTTGATTATCTTGAATGAAAACACAGTACACCAAAAACCTCCTTACAATATGTTAAAAATGTGTGAAAAATCATTTATAAATGGAGATTTTTCTCCTCCGAATAAATTATAAATCCTATCCAAAGGGATAAAATCATCGCTTATTAAAAAAATCACATTTTTAACATATTATAGGGATTTTTGATACACCGTGTTTTCAGACAAGGTTAATCAAACTAAATATTCCTTACCTTGGAAGTTTTTAAGTTTTTTTAAAGCCTCGAAGACGTTGAAAAATTATCTTTAGGTCCTTCCAGCCGGATGTTGTTCAAAAATACCAAAAATGTCATCGTGCAAGTACGTGAAGGTTAACAATATACTGAGAAGAGTTAACAGTTAATAGTGCATTGAAGATACTTAACAATGTACTAGAGAGTGTTACAGTGTACTGAAATAATTAGGCAGGGGGCAAATTATGAGAAGATTAACAATGTCTTGGTGAATGTTAATAGCGTACTAGAGATACTTAATTAACAATGTATTCGGGAGTGTTAACAATGTACTAATATAATTAGGCTGGGGGCATTTATGGTATTTTTGTATAGCATCCAGTTGGAGGAACCTAAAGATAATTTTTCATCGCCTCAGGAACCTAAAAAAATTGAAAAAATTCAAGGATCTAAAAATAATAGATGAGTGACCACAGGAACCCCTAATTAATTTTTCCAAAATTCTTTATTGAATGTGAATGCAACATCGACAATTCATATTAGCTTTTTTTTATCATGAATATGCGATGAATCATCTAAACTAAATAAATACATAGATACTAAATGTATTAAATTCACAATTTGATGAACAAAAAAGTATGCACATTATAGCCAATCAGAATAATTTTTTGAAAATTCAAAAAAATTTATTATTACTGATAATATTGAAACTCAAAAAAAAGATAATTGGAGAATCCAAGGACTTGGATCATAAATCTATACAACTTTAAAATTTCCACATTCCACTAATAAGATAGTTCTTATCCTCATCCGTTATTACTCTTATTTTTTTTCCAAGCTCAGTGAGCCTCATCCATTAGATCTTCACTTTCCATTTTAATTCAAGCATATCTCTATGGGCACTCTATCCTCATCTTGTAATAGGGGCCTTGTTTGCATAAAACTGTCCTTAACTAGCATGTTAGATACAATGTAAGACAAAAAAATCTTCTATATATTGTACAATTGTAACCATGACAAGTAATCACACTTTAAAGCCGGTTAAACCCAAAATAACTTTTTCATAAAACTACTTTTAAATAACCGTTTCATTAATGATATTTTGTTCATTTTTAACAAATAAAAACCAAAATCCAAAACCAGTTATATTTGTCAATTGATTTCGAAAGAGTACCTAACATACAATCTAATTTGCAGTGTTTCATTGTCTACAAGACTACAACTCAGAACATGTGAGACCAGGGGCGGCGCCACCCTTTCAACAATATGGTCAAATGACCCCATGAAGTTAAAATTAAATTATAAGAATAAACTAGCCCCACTTACAATATTTAATTCAAGTTTGACCCATTATAAATTTTTTTTTTAAATCATACATCCACTTTTTTTAAAAGGAAAACAAATCAACCCATTAATTTAAAAATAAACCGGCTCAGACTCTAGAGTATTCTCCATTAAAAATCATGTACCCATTGCTCTATTAAAAAAAATAAAAATTTGGGACCCTAAAATACCATATTAAAAAAACGTCATCCTCTGGGACCCCTTATCAGCGATTTCGTCAATCACTCACACACGGACAGATGCACAGATCACCGACAGATGGACGGACGCGCCCATTGTCATTGGTCGCATTCCCGATCTCCTCTTTCTACTATGTTTCAGGTGTCTAATCATGGATTTTTAAAATTAAAAGGAATTTGTGATCTTGCTAGATAGTTGGTGGAGACAAATAAACACCTCATGATATACATTTAGTCTATTTGCTTCTGAGGTTAGCATTGATTTTACCGGTTGGAACTGCAAGCGTTGAAAGAGCTTTTTCAGGAATGAAAATCATCAAAAGTTGAATGATTGTTTGATCACATACATTGAAAAGGTATATTCAATAATGTTGATAATGAAGTTATCATTTAACGATTCCAAAATATAAAATCTCAAGAACAATTATAAAAATTTATATATTGTACATATTTGATAGTTTATTTTTTATTAATACAAGTTGTTACATTTTCAAAAGAAAAGTTTATGTTCTACAAGGGAAAAATCCATACAAACCCCCTGAAATCTTATTAAAATCCATATAACCCCTTGATTTTTTTTAAAATCCATATAACCCCCTCAAAACACCTAATAAATCCACATAACCCTCTGAATAAAATTTTCATTAACAGATGATAAATATTTTATAAATATTTCATTTGGTTAACCTTGACTGAAAACACAATGTACTAGAAATCCATCACAATGTGTTAAAAATGTGAAAACTCCTATAAAAATGACGATATTACCATCTCTGGATGTATTATAAAACCTTATCCGGAAAGATAAAATCGTCATTTATATAAGATTTTTCGTATTTTTAATGTATTGCAGGATTTTTTTTGGTACACTGTGTTTTCTATTAGAATTAATCAAACATAATATTTATAAAATATTCATCATCTATAAACCTAAATTTCATTTAAGGGGTTATTTGAATTTACTAGGTGTTTTTAGATGATTATGTAAATTTTAAGAAAAGTCATAGGATTATTTGGATTTCAGTCAGTTTATAAGAGGTTATATGAATTTTTTGTTTTTTATAAATATATGATAAGAGTTGATCTTTAAAAATTTTATAAAATTTATTCTTTTAAAGAACCCTATTTATAAAAATTCTTATAGCCCCTACTCTGTGAGACAGGATTCCATCGGTGACATGAACCATTTAATAAAAATGATTTCAAAGTAATCTTAAATAAAACCATATGTTAAATTCAAATAATATTGTACATGTACTCATCCAAGTATCCATCCTTTATTGACCCACACAAAGTAGGTTTTGAACACATGTGATGTCATCACATGGAACACCCATCCCCAGTACAATTATATCCATCATGATTGGACCACTCATATCATTTTTGTGGTATTAAAATCTTTAGCAGAACATATATTCTTTTAGACGCGTATATAAAATGTATCCATCCAATTCAAATATGCATTTTGTTTCTAGCTAAAATTAATTTCAGGTCCTCCAAAAACCTTTGAATTGATTTTAAATACCTGGAACATCTCTAAACTTATTTTTTTAATCTCTAAATTAATTGAGGCATTATTTTTTTTTTTTTTTTCAATTTGTCTCTCCTATCACATTTTTAACAACGTGTATATATAAAGTTTAACAGTGTACACAAACTTAGTAGTGGTGTATATAAACGGTAAATAAAAGATAAAAATAAAAAATATAATGATAAATTTAACTTTGTTCATACAAAAAAACCTAAAAATAATATACAATAAGATTTGAAGACGAAAAAATAAATTCAAATATTTGAAGATTTTACCTGCAAAGAATAATGCGGTCGGTGCGGTGCGCGACGTGGGTCTCCGATCGCGGGTATCGCATCCAACGGTCGACGTATTCCGATGCGATTATTTAAATATGCACCGCGAATGCGGCGGCCGATTCATCGCGGGTCCACTCCAACGGTCATCTCAACGGCCCTTCCACATACATACATACATACACCCACCAACTAAACCATCAAACTACATCTTCTTCCCACCCACCCCCCTCTTCTTCTTCTTCTTCCTCCCCTCTTCCATTCCTTTTTTATCAGTCAGTCAATCACATCCACCATCAAATAATCATCAATTATTCATATATCCTTTTTAAAATTTAAAAAAATAAAATAAAAATACATTCATTTCCAAACAATTCAACCCTTCATAGCCAACACCAACAATTATAGCAACACAATTCCCCCTTCATCAATCATAAAAAAAAAAAAAAAAACCCAAAAAGAGTAGAAACAATTCCCAAATCAATCACACCGAGACGGGGCCCACGGCGTCATGTCCATCGGGTAACTCCCGAGCACCCTCAAAAACGAAGTGAACTCCTGAATCTCGGAAAGCGCGTTCTGCGCCCGCACCTCCGCCATCGAAGCCTCGAAATCGACGTAAAACATGTACTCGAAGTGCTTCGCGGTCCCCACGTTCGCGTCATCGACGAGCCTGATCGGACGGTTGCGGTGCGGCCTGGACTCGATCTTGGTGAGGCTGATGTTCCTGAACGCGAAAGCCGAAAGCACCTTGAAAAGCACCGACGTCCCCTCCCGATCGTGCGCGAATACGATGCTGGTCTTGAACGGCCTGTCGGTGCGAGGTATGATCGGCTCCCTCGCGAGCATCACGAACCGCGTCACGTTCGACGAGTCGTCCTGGATCCCGTCCGCCAGGACCTGCATCCCGTACAGATCCGCCGCACGCGCCGACGCGATCGCAGCCGTGTCGCGGAGGTTGTTCGCCGCGACGAACTCGGCGGCGCCGGCGGTGTCGTCGACGGCCTCGCGAGCCACGTTGAGGCCGAGCTTGGTGAGCGTGAGCTCGCACTGGGCGAGCGCCTGGGGGTGGCTGATGACGCGGGTGAGGTGTTCCTTGCGGACGCCGGGGAGGGCGAGGAGGCAGTGGTGGACGGGGAGCTGGACCTCGCCGACGATGTGGAGGCGGTGGCGGAGGAGGAGGTCGTAGTTGCGGTGGATGGACCCGCCGAGGGAGTTCTCCACGGGGAGGACGGCGCGGTCGGCGATCCAGAGCTCCACCGCCTGGAACGCCACCTCGAACTGGTCGCAGGGGATGGCTTCGCAGTTCGGGTAGGCTTTGCCGGCGGCGGCCTCGCTGTACGCGCCGGGGACGCCTTGGTAGGCGACGCGGAGGCAGGACCCGTGCATCGGCGCCGGGGAGAGGTCGGCGATCGTCAGCGGCTTCGGGAGGAGGCTCTGGTCCGGAACCGGGACCAGATCGAGCGACACGTGGCCGTTGACGGCGGCAGCAGCGGCGGCGGAGGACACCGATGAGGAGTCACCGGCGCTGTCGGAGGAGGAGGACTGTTGTTGCTGGGAGAGGAAGACCTTGCTGGAGAGGATGGCACAGGAGCTCCGGAAGTCGGAGCGGCAGTTGCCGATGCCGCCGGCGAGGGAGGGGCGGAGGTCGGAGAGGACGCGGAGGGAGTAATTGCGGCTGCGGCGGCGGTGGTGAGAGGGATCTGTGGTGGTTAGGGTTTTGAAAGAGGGATTGGAGATCGATTGCATCTTCGGTTCTGATTGTAAAAACAAAAAATGTTTTTTTTTTTTAAATAATTTGAAGATCTGAAGTTCTGATTGGGAACCTGAAAATGAAAAAAAGGGGATTATGAGGGTTTATATACGGTAATGTTGGGGTAGATGGTTTGGGTTTGGTCAATGTCACACCTAACACTAACTCTTATTTTTATTTTTTTTTATTTTTTTAATATATATATATAATATAAAATAAAATAGGGGTCGTGGAGAAAAAGCGGGGAAATGATAAGAGGGGGACGCCGTCCTGGACTGACAGTGAGCGATTGAATCGGAGAGGATTTGATATTGACCGTTGGATTTTGATCTGACGGTTGTGAGGGATTGAGTGCGTTTGTTTGGGTGGGTCGGTGCGTTTTGTGCCGGACTTTGCAGACACGTGTGAGGTTACAGGGGTTTGTTTGTCCTTTTATTGTTTTTTGGGGTTATTTTAGATGGAGACCCTCTGAGTATTACTTGGTTTCATATCTGTCCTACTCAAAATATTATTGGTGAACATACCCCTGAAAAATCTAATAAATGACCTACTTAAGAAGTTTGGCGGTTTCTCTTTTATTCCTGATAATGTAGGTAAATTTGGTTTTGTAAAATTAATTTTCAAATAATCGATTTTTAATTATATTTATGGTTAAAAATGAACAAATATGAAAAATTGAATCGGAATAATTTTTTATGGAAAAAGTTATTGTGAGTAACGTTTATGAAAAAATATTTTTTGAAAATTATTTTCAAATGGGGTAGTTGAATAAGCTTATGCAAAAAATAATTAATTGATGGTCTAGAATAAGGAGACTAGATAGATCAAGTTAAAACATAATAACAAACTCGATGAATATGTTAGGAAAGTCCAATTAAAGTTATTCAACTTAAACTAACATAATAGCCCACATTTGGAACCGGAATAGTTTTTATTCTAGGGTATAGATTTATCCAAGCATAAATAAGTATAAATAAGGATAATGTGATTTTGTGTTTGGTTGTATTTTAAATTATTCTCATTGGTAAACGTAAGAATAAATGTTTTGTTGTTTGGGTAAAATGTGAATAAATGATGGATAAGGATTTATAAAAGGTAAAAAAGCAATGATAGTTGATTTGACAGGTGATTTATAAGATGTGATGACAGGTGATTTATAAGTGGGCCCACATATTCTTTAGGTGGAATAACCTAGGATAACTTTTATTCTAAAGGGTTGATTGGAATCCCTATACCACTTTATCAAGGTTTATTCTGGCATAATTTATCTGGGATTTTCCGGGGTAAACAAACACTCTCAAATACTTATCTGAGGTTATCCGGGGTTATCCGGGGTTATCCGGGGGGTTATACTCATTCCAAACAGGGGGATATAGGATGATAACATTTCCCTCTTATTCTTTTTATTTTAATTTCTAGTCAATTAAATCCGTAAAATAAAAAAAAATCCTCATGACAAATGGACAATCATTTATATAGAAGATTTATAAAATAGATATATGTAGTGTATAACTATTGTAATGCATTTTATTCAATGCACTACCCGAACATAGACTAAAATTTAGGCTTAGAGCCAGTCGAATATAATTTTAAACCCATATATTAAATATTGAGCTAATTTTTTATTTATTTTGTATCATGGAAGTATTTAATATATCTCGTATTTTTTTAAAAAAAAATCTCCTTACAAAAGAAATTGAGGAGTTGTCTACAACAATTTAGATATTAGGAGGACATATTCGAAAATAAGAAGCGTCAGAAGGGTGTATGAGTAAAACAATAGCACTATTGAATGAATTAATAAAAATGATGATATTGACCCTCTTTAATTGGAGGACCATCGATTCGATTTGGACGGCCATGATTTGATAATATGGTGGGATCTGAATCAGTGAATGGACGGGGGGGACCTCTCTTAAGAGAAAGTAACAATTGAGTAGACATGAAATTATGTAATATATTAGTTTTCTTTTTTTAGTTATTAATTCATTTTTCGAAATGAATATAAGATTCCACGTGGAATTAAATGCCAAGCAATTCTTCTTTTCTTCGTAAAATAAATTTTTAAATAATTTCAATACAAAGTGTTATATACAGCAAGATTTTTTTTCACATAACAAAATACAAGCATTTATATTGGAATATATACTTTTAAAAAAAAAAATTAAGTGTTTCATTACATGATATATCCTTCATCAGAAAAATAAAATCAGGTGAGAAGAAAGGTGATTACCAATATAAAGTCATGAAATGTATTTAGCTTAAGATGGATGTGCAACAACAGTGTCAGGTGGTTTTTTTTTTCTTTTTTGGTCTCTGTCATGTGTTAATAAGGTTTCAAGAAAAGTTGGTGAATTATATTTTGAAGACCAACATTTTAAAAGGAAGTTATTGCCTCATAGATTTTCAAATAAATACTGTTACAGCACAATTCCATATGTCCAGAATATTTTGTTAGACTTTATAATTATGCAGAATTTTAAAGATGCAATTTTGATGTATAAAAACATAGCGAATTTTTCTATAACAAAATTACATAAAATATTACTAACTTTGTTCTATGATACCAAGGTGAGTGGTGTACCAAAAGAACTCAAAACTTAACCTTCTTTGGTTGAGGTCTTTAAGTCACTACTCTCACCTAGCTTAATGGGTAACAATATGTGGTGTATGAATTTCTCACACAAATCGAGCATGAATGTATAAGTATGAGAGTATAACTTGGAACCTCACCCGTATCTAAATAGACATCTTCATCAACCTTTGATTTTTTCATTAAAGATCATTAGTATTTTCAAAATTTATTTCATTAATCTACAAGTTATACATGAATACAAACATAAATATTTTCATTAATCCATGAGTTACATGAGTTTCTAATGACCTTTGGTTTTTCATAACTCATAACCACCAAATACATTGAGTTTTCTCATTACTCCATTAAAATAGAGTTTTGTACATGAATGAAGATTGAAACATCTCAAAATAACGTATGTTATATTGTCTATAAAACCTTTTGGATGCTATAAATTAATTAGTTCACCTTTCAATTATTCTCATAAATATTTTTCTTGTAGAACATCTAGTAACTAATTAAATACAAACATGTGAAGACCACATAATACACAAAATGTTAACAATCTCCCACTTGGCCTGACATGATTATATTTTTACTAGATTCTAAAATGGTCATATAAACTCCTAAAGAAAATTTGCATTCCTCACAATTAAATTATGCCCCATAAAATCACAAATACCAAATCATCGAAATCATTGAATTATCCATCAATACAAGAGTCTTCAATGGTTATAATGTTAGTAATTTTATTGACATGAATTGTGAGATTTTGATGACATTAGCAAAGTTATGGTGATATGCAAATTCATCCAAAATGGTCCAATTTACTTTTACGCATCTAGATGTGCACAATTTGATGCATGAAAGTAACATAAAATTTATTATTAATTCATAAAAACATTATTTATAACATAATGTGATCACATAACATCATACTCATTTTAGACCAAACTTGATAAGCTTTTCACCAAGCCCACGCGCGCAACATGATCATTAAAGAGCTTCGGTGGAAGCCCTTTAGTCAAAGGGTCTGCTAACATGAGTAAAGTACTTATGTGCTGAATAAAGACAATTCCATTATGAACTCTCTCTTTTACAGCTAAATACTTAATATCGATATGCTTCGATCCTCCAGATGTTTTATTATTCTTGGAGAAACGAATAGCAGCATCATTATCATAGTATATTCTCAAGGGTTTCATAATTGAATCAACAACGTGCAACTCTGAGACAAAATTTTTTAACCATATTGCATGACATGTGGCTTCATAACAGGCTACAAATTCTGCCTCTATGGTAGAAGAAGCCGTGAGTGTTTGTTTATGACTCCTCCATGAAATAGATCTTTCAGCTAACATGAAAAGATAACCAAATGTGGACTTTCTAGTATCTTTACAGCCAGCATAATCAGAATTAAAATAACCAATGACTTCAAGATTATCTGTTCTTCTTTATGTAAGCATGTAGTCCTTAGTGCATTGCAAATAATGCAATACTTTCTTCACTGCTTTCCAATGTTCAATACCTGGATTACTTTGGTATCGACCAAGCAAATCCACTACATAAGCTATGTCAGGACGAGTGCATACTTGAGCATACATAATACTCCCCTACTGCAGAAGCGTATGGAATGTTTGTCATTTGTTCCACTTCAAGATCATTTTTAGGACAATGTTGTTCACAAAATATGTCACCCTTAACAACAGGGGCAACACTGCTTGAACAATTTTACATGTTGATCTTAAGAACCTTTTCAATATAAGCTTTTTGGGATAATCCTAACAACTCACGAGACCTGTCTCGATGAATCTCAATGTCAATCACAAATGATGCTTCATCAAGATCCTTAATATCAAAATTCCTATATAGGAATTGTTTGGTCTCATGAATCATTCTCATATTATTGCCTGCTAGCAATAAATTCAAAATATAATACAATAATACAGATTGTACTCCCACTGACTTTAAGGTATATGCATTGATCCACTAAATTCTCTTTGAAATCAAAAGCAATGAGAACTTTGTGAAATTTAAGATACAATTGTCTAGAAGCCTGCTTTAAACCATATATGGACTTCTTAAGCCTACATACTTTTTTCTTCTTGTCTTTATCCTGAAAACCTTTAGGTTTGTTCATATAAACCTTTTCATGCAAGTCACCATTTAAAAATGCAATTTTAACGTCCATTTGATGCAGCTCTAAATCGTAATGAGCTACTAAAGCCATGACTATTCTAAGGGAATCCTTTTTATAAACAGGAGAAAATGTTTCTTTGTAATTTATCCCTTCTTTTTTAGTGTATCTTTTTGCAACTAATCTGGCCTTGTATCTTTCGATATTGCCCATGGAATCACGTCTGGTTTTAAAAATCCATTTGCAACCAACAGTTTTGATTCTTTTGGGCAATTCTACAACATCCCAAACATTGTTGTCTTCCATATATTTCAACTCTTCTTTCATGGCATTTAACCATAGAGTTGAATTACGACTCTTTATGGTTTGATCATAAGAAATTGGATCATTTTCCATGCCATCATAATCACACTCATTAAGATAAACTTCATAGTCATTTGATATAGCAGGTCTTTTCTCTTTTTGTGATCTACGTGAAGTTACTTCTACAATTGGGATGTACTCAACTTCATTATGGGTAGCCTCTTGATTCCCATCATTTTCCATTATTGGTGTGGATACCTCTTTTTCTTGAATAACCGGTAAATTATGGTTATTTATTGAGGTATTATTTTTAGGCTCAATACTCCCACTAAAATCCTCATTTTCTAAAAACACGCATTTCTAGTTTTAATAATTCTAGTACTATGAGTAGGACAATAAAATCAAAAACATTTTGATCTTTCAGGATAACCAATGAAAAAACAACTTATAGTCCTAGAATCCAACTTCTTTATATGTGAGTTGAAAATTTTAGCTTCAACTGGACACTCCCATACATGTAAATAATTCAAATTCGGTTTCCTACCAACCCATAATTCATAAGGAGTTTTGGGTACAGCCTTACTAGGAACACGATTAAGAATGTGTACAGCAGTTTTCAAAGCTTCACCCCACAGAAATTCAGGCAAGGTTGTTTTACTCGTCATACTTCTCACCATATCAATTAGAGTACGGTTTCATCGCTCGGCTACACCATTCTGCTCGGGAGTACCAGGCATTGTGTTGTTTGCGACAATTTCATTCTCTCGTAAAAATATGGTAAAAGCACTTGGATTTTGACCCGATTCAGTGAATCTTCCATAATATTCACCACCTCTATCGAACCTTACACTTTTAATTTATTTACAAAGTTGATTTTCAACTTTAGCTTTATAGATTTTAAAAACATCCAGTGCTTTAGATTTTTCACGAATAAGATACACGTAAAAATACCTCGAAAAGCCATCAATAAAGCTAATAAAATATTTATGCCCACTAATGGTTAAAGTTGGATAGGGTCCCCAAATGTCAGTATGAATGCATTCTAACAATTCAGTGACCCTAGATGCACCCTTTTTCTTAATCTTTGTATATTTTCCTTTGATACATTCGATGCAAGTATTAAAATCAGAAAAATCAAGTGAATTTAAAATTCCATCTTTAACAAGACGGTCCATTCTTTCTCTTGATATGTGACCTAGTCTTTTATGCCACAACATGGATGAATTTTCATTCACTCGATTTTTTTTCTTAAAAATTACATCATTCACATGTAAGGATAAAAGAGACTGTGCATAATTGTAATCTAAATTCAATGAATAAATATTACCATGCAAAATACCAGAGCCAATCAAATGGGAATTAAAGAACAAAGATACTTTATTATTTTCAAATCTTAATTCATAACCATAAGAATCAAGTTTTTGGACTGAAATAAGATTTCTAGTAAATACAGGAACATAAATTGCATCTACTAAGTCCATAATAAAACCAGTATCTAAAACCAAACATAGAGTGTCAATGGCCTCAACATTTACTTTTGTAGTTTTGTTCCATTTTCCAAAGTGATGGTTCACTCTCATTTATTTTGTCTCTTGCTTGTAAGGTATCCCTGCATGGAATTCGTTATGTGAATACTCGCACCAGTATCAATCCACCAAGTATTTGGTAGAACATTAACCAAATATGATTCATAAGATACAAAGCATTGGGTGTTACCTTTATTTCCTAACCAAGCCTTAAAACCAGCATAATCTTTTCGCAGATGACCTTTCTGGTGACAAAAGTGGCATCGTATCTTATTCTCATCATTTTGCCCATTGGGAGAATTTTTATTATTTTTCATAAGGTTTGTCATACTCAAAGTTTCAGTACCAAATAAATAACTAGTAATAGTAGTAGGGTTCATTGCTGCAAGATAATAAATTATTTTCCATGTCATGAATAAATTCAACACCACATACTAAACAATCTAATTAAAATACATATTTAGCTAGATTTTTCTTAATCTCAATTTCTTGTAATTCTTTCGTTGGACCGAATTACAATATCAAATATCAAATTATAATTATAGTCCTTCCGTTGGGCCGAACAATAATTTGATTGTAAAGCATAAAAATATATTATTATAATTCTTCCATTTGACCGAATTACAATAATATATATCAAAATGAGATGATAGTTAAAATAAAATTATCAAATCATAAGGAAATTTAACACCGTTGGGTAGAAAAACTTCATTGATATTATTTTATTTATCATCTATTATTTTAAAACTTAGTCATATATAGTGATGACCCTCTATTGATGATCAATATCCAAATGAGATTATGGTTAAAATAAAATTATCAAATCATAAGGAAGTTTAATACCGTTTGGTAGAAAACTTCATTGATATTATTTTAATCATCATCTCCTATCTTAAAAACTTAAATCATATATAGTGATGACCCTCCGTTGGGTTGATCAACAATAGATATGAAACTTAAAATAATGTGATCAACCAAATATTAACCAAATATAACCATAAAATTTATATCATATTTTATTAATCACTTGATAAATCATTAACTTAACATGAATTATTTAACCCTTACAAAATTCATGCATCAAAATAAGATGTATTAACAAGATAAAACATATTTAAAGATTCATGAATTATTTAACTCATATATAATTCATGCACTGTGAATTAAATATGCACTAAAATAAAATATAACATGATCACCCCAGCATGTGTATATAATTATTTAAACAAAATATAATTCATGTACCATGAATGAATGAAAGATGCACCGAACTAAATTCAAGCATGAAAATAAAATTCATGAATCATTTAACTTCCATAAACGGTAACATCACCTAATAAAGATGTAACATAAAAATTTTAACAAGTTTCAATTGATTCCATGCATAACATATTCACTATATCAAGAGAAAGTTGAATAAGTGTGGATTGATCATTAATATGCACGTCCGTACAGTATATGCATATTTTATCCATCAATTAATAACATAGGGATGTTCATGATCGAAATTCATCTGAATATATTTTTTACATCAAAATTGGTTAGCTCTGATACCAATTGTTAGACTTTATAATTATGCAGAATTTTAAGGATACAATTTTGATGTATAAAAACATAGCGAATATTCCTATAACAAAATTACATAAAATATTATTAACTTTGTTCTATGATACCAAGGTGAGTGGTGTATCAAAAGAACTCAAAACTTAACCTTCTTTGGTTGAGGTCTTCAAGTCACTACTCTCACCTAACTTAATAGGTAGCAATATGTGGTGTATGAATTTCTCACACAAATCGCGAATGTGTAAGTATAAGAGTATGACTTGGGACCTCACCCTTATATAGACATCTTCATCAACCTTTGGTCTTCTCCTTAAAGACTATTAGTATTTCCATAACTTATTCCATTAATCCATAAGTTATACATGAATACAAACATAAGTATTTTCATTAATCCATGAGTTACATGAGTTTCTAATGACTTTTGGTTTTTCATAACTCATAACCACCAAAGGCATTCAGTTTTCTCATTACTCCATTGAACATTAAAATGGAGTTTTGTACATGAATGAAGATTGAAACATCTCAAAATAACGTCTGTTATATTGTCTATAAAACCTTTTGGATGCCATAAATTAATTGGTTCACATTTCAATTATTCTCATAAATATTTTTCTTGTGGAGTAACATCTAGTAATTAATTAAATACAAACATGTAAAAGTCACATAATACACAAAATGTTAACATATTTTTCAGTCGTCACACGCATTTGATTTTATATTTCCTAAAATAAAGAATATATATTTATAAAAATTAAAATATACTCATATAAAAAAAAATAAAAATCACATATTTCATTAATATATAAGAGATGTGACTAAAGTGCATACAAAAGACTGAGCGTATTCGTGTGTAACATAACTCATAATTTCAAATCTGCATAAAGCAAGACTTGGTCTTCTATGTGTAAAGTCAAGGCTGCTGTGCATACAACTACATGAACAGATCCACCGAATATAATTAGGCGAACGTGCTTTAGTCAAGTTTTGGACACTTTGACTGCCTTTTCTTCTGGCTGCAGAGTTTATGACATGTGATAATTCCACACACTATGAAAATTCTTAGCATGCAGTCAACTTATATGCCCCCCGAGAATAGGCCTAGAATAAGTGAAAATTAATCCTCAAAATGAGTATTTAAAATATTTGAATAAATGAGAATCTGCCTATCAGAATTAACTGGTATACAACAATATATAAATTTCAACCAATTATTTCAGGTTATTTAACCCCAAAAAATATATAGGCTCACAGTCAAATCAATTGTCATTATTTTTTATCTTTTATCATTTTTTCATCTTTTATTAATTTTTATCCGCAACTTATTTACAATTTTTTCAAACAAAAAAAACTTTATTATTACATTTATCAATGAAATAATTCAAAACACAATCACATAAAAAATCATTTTATCCATATTCATGCTAAAATAGCCAAAAACCTCATCATAACTTATTTCTCTATCCAAACGAAAGCATAAAGTTGACATGTAAAAATAAAAAATAATAATTTGTTCTTTTCAGTCCTTTTTTATTAAAAGGAAACGGTAGGAGACCTCAAATTTTATAAATCATATAGAATGACCAAAAGGAAAATTTTCACTAAAATTTGTTAGATTTAATGAGCAATAATAAACAACATAATATAATGACAAGCTAAGTGGTTGATAAGCAACATCATGGAGTATGGAATGAAAATTTTCATATTGGTTTCTTATTTGTTAAATTCTCTTACAAACCATCGGATATTATTAAAATCTACTATCTTTATTGAAGATGTGTGGCCTCCCAATGAGACAAACCAAGTGGCAATTATGTCACTCTTGAGATGTAACATTTTATATTATCCCATCTAGTTTGTCAGTCTTTTATTTGCTGCTGGGATTATCTGTAGCTGCCAATGTGCACTTTCTTGTGCCCACCTAATGTTCCTGGAGGACTCACATGAAATTTTATAGAAGTGGAAATAGTGATGTGTTACAATTACTCTCCCTATAATTTGCTGACATGAGCACCTAATAATGTCCAGGTAGCCCCAATTGGTTTTCCCTGACAATGAAGCCACTCCTAGCATTATATAAAACAAAATTTTCAACCACACAATAGTCAGTTGGAAAACCTACCATGAAAAGAACTTGTACAAAACAATAAAATTCAAAGGTGCTGCTCTTTTACATTATGTACAGTGAACTGGAAAATAAAAAGGCTGTCTAATGACAATCACAGCACAATAACAATCAGCAAAACTATTACCTGGAGAGAAGATGCACAACCACTTGTTGAAACCCTTGAAACAACACAGGCTGCAAAAGAAAAAGAAAAATTGTGCAATTGATATGACCAAAAAAAGGCTAAATACAAAGTTTCATAACTTAGAATTATAGATAGTAAAGAAAAAGAAAGATGAAACAGAGCAAAAAAACATAAAATTAAACTAAACTGCAAACCCATCTCCGGCCGGCTCTCAGTCACTTATGATTACAATGCACAGGAGATCCCTTCCAAGGAACAATATCAGCCAAGAATGATTGTAGAAATGGATGCGATGAGACAGACCCTCTTGGGCATTATAGGCCAACCCATTTCACCCATCTGAAAGCCCGGCCCACCCGGAAAGGCAGCCTGTAATCCTTGGCAACCGCGGGATCTCTCCTTGCCGCCTCTGTCTCAGACCAGACATAAACCCCCCGCTCTTGCTGACTCCCAGGGACTGTGTTGTCAAGTACTACTGCGACAAGGAAAGCAATGACCATGTGGAAAGACAGCAACGTATTCATTACGTAGTTTACCTGCACGTGGAAGAGACATCTAACTTAAGAAGTGAATTTGCAAGAGAACAGTGATGTTTATCTTTAGGCGTGTCAACCAAAAAATATTCACATTACAGGCATCATCATGTCCTATAATAAAAGAAGCCAGTTCAGTGTGTTGGCTAATTCGGAATAAATCCTAAACAAGTAACATAAAGTTTCATCCAACCACGTATATCAGATATTTGGCCATATTTATGCTAACATTAACAGTCCAAACAAATACGCCAATTGCCATATTGAACCTCATTACCCATAACAAAAGTTTCATCCAACCACGTATATCAGATATTTGGCCACATTTATGCTAAAATTAACAGTCCAAACAAATAATGCCAATTACCATATTGAACCGCATTACCCATAAATCATCCTACTCCTCTTCTTGACCCCCTCTACATGGCAGAATTTTAATTGGGGCCACATTTGTAGCACCTACTCTTTCATCAGGCTTATTCTCTCATTCTCTTTGCTTCCAGTCACATTATGTCATTTCACACTGCACAAATCTGACATAATATGAGAAGAGAAACATATTTGCGATCAATTTCTCTCATGTACTTTTTTCATGATATGACAGGAAATTTAAATAGTGACGATCTTTTATTCCCAAGTTCGCTGAAACAAAGTCATTTGTCTGCCTGTTCTTCTGTAGAGAGACTTGAAAATAAGAATTTACATAATTTGGTGGATTTTCTATCAGAACTTGTCGTTCCCACTTATTATAGGACATTATATTTTCAAGTGGGCAAATGAATTCTTTATCTTGAAAAACTCGTGCCAATGCAAAGGGATTGTTCACTGGCCGTAGCTTATAAAGCAATTAAGGAAAGGTCATATACAATAATTAAGTAGATCTTTCTTGACATGTTGTTCTCTGTGTAAGATTTGATTATTGTTATAGATCAATCTTCATGTGTATGTTGTAATTCAGAACTCAAAAAATCCCCCTATCTTGGTTAGAAAAGCAAAGTGCAAATTAAGGAAGAAACATGGAAGTACTATCCCCAGACAATTTTAAGTGGTCTCTCAAGCAGCAAAATGAGGATTACAAAATATAATTTTCACATGAAATGAGCATCAAGAAAAAAACAGATACATACCCCACCAAACTGGCTGCGAAAAGGTCCATGGGATGCAACTATATATGGCTGGAAATAACTTGGCACGGATGAATTTGCATTAGGAGTAATGCCATATTGCTGGAAATATGCAGGCACCGATAAGGATAAGAATAGAGCGAGCCCAACTATGATAATATTTCTGGAGCTTCCTGCTTCACTGTAGCGAAGGTTTGATAAGCCCAGTGCAGCAAGCATGGCCCACATAAAACAAAGCAAAGCAGCAACCATAACTTCGGGTATTGAAGCAATGAAGCCCCCAACTTTACCTGTATGGAACAAAGAAGACAGCAGTACCAATGTGGTCAATTATATACCTTTAGCATAAAAGTAGAGACATGTTGAGGAGGAACAAAAGATACAAAAGAGCAAAGTAAAAAAGAAGAATGAATCTATATCTTTATAGATAATTATGCTACAACCTTTCAAACAAGACTTGGACAACATAATATCATCCACATTAATATGATGGAAAATTTAGAAAAAAAACAAATAAATGAAACTCACCTATAAGAGAGAGGAGAATCAGAATGCAGGCACCAAACTCAACAGATCTCCGGCTTCCCATTTTGGTGACCGCAATGGTGTGGACATTCTCAGTAAGGGTTGTAGACCCTGTTCCAGTTCCCCAAAGACCAGCCAAAACACTTGAAACACCTTCCAAACCAATTCCTCGGCTAAGTACCCCAGGTGTGGGAGGTCTGGAAGCCACCAACAAGGATGATGCATGGTATGATCCAACCTAAAACAATAATTCCACGTAAAACTATGAGGAACAACAGTGTAGTATCTTTACTTTTCTTAAAATGTTTGAAATAGCAGCTCGTTAGCAACTTCTGAAAGGAAATATAGTCCAAGAACTATTTTCAAAAGAAAGATTGGAGCATCATATTAAACATGTTGCCCTCAAACAAAGGATACGAGGAATCTCCAAAAAGAAAAGGTAATAGAGTCAAGACATATATATCAAAAGAAAAGAAAAATACAAGAGGAGTCCCGGATAGACTAAGGCCTATATACAATGAAACCCCAAGGTTTAGGAGTTACACCCTATTCCATTGTTTCCCATTATGCTCAGTGGAGTATCCCCTCCAAGGAGAACCACAATCCAAGCTTGGAGCGAGGCCGCAATTCCCACCCAAATATTTTCCACATTATATCTCTTCCATTGGAAATGCATACATGCTCATGTGCAATTTCACTATTATTATTACATAAACCAATGTGATGCATGCGTACGTATACATGTAATTTAACTGTTGTATACTTGTATATATACTGGTAGAATATTCCAGCGTTGTGGAGCTTACAGTTTTTAACTACCTCTAAGCACATATTATCTTCTCCCACTAGGCGACGTGGGGCTAAACTTATGGTGCAAGAACTCACATCATCCTCACGTGATCACCTTACATAAGGGATCTTTTTGGACTGTTGGGCCTATTGGCTATCCCAACCGCCCACCACCATAATGGAACACACGTCCATGCATAGGGTCGTACCACCATCACAAAGTGGACAAGCTCTATTACCAAACATAGTGCGGATAACGCCCCAGGCCTACACAACAAGATTTGTCTGATTTGTCATTTAAGAGGTTCACGGCTTTAAAGCACGACTTCGTATACAAAGGTTGTGCTTACATATCAACACATATTATCCTCCCCCATTAGGCGATGTATAACTAATCATGATGTGACGCATGGGCCATCAAGAGGGGCAGTTGTAACGTCAGGCTCATTGAGGGGGTGGCAGGCTAGACTAGCCAAGATCCCAATAGGCTCATATATAATGAGAGGTGAGGTGAACCCATGAACATTTCAGCCATTTCATGTCCTAATCAATCCAAAATCCAATTTACAGCTAACTTCAGTAATGGATGCTAAATGTGAGGGCAACTAAAAAATAATTGTTTCCCTAACAAATGGAGCTCAGCTCAACACTTGTATATTTTAACAAAACCAAATTAAAGTTCCTACGAGGGACGTAAAATTCAGTATACAGTTTAGGAGGTTATGTGATACCAGTTATCAATCAGAGGCTTAAAAAAGAAATTAATCACCATTCATTAAGAATGCATATATGTGAGAGAAAAAATTGTACAGGAATCCACTTACTGGATCTAACTAGAACAACATTTATACAGGGCTTGCTCAAACTTTAAAGAATGCTATGCCATAGAAAAGCATATCGGTACAGCAACTCTTTGAAATGCATTAAACTAGAACACATCAATATGAAAGGAAAATAAGGATAGTTCCAAATTCAAAAAAAAAAAAAAAATTGTATGAAAAATAGAATTCTGCACACGCAGAGGGAGGGAAAGATAAAGGAAACTCACGGAGTCAACTGATGCAATAATAGAAACCACGCACATAACCAGAGCCATTTTCCAGTGGAAGACAGGTGTACCCCACTGTAACGGATATGGAAATCTGAACCAGGGGGAAGCTTTAATTGCATGAGAAGTATCAACACGGCAGTGCTTCATTCTCTCGACATGCTTTCGGCAGTAGTCAGATACAGTATTTGAGGCAGGAACGTTTATATCACAGCCATTATAGCTATAAACATTAGTTTCTGTAAGAAGAAAAGCACAAGCCCACGTGATCCCCAGAGCCAGTGGAACCTGCAACATATTCCATAAGATATGACATCATCGCTGAGAGGGAATATAAACAACAAGTTTTAAGTAAATATTGTGGTGTCTTACCGCATAAATTAGAAATATGCGATGACCGAATATTGAAATCTTGCGAAGATACTGCAAACATTGACCAGGTATTATAGATAAGGTTGATACTTCTAAGCAATGAATAATTAATGAACAAATGCATTTGATTTTTTTTTTGTTGAATAAACAAATGCATTTGATTAGTATTAAGGGGTTGATGATTATGTTGTAGCTCAAAGAGCATATAATTAAAACAAAAAAGAATTGGGCAAAGGTACAACGCACTCACAAGTGAAAACATAACGACCAACAATATTTGTACAACACCAATTTCCAGGCAGGTACCAACTCTTGGAAAACCATAACTAAAAAATGAAAGCCCAACAGCTGCTATAGTCGGCGATACAACCACTGGATTAATAAACCTGAAACAAATTATTATTAGAGAAGTCGCGAAAGCTATGAAAAACAGATTGTAGCCAAGAGGTTGAAGAAAGCAAACCTTAAAATCAGCGACATAATTCCAGTATATCCCATTACTGCTTGAAATGCAGAAGATATTATTATAGCTCCTTGTAGCTCCTTCATGATGTGCTTAAAGTTCTGGGAGAAAAAAAACAGTTTACCTTTGTGTATGGCAAATTAATTCGATCGTTGCCAAAATACTGAATATATAATATTGATTAGCATGCGTTGTAATGGCTGTTTTCAAAAAACCCAAGAAATGTTTTTGAACTTTTTTTTTAAATCCAGCTGATCAAGTTATTTCACCCATATTCAGTACTAGTTCAGGAGAATATATCAACATATTGAAGGGAAATAATATCATGGTATCAAGGTTTGGAGAAACAAGGCAAGGGCAAGAGGAGATAAAAAAACAATGATGGAAGCATACCAGCTTAAGCAAATGTAAATAGTTTGTGAATGAATGGACATATTTTAAAAATACATAAATGAAAACACTGATTTGCAATCAAAGTTATTGCTTGTAGCAAAGACTATCAAGAGGATGCACACTACCGAACCAAACCACTCTGCATTTCATGGTGTTCAATCCATTCCAATATCAAAATTAATGTTGCCCAGCAGAAATGGAAATCTAGAGAGGACAGTAAGCCATTCCCTCAAAAAGCAAAGAAAAGAAAATAAAACTGTAAGAATGAAAACCTACCGTCTATTAGACGTTTCCTGATTATCATATATCAATAAGAGGTAATGTTTTTTATGGATAATGCTTATCAACAAAACCACAAAATCAAATCTATGTGATAACAGTACAAGAAAGTGTGAACTTTTTGGGAATTAAAAAACTTGATGACTTCTAATTTTGTGAAAAAACTTGAACTTTTCTATGTTGTGTTAAAGAGGTCTCTCACATCCTCTGAAGTTTCATGAAAAATTACATACTTTTCATTTCCCTCCTATCAAGGTTTTCCAATACACAACACACAGGAGTGAATTGTCAAAAGGCCTCGAGTGAATGAAATATACACTTAGAAGTGCACAGGCAATTATGTTTTATGCAATCACCAAAAAGGTGAAAGAGAAATCAATTGCGAAATTTTGTTTCGACACATCAAAGTATGATTTGCTTCATGAGTGATTAAAATCAGAAGGAAAAATGTCCCCAGGTATTTTAGATGTCCAGATGTTCTCAACTATCAATGGGACAATGTATTTTAGAGGGTAGATCCACACCAATTGGACCCAAAAAAGGCAATTCGTCCTCAGTAACTTTCCACAAAAAACACAAGGAGGCCTTACCACCACTATCTAGAAATGTAATAAGAAAGTGAAAAACCAAGACATCAAGGAACCAAATGCAACCTAAGTCATAACTTCTGACAAATGCTTCACTTCCACTGACTCCAACTTCTATCCTATACATCTGATGATTATCTTAATAATAACAATGACCATAAAATGCTTGAATTAACTTCCAAAAATATTTTCCACTGATACACACTGTAAATTCATGGGTATCCCCATTTTGATAGTCCAAACCATCATGTTATGGTCATCCATGGAAAGCTTCATGTGCATACTAGCAGTCACCTATTTAGTAATCGACTCATTTATTTAAAAGTCTCAGAGAAGCTCAATGCAAGGAATCCTAATATTCAACAGATCAAAAGCATGAAACAATATCCAAGTAAGTATTGAAATTGATTTAAAAATTTGAAAAAGATCACTGCAATAACATGATACCATAATAAAATGTCACAAAGACATACATTCCCATTCAATCCCTGAAACTCAGGAGAATTGATGATTGCCAATGCCGGGGCGAGATAAACAAACGACGGCCCCTGCACCAATGGCAGCCTCGACCCAAAGAAGGTGTGGAGTAGTGTCGTTATCCCTGACACAAATAACACTGTCGACACCACCATTGAAGTGTCTTCCTGCAATTCAATGCCCCCACTCAATCAATCCATCTACATTTTCCAAACAAAGAAGAATCACACAAAAAATAAAGGAGAGCTTTTTATGCTTACATAAGAACCACCCATTGCCGGAACAATGACCAGAGGGATTAATATCAAAGAACCCAGAATAGAAAGGTAATGCTGGAATCCATAAAACGCAATTGGAACTGCAGATCAAAAAAACAACCAACAAAATCATTAATTGAGCAGAAAAAACTTCCAAGTTCACATTTTTATGAAAATTTAAGCTACTCACCTAGTCCTGGCGTGTCTCGGAGTTCGTACTTGATGTGAGGGACTCTACCCACAAATCCATCATCGTCCACTATCTCCTCCTCCCGCATCGGCCTCGGCCTCGACACAGGCGGATCCGTGCGGGCCGGCCCGTTAGGCCCGGCGCCCGCGCCATTCTTCCCCACACCTACACCGCCATCTCCTCCACCGTCCGATTCTCTCCTCTTCTTCTGATCCCCCGCCTCTCCATTCGCGGGGGCGGCGGCGGAAGCGGAGGGCGGAGGGACGGGCTGGGGCCGGCCCATCTCCAGATCCGGCTTGACCTCGGTCTCCCTAACGGGCCGAGGCGAGGCGGAGGCGGAGGCGGAGGTATCAGTCCGATCTGGCCCGAGTCGCTCGCGTTCGTCTCCCCCGACACCCTCCCCTTGAAGCCCGTCCTCCTCGCCCAGGACGGCGGTGGAGGGGGGTCGGGTGCCGGCGGCCACGGCCCCGGACGGTTGCGTCTCGAGGCGTCGCCGCCGCCTCCGGAGGCGGCGGCCTGGTTGTTGGTGGCGGTGGAGCTCGCCATCTCTCTCAATGCATGGTCGGATCGATCTGGAGTTGTAGAGTTAGGGTTTTGCGATGAAAGATAATGTTAGGGATTTGTTTTTGAAGGGTCGATCTGTTGAGGGTTCTTTTGTGATTTTTTTTTTCTGAGCTGCTTGAGCTTACTGAGAAAGGAAATGAAGGACTAAATATGAAAATAAAAATAATACTAGTTATGAGTGATGAGAGTGAGTGTGTGTTGGTTTCAAAACAGCGACGACTATGGTTTTCGCTAATCCGCGACCATTCCATCAACTCGGTAGTACCGAGAGTCATGTGCTTATTGTATTATAAAAAACAATAACATAATATAATAATTTTCAAAATATAGTTTATCACTGTGATAAAATCAAATTATCGAAAAATACAAAAAAAAAAAGTTTTTGATGTGGTTCAAAATCCATCAAAATGTAAAACGATCTTTTAAATTTCATAGAAATTTAAATTAGTTGTTTTCAAATATTTCTATCAAAAAAATTTGCTTAATAGGTTTAATAAATTCCATCTCCACTGATACTTGAATTATTTATCAACCATATATAAATATCTTTTTAAGAAAGTATTGGAACTTGAATTCATAATTTTTTTGTTGAAACAACTCCAACCGATATGTTAGTATCACAAAATTTTCATGTAGTGGATCAAATTACATATATTAATATTTTTATTCTAACATTACATGTCTTACCAATATATTTTTTAATTGTTTTTAAAAAGAGGGTATAGTTGTTAAATAAATTAGTAATTTTTAAATTTATAATCTATTGGAAATATGTAGTTAATATACAACACTCATCCTCCATTTCAAAACATGATTTTACTTTGATTTTGTAATGCTCATGTCTGGCATCCACTTTCATGTAAAATGATTATAGTGGACCATATTTGTCCTATGCAGTCCAAAATTAATGAATGAAATGGGCATCCCATATAAATATATCTCATATAAAATTGGTTGATTTTTCAAACATTCTTTTATTAATCTCATAATCTTCACATTTAATGAATTTTTCTGTGAATGGGTGGCATGGAATCGAGAGTACTGACGACTGGGTGCACTCGAGCGTATCCAATGAACGAGTTTTCGTTGTCGCTTGAACTGGGTTTCGCTATTAATTGAACGTCCAGTGATTTGTCCTTCACTGGTGTTTGAAAAGACTGTAATGCCCTTCGACTGTGTGGAGTTCAAGGAAGTGTTTACGGGGACTGATTAGTCATTTGTTGATTAATTGAATGAATAGATTACGCGGAAACGTGTTGTGGGTGTTGATGGGAACTGCTGATCATAGCCGTCTGATTTGGGTCTTTTATTCCTAACAGCTGTAGTTAAGGATGAACTTTTAAAATTTGAATACGTTGACATGATTTAATTAAATCTAAATTTAAATTATTAAAATATATTTATGATTTATCAAAATCTTAAATTTTAATTAAATAGATACGGGTGATTGTTACATATATATATATATATATAGAAGATAAAAAACAAAAACAAAAATTCACTATTCCTTTAATAAACATGTACATTTTAAATTCAAATCAGGTACTTTTTTATTGAAAAAGTAGGATCTCGTCCAATATAAGAATTGAAACTGGTTTTTATTCAATTGAATTTATTAATATGCTTTAACAAAAATCTTCACAATTATGGTGAGTGATGTAGATATAGATATGGATATAAATATAGATTTGATATTCAGGGGCGGACGTATGAGTTGGCTGAACCGGGCTGTAGTCCAGCCCAGATTTTGTATTGTTTTCATTAATTACTTGATGATATATATTATAATATTTATATTTATATTATATAAATTGCATTTTATACATAAAATATATTCTTAACAAATTCGATATCAACATAACAAATTAATAGCAAATCAAATAGTATAATAACAAACTAGATCCCAACATAACAAACCAAATTGAACTCTTTGAAAACGGGTTTGGACAGTTTTGGATTTGTAGGAAGCTTCTTTTTCCAAACTCGTTTTCAAACAAAAAATCTGGGGCCAAAAGTTGCAATAGAATTTTGTGAAAAAAGTGTCCAAAACTTGAGTTTTCCAGAAACTATGGATAGACAGCTTTTCTGCAAAATGTTATCAAATATAAGAATAAAAAACTTTCATATAAATATTTAATATAAGTTATGTAGCCCACCCCAAAATATTATTCTGGATCCACCCCTATTGATATAGATATTTCATTTGCAAATTCTCTTGTCAATCGATAGAGTTGGTTTTCATTCGTTACGTTTCATATGGAATGAAATCCTATCAGTTTTTGTCAATTAAATTAACGCGATGTTTTTATAAAAATTACATCATAAACATTAAAAGAATTGTTGGGTTTAAAAATTTATGGTTCAACTCCAACATCTATATGAATAGAAATCGATCAGCTAGATTTAACACCAATTCCTACAATACATTTTGTGAAGGAGAAACCATGTGAGTGAATTGCATATTTATATCTTTCTTGATTTTTTTAGTGATTATATAGTTTTAGATTTTTTGTTTTAATGAATGGAGATTCTAATGTTGCTCGTGATCTATCCAAAAAGGATATTTTTGAAATGTATATGTATTTGTTGGGTTTAAAAATTTATGGTGCAACACTTATTAACAACCCATCCCAGTTCTATTAAATAAAAAAAATGTTTTTACACACTACTTTTTATAATCTCAAATGTAGTCTCATTTATCTCATTGATCATCCCAATGTGACATATACTTTCATAGGTCAGATATATACCTCGTTATTTTATTTTATTTTACATTTTACAAAAATGGAACAATATACATTTTTCATCAAAGTCATTTACCTCAATATGAGATATTTATATTTTTAAAAAATTAGAACAGATTGTTCGTATGATTGCATTTGAGATTGTATCTAACATTATTCTAAAAAAATTGTTTAAGACAATCAACTAAGTAGATCTCTTAAAGTTAAAACTTTATTTTGGTTTATAAAGCATACACCTCCAATTAAAATGAATTTGTTTGCACACCCCTCCAAATTTCTTATCTCTGTTTATAGAAATGAATTTGTTTGCACACTCCTCCTCGGTTCATCACTCCCCTTCATTGGTCATACTCCTCTTTGTGTTTCTCTCATACGAGTGAAAAATATTAGTTTAACCTGAAAAATGTGACTTTTGTTCAAGCATTAGGATATGAATGTGACTTTTGTTAAATCTTTTGGAATGGTATTATTCATCCATTGGTATAAGGGAACCCACATATCAAATCGCATGTTATAACATAAAATCATTTATCATCACCTCTTTTATATCAATGGGTTTACATGTCAAATCAACTTTTTATACTTTGTTCACATTTTATTCTTCATCAATTAAACACTCAACATTTATTATTATGTTTTTTAATGAGAATAACTAAAAACACAACTAAACAGAAAATCATTTATCCATTGATAAAGTTAACAATCCTGGGAATAGGTATAAAACTTATAATAACTTATGTCTCTATTCAAATGAGCCTTTTAAGAATACGGGGATATGCAAATTTAAGGAGCTTATATAAACAAGACAGAATTAAATGAATCTTGAATTCTTGTCTCTAGTGCAAATAGATATAAGAGGTGCAAATAGGCACCTAGTCCATCATGGAAAGTGTTACACTGAATCCTTTTGATAAGATTAGGGAAAGAAAATAATGAAATCCTTGTATTGCAATTAGGGTTTAATCATCTTATATACAAGCACATGTGAGATTACACGTGCAATACACTATGACATAATACATATAATCTAATAGCCCCCCTCAAACTCATAGTGGATCATACAAGATGAGTTTGTGAATGAGAAAACGAAATCGAGGAACTGGATGTAACTTCGAAAGAAATTAGCAAGCTGCTTTGCAGAAGAAATATGCGAAAGTGACACTGTTTTTGCAAGATAGTGCTGACGAACGAAGTGACAGTCGATCTCAATGTGTTTGGTCCTCTTGTGAAAAATTGGATTGCTGGCTATCTAAATAGCAGACCGATTATCACAGTAAAGAGGAGTAGGACCAGTCATAGTGACTCCTAAGTCCACCAAGAAACGTCTAAGACGAACAATCTCCTTGGTGGTAATAGCTATGGCGCGATACTCAGCCTCAGTGCTGAACAGGGAAACAACCTGATGTTTCTTGCTACGCCAAGAGATGATGGAATCTCCAAGAAATATGCAGAACCCAGTCGTGGAGCGTCTCGTGGTCGGATCTCCAGCCCAATCAGCATTGGTGTAAGCTCTGAGAATCAAAGTGGATGAAGATGACAGATATAGCAACCTAGTGATAGTACCTCGTAAATATCTGAGAATTCGCATGAGGGCACCATAATGCACTGATCAAGGGGTCGAAACAAATTGACTAACGATGCTTACAGCATGAGCAATGTCAGGTCTGATGATGCAGAGATACACAAGTTGACCCACAATCTGTCTGTATCGAGTAGGATCTGGGAGAAGCTTACCATCTGTAGGACGAAGCTTCACATGAAGCTCTAGAGAAGTATCTGCACTGCGAGTATCGGAAAGGGCAGCACGCTCTAAAATGCCAGCTGTATATTTATGTTGAGAAAGCAAGATATCACGATCACTCTGTGCAATCTCGAGACCAAGAAAGTAGCAAAGAGTACCAAGATCTTTCATCTGAAACTGTCGACTGAGATACTTCTTGACTAAAGTAATACCATCAGAGTCATCGCCAGTTATAATCATATCGTCAACATACAAAAGAAGGATTACCCTCCCCTGCGATGAGGATCGCACACACATAGAGTGGTCCTGGTGACTCTCAACAAAACTAGCTGTTAGAATAATACTGTGAAAATGCTCAAACCAGGCCCGAGGAGCTTGTTTCAGTCCATATATAGTCCGCCGAAGATGACATACACGCTGAGGAGGAGTGCTCAGACCTGGAGGTGGTTGCATATAGACAACCTCAGACAGGTCACTGTGAAGAAAAACATCCTTCACGTCCATCTGAAAAGGAGGCCAGCGACGAACTGCAGCAACGGCAAGGAGAGTACGAACAGTGGTCATCTGAGCAACAGGTGCAAACGTCTCCTCATAGTCTATACCATACTCCTGGATGAAGTCGCGAGCAACGAGACTAAGCTTTATACCGTTCAATGGACCCATCAGGACGATGGTTGATCTTGAAGATCCATTTGCGCCGATAGGTGTAACACCATCTGGAAGGGGAACAATATCCGACATCTATGTCTGCTCAAATGCTTGAAATTCGTCTGTCATGGCCTGCTTCCACTTGGGGTACTCCACTGCCTCACGATAAGAACGGAGCTCACAGTGGGTATGTATAGCTGTGAGATATGCCTGAAACTGTGGAGAGTAGGTACTGATAGATGCAAAACCAAACTGGTTAGGTGGTCCCGAATCATAACTAAATCGGGAAGGGGGGTGACATGCATGCTAAGGATAACGAGGCAAAGGATGAGGATCCACTGCAGGTGGAGGCGCGGCAGGCGTGGGAGTCGGTGGACCAGCAGAAGTATCTTCAGTAGGATCCAGGAGAGACAGACGGGGAGGAGAGGGTGGAATATCTGCAATAGTATCAGATTGAGACCCAGGTGTAGGAACAGACTCTAGTGCAACAGGTAGTTCAGGAAGCGACAACGACGGAATAGAAGGGTCCTGAACAGGTGGAGGCACGGGAGAGGACGAAGTGGATGAAGAAGAAAAATAAGGAACATCTTCAACAAAAGACACATGATGAGCAATCCAGAAATGATCTCCAACAGGATCATAGCAGCGATAACCCTTGTGTTCGAAGCTAATTCCCAAGCAAACACACTTTACTTACCGGGTGGCCAATTTGGTGCATTGATGGTGGAAGAAGCACAAAACACGTACATCCAAATATGCGAAGCCTGCTATAATCAGGATGAAAAAAATAAAGACGCTCATGAGAAGTCATACCAGAGAGAACAGAAGAAGGAGTAATATTGATAAGATGGACCGAAAGAAGAGCAGCCTCAACCCAGAATGTACTAGGGACTGAAGAGGAAAGTAAAAAAGCACGTGTCGTCTCAAGAATATGACGATACTTATGTTCAGCAACCCCATTTTGCTCATGAGTATAGGGGCAAGATTGCTGAAAGAGGGTGCCATGAGAGTGAAGAAGAGAACGCATCGTAGAAGAGATGTATTCTCAAGCACAATCAGATCGAAAAGTTTTAATACGAGTCTGAAATTGGGTATAAATCATGTTGATAAAAACCTCATAAATTTTGGGAAATGAGAGTAGTCATCAATAAAACTAATATAAATCTAAGTGAAACGAGAGTAGTCATCAATAAAACTAATATAAATCTAAGTGAAACGAGAGTAGTCATCAATGAAACTAATATAATAGGAAAAATCACTCTTTGAAGTTACATGAGATGGACCCCAAATGTCAGAATGGACAAGCTCAAACAGACTCGAGGACTGATTATTACTAGGACTAAAAGGAGTAGCCACAGGTTTGGCTAATTTACAACCCTCGCAAACAGAAAGTGAAGAAAAAGCAACACGACCTCAGACACCAGACTGAAACAGTTCTTTGAGACGAGATTCAGACACATGACCTAATCTTCGATGCTACAAGTTGACATCAGAAGTGACACTACCACAGATGACAAATGGATCAGGAACAGGAAGACGAAGATACTCAACGTAATAAAGTCCACCAAGCCTACGCCCAACGCCAATCCTCTGCCCTGATCGTGGATCATGTACAAGACAACCAGAGGTGGTAAAGGTAACAGTGAGACCAGAATCACACAATCGACTAATAGATATAAGATTCATGCAAAGGTCAGGAGCATGCAAAACAAATGGTAATGAAATGCGTCATGTAGGGTCAAAAGTGGTAGTGATCGATCCACACTGCGTGATGACTAAATGAGAGCCATCTGCAATATAAATCGTGGGTAGGTGTGAAGGTGCTGGTGAGCATGCAGTGAGGACAGAATTGTCCGATGTCATGTGATGTGAAGCACCTGAATTAAAAATCCAATGAATAGGAGTACCCGAAGTAGTAGAGAAAGTAGAGGGAGTGGAAGAACCAGGAAGAGGTTGTTGTACGAGCAGCTGATCGAGACTTTTTCAGATACGCCCAAGTTGATCTGTGTAGGAGGACGGAGCAGCAGTAGTAATAGCAGCATAAGTATAGGGTGCAGTGGTGTGACGTTGTCCGCGTCCTTTTGGGCCAATGCGTTTTTCAGGATGAATCTTCCAATAGTCGGCAATCGGATGTCCAGGCTTCTTATAGTGAGCACAGATCGTATTCTTCTGAGAAGAACATGTGAGAGACGTAGGAGGAGTAGCTACCAAGACACCCTCATAAGTAGAGGACAGTGTGGACTGACGTAATGCAATGCTGCGAAGGTGAGTCTCCTCAGCAACAACCTCAGCGACAACAGATTCCAGTCGAGGAAGTGGATCCCGTGTATGAATTGACCAGCCAATGCGGAAAACTCAGGACGAAGAGCCATCAAATACTGATACAACTCACGACGATCACGAAAAGCTTCTCGTTCAGTCGGAGTGGCCATCGGTCCAGGTTCTAGTGCACGAAATTCCCTGAAGTTTGCCCTCATGTGGCCATATAAAGTCTGAGCAGATAGATCACCTTGAGTAATAGTCTGAGTCTCGATCAGAAGTTGATATTCATGAGCTCCGCTTTTTTCTACAAAGCGATCACATAGGTGCGTCCATAGCGCGGCAGAGGACGTGAACTCAGTGAGATCGGCACAGATCGAACGATCAACAGAATTGATCAAATAAGACCATACGCCTCTGTCTCGTGTGCGCCAGGTGATATATGTTGGGTCTTGATAAGAAGGTTGCCCAGCAGTACCATCAATATACCCAACAAGATCACAACGATCGAGAGCGCTTTTCACCGTAATGTGCCAGGGTGACCAATCGTCTGCAAAACTGAGGGGAAAATCCATCGAGTTCGAAAGACTATCCCGAAAGTTTTCAAAATATGCCATCTGAGAGAGAGTAGCAGCATGAGAGAGATCAGATACCACAGTAGATTGAGGAAGATCAGTTACCTTCAAAGTCGGTGGTGGAAGAATAGAGTCATCGGTGGTATTTGACATTGTGCAGAATCACTTAGAAGAGGATGAGAACCAAACGAGGATGTAGAGCATGAAAAATTAAGCAAAATGGACTCCTGGAACACCTTAATCGGATTTCCGGAGAGGAAGTTATGACCGATTTAGTGATTTGAAGTCTTGAGACCGGAGGGCGGCAAAGGGCGCCGGAGGACGACAGAGGGCGGCCGGGGATGCCACAGGGCGGTCAGAGGTGACCGGAGGAGAAATCCGGGTCGGACCGGGTCGGGTGACCGGGTCGGGTCGGGTCGGGCTCTGACGGATCCGGGTTTAGGACTGGAACGCTCTGGGTCGGAACCGGGTGTTGTGCCGTGAGGGCTCTCGGACGGATCCGGGAGTTGCCGGGTCACTCCCGGGAGGGCTCTCGGATGGATCCGGGAGTGTTCTCGGACGGACCTGGGTGCTGATCCGGGTTGGGGCGAACAGGCTGGCGGACAGAATCCCGGACAATCAGCGGCGTGTGCTAGGGGAACATACTGGCACGCCCGGACAGAATCCCGGGCAATCCGGGTCCAAATCCTGGGTAATCCGGGCAGAATCTCGGGCGCGCGTGGCAGGGCACGACAGGGGCAAGAGCGTGCGCGCGGCAGGGCACGACGCGGCAGCAGCAGGGGCGTGCGACAGGGGCCAGGCGCGGGGGCATGGGCGGTGCGGCGCAGCAGGGGTGTGGGGCAGGGCCCGGGTGCAGGGGCGGTGCGCGGTAGGGAACACGACGGCGACGACGACGAACGTACAATGAAGGATTAAAAAAAAACAAATTTATTAGGGTGTTTGTGGCTCTGATACCATGATAAGTTTAGAGAAAGAAAATAATGGAATCCTTGTATTGCAATTAGGGTTAATCCCCTTATATACAAGCACATGTGAGATTACACGTGCAATACACTATGAAATAACACATATAATCTAACACTTTTTAACGATTCAAACACAGTCCACTTGTGTTTTTATTTTTTTTAATCATATGTTTCATTTAATAAATTTTATATTTTTATAAAATATGAAATATATAATCTAATAAATTAAATTATATCATTTATAAAAAAAATATATTTTTAATGAGGTATATAACCCATTAAAGTGAGTAGATGTACGATACTGCATTTAAAACTATAGAAATGATAGTGTAACATCACTCACCTTAAGCCAAACCCAAGGCTCTACAACTTTTGAAATACGATAAAAGAGTGTCATTACACAGTCATTTTTCAATCCCGATTTCAGTCTCATATATACACATATTTGATTTTTTGTATAGAAATATGTATTTTATTAAATGATGTGTGTTACTTTTAAAAAATCAAAACACATGTGAACTAGATTTTTAGATGGAAAAAATATGTATCTCACATTTTTCAAAAACACCCAAAATGAAAAATAAAAAGCTCTATTACACTCAATTTTTTTTTACAATACAAAATGTTGTCTCATATACCTCATTAGCATTATCAAGGTATATACCCCATTGAAATTTTTTTATATTTTCTATAAACAGTGTTAGTTCATTAGATTTTCTACATTTATAAAAATATATATCTCATTAAATATTAGATGAGGTATATGGTTTTAAAAAATAAATATTGAGCGGTTTGCAATTGTAAAATGCAATGTTTTAAAACCTGACCTGACCGACCAGTTGAACATTTCTCCGCTTGAATTTCGGTTCGATTTATCTTTAAAACCCTATGATACAAAAAATCGATAAAACTCAATCATCCCACCGGTTGAACAGATGATTTTTGCAAATCGGCATTGCTTGATTAAACCAATTGGTTCTTTATTCATATAAATTGTAATTAATTACTTGATAAATATGAAATCTAATAAAAAGTTTTAGATTTCATATATTAAATCATATTATGATGCTAAATAAAAAATTTATATACATTTTTTCTAAAATATTTTATATTTTTTTATCTAGTGTTGATAATTAATAAGATTTTTTTTTATTTTTAAGTCCCCACAAACCATCATATTTAGTGATCGATCCCTCATTTCTTCGTATTTGGGTTTTTGTCCCCAGATTTAAAGGATAATTTCTTTTTAGTCCCTATGAAGGACTAAAAAGAAAACTAAATAATTTATAGATAAGTCCCTCTTAGGGACTAAAAATAAATTATCCTTTAAATCTGGGGAATAAAACCTAAATACCAAAAAGTAAGGGATCAATCACTGAATATGATGATTTGTATGGACTTAAAAATAAAAAACCCTAATTAATCTGGGGACTAATATTATAGTTTAATCCCGATTCAAATTCGATTGATCTAAAAATTGAATCAGTGAACTTTGATCCGATGATTTTTCTAGGTTATTGAATAGTTGGATATTTAAAACAGAACTGTGTAACTTTTCCAAAATGTAAAGGCGCGAGCGCGAAATAAATTAGGGCGGGGAAGGGCGGGAAAACACCAAAATCCAAAAACGCTCGAGGAACCCCCTCCCTCTCTCTCTCTCTCTCTCTCTCTCACTCTCTCTCCGCTTTTTAGGGTTTCGATTCAGATCTCGGTATGTTCTCATCTCCTATTCTTTGGTGATCTATTGGAGCTTCCGTTTCATGTGTTCTTGATGATCCTCGATCGCTGTTTTTATCTGAGACGAAGTGGTATCCGATCTGGATGGGTTGATTTTGTCAAGCGATTGATTTTTTTTTATTAAAAGCCTAGGTATTGATTCACGCTCTCACCCAAGCTCACTTTTTGGTTATTATTGTTTGGTAGTGGGATTGGTCATTAATTATATTGCTTGCTTTTTTTAAAGATGTTAACAATATCTGATTTGGTTGGGTTAATTGTATCATTTTTGTTTACACTTGTTAATTATTCGGTGGATTATTTGCTTTATGTTTTTTTGCGGTTTTTGAGTGTGTTTGCATGTTGTGGACTTTGAGTGGTGAACAAAAAGTAACAGCTATGTGTTTGGATGTGTGATTGAAACGATGAGATTCTTAGAATCTTGCGTTTTAAACTCAACGTTTGAAAAGTGTTGTTTTATTAGTTTTTCAGTCACAAGATTTTTTGGCCTAAAAAACAAGATGGTGGTATGAAAATCTAAACGCTGAAAATGTGTTTGGATCCATATTTGCGAGTTTTTAGCTTTTCAAACGCAGAATTTACCCAAACACAGATCCAAATGGGGTCTAAATTGTTGATCCACAAATTTTAATTGTTTCATTTTTTGTTGTTTTGTGTGTGTGGGGTGTTGGAGGGTTATTTTTGGTTTGATAGCATGGCGCACATGTGGATATGAGTGTCTGGGCTGTTAATTTTGGCAATTTTTTTGTTATTAGAGATGTTACAGTATCTGATTTTGATCCTTTTATTTATCAAGCATTTCTAGAGTGATGTCTTGAAAAAATATCTTGATCTGCTTTTACTTACTAGGTGGATTGTTTGCTTTAAGGAACTGATAGCGGTGATGGTTTGGAGGGTATGTGTGAGGAGAATGTGGAAAATGAAAAGAAGAGCAAAGCTAGAGTCATTCATTGCCCAAATGCATCAAATTCAGGGTATTAATCTCCACTGCTTGTTTATGACTGATGTTTATACTGTTCCAATATACTGCCTTCTGATTCCATTAAGACAAGATTTGTAATATTATAATCTCACAAATTTACTTAGCCTAATAGAATATATTCACATATAGCAACAAGGAGCACATCGTCTAATAATAAATGGTATGATCGGAATAGACAAAATATTTAAGTGTTAGATTTGCAATGTGAAATTTACTAGCCCTCTGATTTTTAGACGGAGAGAGAACATACCATGTGCTACACTTAGATAACACACTAGTGGTGCTTCCAGGATATTAATTAATTTCAATATTTTCCCTCACTCTATACCCACTTATTACCGTCTCTCTCTCTCTTTCAAACAAAAAAAAAACCATACGCATGCAATGTGTGGGATTCTAACGCACCGGCTTCATGCATAGCATCAATATGATGAAACCCTGAATAGAGAATGTGTGAGATTTTTTTGCTCAACAAGAGCAATTGACAAATGAACAGTTCCTGGTATGGAAAATATCTATATACAGCACAGAGACTTAGAAGGGAAATATATTTCAAAGAGAAGTAGCACATATATTGTGTTGGAGCTTTAAAAGGTTGCCTACAGACAGGTCAATAGACAAGTGATGTATCTCAGTTTCATTCAAGTTCTCTCTATTGGATCAAGGTGAATTGTACATTTGTATTATGTAACAAATTCATTCAATTGGAGAAGAATAATTCAAAGACATAAATTCAGAATGCTTATATAAATATCTATTCTTACATGTATACATATAAGGTAGGTTATGACTTCATTCAGGTCAACAAGCTAAACAACAGAAAGTGTATTCTTCTACAAAGGTAAATATATAGAAAAAACTGTGAAGCAGTACGCCTTTACATAAATATAAAATTTAGTAGGTTGTACGTTGAAAGATTTTATGTTGTAGACTAGAAACTACTTAGAATACAACTTTCATCTAGAGATCTACAATCCCAACGGGCTGCTGGAACTTGTGAAACGCTTAAAGGATAAAATATGGAACATTAGAATTTATTTTGCATCACTAAAAGTAAATGATGTTAGCAATAGCAGATACCTGTAATGTGATTTCCACTTCATCAAGCCCACATTAATGTTTTTATTCTGTTGCCTACAGGGTACACAACTTTTTCATCATGAGATGATCTGTTGTTGACTCGGTGGTATCTTTCTTACACTCATCTCAGCAAATTATATTGCATAATTAACGGTATCATTCAGTACATGCAATTTTCTATCAAATGTCTCATAGTAGCAAATATCTGACACACGTGCTAGATGACTTCAATGGACCAGCAACCACAAGTCTTGTTTTATCGTAACTGCATATGACAAAATTTGTTTAGTTATTTTCTATTAGTAAGTTGCTTATCATTCTTGCACTGGCTTATTTTATTAGGAGATCACTCGTCTCCTTTGTTTGGGGGCATTTTTTTTATTAATAAGATTGCTCCTATCTTTCCCTAAAAAAAACCTCCCAGTTATTTTTCATGAGAAAGAAATAGTTTTAAAACTTTTCACTGTAAATAACTCATTAAAGAATATGTAGTACACTACTTGGTTGACCTTGCAGCCATTGTAATGATATCCTCTGTGGTCCCTTCTTAACATATTCTTCTAAGTTTATATAGGTGTCCCAGGCCATATTGTAGGTTTGTTAATTTTTCATGTTCAGCCTGCCAATTGTTTCATTTATATCTGAAGTTGTCATGAATGATTGAAGAAATTAGGAGAGTATACATCAACATGGCGTACTTTGGTATGAGCACTTCCAGAAATTGTTTTTTTTTTCATTCTTGCTGAATAACTTCTCATATTATATCTTATGGGTAGAATTAGATAAATTTCCTGCATCAAACTGAAGCAATGGGAATACATACTGCAATCTAAAAATTCATTGCAAGATTCTGGAGGGTTACAGTCATCAGTTTTATTTAACAACTGAAGTGATCTTTGTATGACATAATTTATCATAAGTGCTTTTTTTAGTGTCTCACTTTCTGTTTATGAAGAATGGCTCCCAATCACTAAAGGGGGGGGGGGGGGGAATTAAAAAGAGAGCGAGAGAGAGAGCAACGGCTCACTTCCAAGCATCCAATGGAATATGGATGCATTTATACTGCACAGACTACAAACTCAGATAATTACAAGGGATCTTATAAATTATTATCTAAATTAAAAGAAACTCCTCTCTGTCCCACCTATGTTGCTAAATGATCCATCCTTCAAATCCGGGTCAGATAATAAGTCAGCTATCTACCCTTCCTTTGCCATTGCCCTTTTATCTCTGGTCACCTTACTTGCAGGGAAATGTAGTCTGGCAACTAGAGGGCGAGGTGCTCTTGTCTTTTGATCAAATCCTCGTACACAAACAAACCCTGCAAATTTCCAAGAAACTTAATGAAGAACTGAAATATGCACTTCTATAGTCAAAGATGACATGTCATTGAAGTTCTTTAAATTTGATCGACAACTTTAGAACATGATCTGGTTCACCTCCAGTGAACATTAATTGACTTTATCTATTGAGATAAGAGAATGTTTTCATAAACTGAGGCGTGGTCCTTGTGGGTGGCAGTATTGCATCTTGATAATGGCGTGTCCCAATTGCATATTTGACCTAGATAAAAAATTAATTCCCAGATGCCATAATTGCATGGATGTTCATTTGGTTTTAGGAAGAAATCACCAGTGTCAATTATAAAAAGAATCATGATTGTCAGGTATATAGAAAAGAGTTTGATGAGCTTTTTTTTGTGGTTGGAAAAAAGTTTAAGAAAAACCATAAAAGACAGTTTGGATATTATCAAGAATTAATTTAAATACAGCTGCAGAGGTGTTGGACAGGACTCATGAAGCTCATCTTTTTTTTAAGGTAAAGGATGTAAAAATGGTTCCATGTATGTGAAAAAGAGTCGGATTGTGGGGGAGGAAATGGGCATAGATACTCTGATAGCATAACACCTTCAAGATCCAAGATAACATGAAGTTTTTATTTGCATATATCCTTCTGAAGAATCTTTTATATATGAAAAACCCAGTTTAAAAAACAGTGTGAAAATCTTAAGGAATAACCCACATGGGGTTGGCAGTTTGGATAGAACCACAAGTTTGCTCTCATAGGTCTCGAGTTCAAATCCAACTGGTCTTACATGATGCATAGGGCTTGTGGGTGATTATGTGCATCCAGGGTTCCTTATCAGCAAAACAAAATCCTATGAAATACAAAACTTGGGGGTTTCTCAATACTTGCATTCTCTAGGGTTCCTTTTTTACTTTTTTTTCCAGATATTTGAAACTTTAAAGAGGGATGTGTCTAAGAAACCTTGATATAAAATGTAAATATGTAATCACTTTAGTTTGATCATGCCAATGAGCTTCTTAATGACTCTCTTTAGGTTGGCCTACAGTTTCTAATCATCTTTAAGATATTATTACTCGTGTGATTTTGATATATGGTACCCAAGGTGGTTGTGATGTTTTGGCAGGGCATGATGTATATCATCATGTCTTCATGGCATACCTTTCCAGAAGCAGTATTGTATGTCCTCTGTACGCAAACCTATTGAAACAAAAAATATGTCAACTTCTCATGAAGTTGCTTTGGCAGTATGAAGATAAGTTTGAAATTGAAATATTTTTTCTTTCTTTTTTTAATTGTCATACCCTTGAATATTGAAGGTGTTGATGTTCCAAAATATACTGTCCGCCTTGGCAAGTTCCAGATCAATCTTCTAGGAACAATAATTGGATTTTGACTTGATTCATGATCTGCAAAAACCTGCACAAGGATAACATTTTTTTCTAAATTTATCATGTCTTATGTACAGTATGAAGATGTTGAAGTTAAAAATTATGTCTTTTTAGAAAAGGGCTGCACATCATAAAGTTATCAACAATGGTCATTTGTAATTTGTTTGGACCAAGTACAGCAGGCTATTTGCAATTATAGATTGTTAGGCTGGTCTCATGGTTATTTGAATTTACCTCATTAACCTGAAAATATGTGCCATTGAGTGGAAAGCTCCCTCTCATTGCCGTTCGACATGGTATCTGCTTGTGGGAAAAGTTTGGGCATTGGAGTCAAGAAATATTTCTAATGGCAAAAATAATGTAAACTAAGTATGCATGTGGCACAAAATAAAACTTATGCATGTTCCCTACCAAAAGCGTGCCTCTGACAGTCTGGGAATTCGCTTCTTGTATGCTTTTGCAAGAGAAGCATGTTTCCTTATGACATAAGGTATCCGAGTCTTTTGAGTTGCAGCATGTTTCTGGTGGTTGAAATGACTGGGAAGTTTCACCTGAATGAATTTCATGTGATTGTTATTTCTGCTGATTATTCACATAAATGCCACACATGCTACCATATACTTGCCTGGTGTCCATATAGCAAGAAGGTATGGACAAGGATCATCTGGTTCTCTGCGGTCCATCTGTAATTATCATTATGTAAAAAAATTAAAAATGAAAATTTGTTCAAATATTAGCTGGAGCTTGTTCGTTATGGTATAGATTGACTTACCTCTTTCGAAAGGGGATGCCCATCTGGAAGTTCATACCTGCAGTTAAACAGAGAGTTAAAGGATAAATCTAACTGTTTTGGCATGTTTATCTCTCTACCAAGGAATATTCATCTGTTCATAAACTTCAACATTTCCCAGCAGTACTATTTATAGTAAAATAATTATCCCATCTGTACTCACACTTGGTGCTCTGTTCTTAGTCGATTCACATTCTTCAGCTTTGGCATGGGAATGGATGCAGCAAAAGGGTTTATAGCTACCAAAGCCTTTGATAGGCCAGAGTTTTCTATGTCCATATTGTTGCTCTCTATAATACTCTGGATATTCTGTTTTAGTGCTTCATAGTTCTGGATAATGGGTGGAATTTCATCCTGATCTTCTTTCCAAAAAGCTTCCTCGATGTCATTTTCTGAGATTTCTTCTACGCATTCTGGTTCTGGTTCTGGAGTTGTAGGTTCTTCAATAATAGGTTCACAATTTCTTGCTGCAAACCTTTCTTGTGGGAGTGGGTTCCCCTCAATTTGTAGCACTTCCACTGGATTGGGAACAGCTCTATGATTTTGATCAGCAGCAAAAGGAACAGTTGAGCTCACTAAACTTTTCTCTTCTAGTCCTGGCAATGCAAACTCCGCCCTGGATATGGAATGCTACATTAGCCTCAAAAGAAATTTTTATCAAATCATCACAATGAAAACGAGTACAGTATATGTGTACATCACTTTCAAAGTTCAAACTTTAGAAAATCAGATAAACAGGAAAAAGGTTGATTGACATTCAAAAGTCCAACATAGTTTAATTTAATAATGAATCAACCAACTCTTCTATGCACAAAACTTTCCATTCTTTTGCAGTTCTAATCACATGTATTTTCTAAAGAAGGATAATAGACCCATCCATTTCCATAGAGATAGTCAAGTGACCTACAAAAACTATACATGTTCATGGCATGCCTTAACATATGTTAAAGTAACTATAATTTGATAAATGCATATGTTGTCATTGCATTGTATATCATATCTTTATCTCTAGAAGAAAATTGGTCATTTTTTTGAATTTCAGTCTAGTTGCATACCTTGTAAAAGCACTGGCAAAATGTTTGCATTCTGTTTTCAGTGGACATGCATTGCAGTTTGGCTTGCTCTTTGTACAGAACACCTGCAGAACATATGGGGCTCTTGTTCAATTATAGCCAATTTTCAATTCCTCTTTTGCATGTCTGTTGGGGGTCTATTTGTTGGATGAAAATAATCATATACCTTCCCAAATGTGATCATCTGGTAATGCAGCTCATACCTGCAGCAGACAAAGATGTAGTATTTAAATCTGTTACTAATGCTTTCCATTTGTGAGCAAGACTAAATCTATAGCCTTGACAGATTGGTTAAAATGTCATGAATGTTTTCTGCAATAATGGAAAATAGGTCTTTAGGTCTTACAGTGTCCGTTGATCGAGTGTGCATAGCCGGGGCCAAAGGTACTTCTGAATTGACTCCAATATTGGATACCTTTTAAAAGTAAGATAAAGGTCAACACTTAGCTATAGAAGGTGATCTTGGACAATGTAACAATGTTTGAGTCTTACATCTCAAGAAGATGCAACTCGAGGGACCCGGGCAGTGGTTCCAGAGGCACCCATCCCAGTCTCACACAAATACGACCTACATTTGTGTCAACCTGCAACATGGTGGTGAGAGGGGTCAATGTGGCAAAGTTGAGCCTTTTCTTTTTAGCAATATTCTGTTTCCGAATATAATTTCTAAATCTATACAACTTACTGGGAAAGCATGATGGTGAAGTGTCAATAGACGGACACATTCAACACTCTTTAGTCCAAGTCCATATATGCTCAGTAGGTACTCCCTGCAAAAAAAATAAAAATAAAAACCATTCATTTCAATTGTAAAAATCTCAGATGTCCCTTTCACAAAAGACTGTTCCATATGGTGGTTCAAATAAAGTAGAAATTAGTTTGAATGTTCATTGTACTGATTCAAATGCTGTTCATGTACAATAGGACTTACTTTACTTTGTCTGGGGGTGCATCTCTTAACCATTCAAGATCAATGCTTCCATGGTCTCGAACAACTCGGTTTAGGAAATCCTGGTAATATATTTGTCATATGATGAACTTCACTGCTGATTTTCTTTAATATTCAAAGAGATAAAAGCTGGAAATTGGCTAAGATGAATTGTGATTCAAAAGTTTGATGATTATCAAATGAAATTTTATCCTCTCTACCTTAATTCTTCCTGCAAGCAGATTGTTCATCCCTCGTTCTCGGATTGCGCTAGAAATTTCCTGGACAGGAGCATTTCTCACTGCCTCCCAGTCCACTGAGTCCCTTGTGTTTCTGCTTCTCCCTCTTTTCACAGTTTTAGAACACGCCTCTCTTCTTAAACTGTCCCAATCAAATGAAATCTTTGTCTCACTCTCTATTTTCTTCCCCTTCAAATTCCTTTTGGGTGTTTCTTTTGGAATATCTCCAGGTCCCTTCCACTCTGAATGGATTAACTTTGAGCTCTCTTCTGAATTGTTGTGCAAAGTTGACGTGTGATCCTCCAGTACACTCCCCTGCCTTTGAGTTAATCCTTCAAGAAGATTTCTATATTCTACATCCATGTTTCCTGGTTGTAGACTGCTATGAAAATGGTTGCTGGTATAAGACACATGAATGGTGCCTTTTGGATCATCTGAGCTTCTCATGAGGGGCAAATTAAAATTACATTCGGATTGCAATGTGCTACTTACACTATTCAGATCAAAACTTGGTCTCCTTTGTGGATCCCGTGGAAAATTTAATTGGTGGGAAGCAGTTATGAATATTTCTTCCGAGTTGCTCCTACTTCCATTGGCATGTATTTCTTTGAACTCATTGTTTTCTATCATCTGCAAAAGGTCCATAAATGAAGCGGTAGTTGTTTTAGAACCTGAATTCCCAGTTAGCAGTTCCTCCACTTCAGGGTTGGATTCTGGGCTTGAATCCATTTGGTCCACAATAACAATTGGGTGCTCTGAAGATTTCTGGGATGATAAGACAGAGTTTTCAGATAAATCCCCATCTTCCGGTGATCTCTCATTCTCATCTTCTGCCAAACTTGAGATATTGGGAATGCCTGTTCCATTCTCAGGTGACAATTGAAAACCCTTCTCTTCTGGTCTTCTGCAGACATCTGAATCACTGTCTTTTTCTATCTCCCCTTGCCCTACCAATTCAACATTCTGCTGTACCATGGATTCTTGGCTGCACCCCCCTTGACATAACTTGTCTTGCCACTTTCCGGTGTCATCCAACTCTATAATATTGATTTCCTGTGGTTCAGCAGATGTGCTTGCTTCATTTGTGTTATTTGAACGCAGAGGAAATTTTGCAGCAAGTGCCATGAAAGCCGAGCTGAAAAGCTACCAATTAATATTTGAGTACTGAAAGTAATATACTGGCAATATTCCATAGATACCATACCTTGAGAGATGATCAGAAACATTTTGAGTAAGAAAGACACCAACCACTGAGTCAACGACAGATCCTTTCCATGGTGAAAAGGTTCTGTCCCCTGCAGGTAACAGAAGAATACTGTAGGTAAATGCTATTGCTAACACCATTTAGTTTTAGTAATAGAATATAAGTTCTAACATGCAATTTATTGTCATTTATATGCATCCAGGAAGTTCTTGTTGGGATTGTAGATATGGTCAAGTGTAAGTTGAGGATTTCATAGTATCACAACTCTAGTTTTATATTCTGAATGCATATAAAATGAATGTTCATATAAGCTTTTTGAGGTTGATATAATGTACAGTTCATTCCTTGATTCAGCAGTGAGATTCATGACTTGGTTATTCTGTTTGTTGAAATTCTGTAAACAATACACGTGCCAGTCTAATTTGTCATGTCACTCTTCTAGTTTTTCATGTTATGAACTTTTTTTTTGCTGATAGTATTTTTTTTATAAGTTACTGATAGTATTTAATTTGTTCATTTTCCCTCTTTTTTAATTTGGAAAAAAATTCTCTACCTCCTTTGCTCAAGGTTTATCTTAATGATGCTACACGACTCAATTATGTTATAATCTCTTACATAACCATATATGTAGTTTTGAACAATATGGTAGGGGATGCGCTAGAAAGTTAAGAAAAAATATGGGAAGAACACCACATGCATCTTGTATGATGTGGAATCTGGTCTTTTTGTACTATAACTTCCCTATAAATCCATCAATTTATTCTATCTGATTCTACTTAAACATATACTTCTAGGTTGAGTAAATTAGCGAGACTATAATATGATATATTTTGCTTATTGTAGGATCAAAACAGGGTACACTTGGAAGAGAACAAACATCAATGATGAACAAGAAGTGGAGGTTGATACCTTGAATCTCATGCATTCGGCGAATGAAAGCGTCTGTGCGTGTACGGAAGACCTCTCGCTCCTTTTCCCACCATCTCGCCTTCTCTTCATCCATAGTTTCCGAGCCATCACCACATGCAGTCAGCATCAGGTGGTTGTGCACCCGGATTGTCTCGCTGTCCAATGAAACCCGAGCTTGAGGCTTCTGTTTTGTGTTCCACTTTGGGGTGAAACCTACTGTGGTCGGATAATATGGGATAATTTGGGCCCGGTTACACATGGGGGTGAAACCTACTGTGGTAGGATAATAAGGGATAATTTGGGCCTGATTACACTCGGGGGTGAAAACTAGGGAGGTCAAGGTGGAACTGTGTGGCTGAGTTGGGGTTTGGTTATACTCTGGGGTGAAACCTAGGGATGTTGAATTATGTGGTGGAGTAAAGGCCACTGAGTTATTCAGGCAATCAGCTTGGTTTTGTGTTGGCAATAGGTTCATGAGAGTACCAACTCCTCCACTCCAGACTTCCTGATTATGGCCTTCTACATAACTTGTTGATGGAGTGCACTCCATGTTATCATTTATGATGGTGCTGTCACAATTTGAGGTGCTATTAGTTGTAAGATCGATATAAATCCTCTCCGTCCGCCTCCTCTTTTGGAAATTGGAATAGCCCATCGCTCTATACGCCTGTAGCAGCTGAAAATCTGCCTCAGCAAGAGTGACTGGCTGTCGTTTGTGGATGACATTCACATTATCTAACACGGTACTCTTCTGCCTTGTGATAATATTCGGTTTCTCTCTGTTGTGTTGTTTCCTTGGATCAGCCTGAGGCACATTGGAAGAATTTACTGATGGTGACCAAATGTAGTCGTCGATCATCCTGATCAGGTGGTTGTTGAAGTCAAATGCGAATTCTCTTAAAGAGTTCTCCAGCACAACCTCCATTCCTTGTCCACCAAATTGGACTGATGATCTACTGATATTTGGAACACCTGAATCAAAATTCGATTGTTTGATGGGCGAAGCTTGGGTTTCTGTGAAATTCGCCACTCTGTGGACATACTTCCTCTTGGGTACATTTGGTGCTGTCTCAGTTTTCACCTTCTGAGCCCTTGGCTTCTTGTCCTCGCGAACAACCTTGGGCGTGTACTTCCTTCGCTTTGGGGGGAGTTTCTGTGGCGGCGTCTTGCTCAAATTGATCCCATTTTTGTCTATATTCTCTTCCATTGATAGCTCCATAGGGTGTGGCAGAGCAGCCTCCATTGGAGGCATCAAGTCCACAACTTCATCAAATTGCACTTGAACGTCCTTTTCTGGGGTCAGAGGTGTTATGTTCAGATCCCATGTAATTGATGGTTTTGGATGATCTGATAAAATCATACAAAAAGTGAAAACCATACCAAAACTTTGAATTCTATTTAGCAGGAGAAATAGCACTCACACTGTGACATCTGAGAAATCTGAGGTGGATGGAGGGAGGTCGCATCGGCTGCGGGGGTGGTGGTGGTCCAGTGAAAATGTGGGTCATATGGTCCTACATTGCTGCCGCCGCCACTGCTGGATGAGCCACAGATGTTCTGGACCGGACCATCATGGGTTAGACTCACCCAATTTTCAATGGTGCAGGGGAAATTCATGTTTAGAGGGTCACCTCTCCTGAATTCCACCAAAATAAGAGAAGGGCATATTTTTTAACATCCAATTTTATCTGCAGTAAATCAAGAACATATATTTTTTTTTAGTTTTTGAATATTAGTGTTCAGGATATCGTAATGAGGAGAAAAAAAAACTGTTCATTTATAAAAAATTCCACCAACACTGTAAACATAACTGACAAAAAAAATTCAATCTGAAAATCAAGAGTAAATGAAAAATCCGATTCTCCTAAAATAAAATCATACTCAGCCACTAAATAAATATAAATCTGCACCAAATCTATACAATTAATGTTTAATTTTTTTTCTCCTATAAATGGTATGAACTTAAATAAATCCAAGCAAAAACTTTGTTTTGAGGTCGACAACAATGTCAAAACAATAAAAATCTGTCTTCTGAATTCCAAATTAATCAAGTTCATGTAGTTAAATTAATACTAACATGCACAAATCTAATAGAAAAATGTTAACCACTCTTAAAAAACCAATAGAAATAATTTCATTCTTTATTTATTTATCAAAAAAAAAAAAAAAAAACATACATACATTGGGTTTATAAAAAAAATTTTAAAAAGTTTAAAAATCAGAATGTGTTGTTCATCAAACCGTGTCTATTCTCTTGGTCTATCTCCGGTGGTGGTGGTGACACTTTTTTCTTCAATCTTCAATGTATGTTTTATGTTGATGAAATGAAAGAGTTTCCAAAATTGGCTTTGGTGATTTGAAGTGGATAGGAGGAGATCAAAGTGGATAGAAAAGAGAGAAACAGTAAAGTTAGGGTTTGAATAATTATTAGGGTTATTCTGAAATGAGGTTAAATAGATTTATATTTATTTAAAAATCTGACCAAGAGATATGCAGAGACCCATTTTTCGGATCAAATCAGATTAAAAAAATATGAAAACAAAATTTTATTTTATTTGAAAGTATGTTCACCAATTAAAATGTGTTTGTTAGATTTGGACGGGATTTCTAGTGTATGCATCGATGATTTTGATTTTTAATTGGATTTTTTATTTTTAAATCCCATAAAATATATGATTTAGGATTCCTCTTTGACTAATAAAGAATATACCTTTTAAATCTAAAGACTTAAACTATAATATGAAAAAGTGATGAATGAATCACTAAATCATATTGTTTGTAGGGCTAAAAATAAAAATAAAAAATCTTTTGTAAAAGCTAGTTAGAGATCTTGGAAAGAGAAAACCTCTTTGACCGGTTAATTTTAAGGGTTTTTTTTAAAAATTGCCCTGTACAATTTAATGTGATCAATCCCACTCTTCATTTTATTACATATTAAGTTTCCAATTTAAACTATAATTTTATTTTTAGTTCCTTCTAAAAAACTGATAAGAAAATCAAACAATTTAGTAATAGATCCCTCCTAAAGAGTAATAGAGAACATATTTTTTAAATCTAGGTATTAATATAAAAAAATGAGGAGTCGATCTTGTTAGTTTTTTGAAATGTTTTTCAAAAAATAAAGTTTTAAAATTTTATGTTTAAATATATTAATTTATTTTGATTACAAACTCGATCCCTCAGATGCTTTCAAATAATCACTAATTAACTAAGTATATGGCTTGAATATAATATGAACAAGGGCTATATATATGGATGTGAATTTGGCATATGAATATGGATTTGACATAATTCATGTATATTGGTGGAGTAAGTACATGTATTGGATTCTATTAATTGTTGATTCATGTATTAACTTTGCAAGGTTCATGTGTGTATTATTTTTATGATGTACCTATGTTGGAATGAACCACATTTATGACAATGAATGTGCATATGTTAATTTCAAGGATGTACCTAGGTGTATACGTGAACCTTTGCGTAGAAAAGTGAAGAGTCCCCATACATGCACTTTGAACTTGCCACCACCATTGATTATGAACAATGTATCATATATGGAATAATTGTAAGTCCATTATTCCTAATTGAATGGGTACCTTGAATTTGGAGATGACTCTTGGGCAATCTAGAGGCCTATATAAAGGACACATGTATGTTATTTCATGTATCGAAGTCACAAAGTGTGTATCCACTCAAAGAGAGAGAGTCTCTAGTAAGAGTTTGTGAGAGATGACCCTGACGTTCTATTATTCCAGTAGCCTGAGTGTTTTTGTGGTGATGGAGTTCTAAGCCAATTTTTGATTCCACCTGAACGTGCACTCGACTTCTGCACTGGAAGGAGCCGAATAACGCCTTAAGCGTCGCAGCAGGCTTTGTCTATACATTCATCTCTCACTCCTTTTTATTCTCTCTATCGTTTCAGTATTTTATTGTGCTGAATTTTTGTATTTTCATCCTATTTTCATCTAATCCTTTAACAATCTTAAAGCGTTATGGATCTGTCGATGATGATGGGGATAGATGTGTCCAAATTGGACAAGTTCGATGGCACCGACTTCAATGCATAGAAGAGGAAGATCATCTTCACTCTTCAACTTTTGAAGGTCTTCTACATCCTGACGGACAATGAACCATCTAAGGAGATTGCATGAAACTGGCTTTGTGGAAGAAAGCCAACTCTCTGTCGTTCATTCATTATGAACTCACTCGACAATTCCTTGGCGGACAACTTCAACAAGGTCTCTTCTGCTAGAGAGATATGGGAGGACCTTGAAAAGCAATACAAGGCGGAGGAGGAGCTTTCGAAACTTTCTTCATCAACAACTTCCTCAACTCGAAGTTCGAAGATGGGAAGCAAATTTTGCATCAAGTCAAGGAGCTTCAAAAGAAGGTGTTGAAGCTGAAGGAGAAGGATATGGAGCTGCCTGAAAGCTTCATGGTTGGTGTTATCATCAACAAATTGCCACCATCGTGGCTTGGCTTCGCAAACAAGATGCACCGGAAGAAGCATAAAGTGAGCCTCAAGGAGGTGACTCGTTTCATCCAAATCGAGGACGAGTCAAGGACTCAGGCCAAACTGGATGCCCTCGCATCGCAGTCCATTCAAATCAACATGGTGGAGTCCAAGACCGATCAAAGGAGGTTCAAGAAGTATGGTAAGAAACCTAAGAATTCTGATCCAAAGAATTTGAAAGTTTCAAACCCGAAGGTGCAGAAGAAGACGACGGGGCTCTGCTACAAGTGCCACAAGCCGGGTCACTTCGCTCGAGAGTGCCGATCGAAGGACCAAGTGAACCAACTCGTGACACCGGTGAGTCCCGCTGCTGAACCTGTCAATTTTGTTGCAATGATCTCGCACGTATTCACACCGAGCAAGGACATGGATTGGTGGATTGATACGTGAGCTAGTTGTCATGTCTGTGTCAATAAAGCTCTGTATTCCACCTATATCGAAGTCAAGCAAAATGTCAGCATGACGAACCAATCTAAGGCTGATGTAATTGGCGTAGGAATAGTTGTGCTGACATTGACCTCTAGGAAGACTCTGACTTTGGAGAATGTGAAGCATGTGCCTATAAACTCCAAGAATCTGATCTCCGGGAGTCTACTCAGCAACGCGGGTATGCGCTTGAACATCAAAGACGGAAAGATAATTATGTCTTTCAAAAATGTGTACTTTGGCTCTGCCTACTGTACTGATGGGATGTTCAAACTTAGTGTTGCAATCCCAGTCAATGAAGTGAATAAAATCAGTTCTTCTGCTTGATCCCTTGTGTTGTGTTATTTTAGACTAGGTCATGTAAACAATAAAAAGCTTGCATCCATGACTAGTCTAGGCATACTTCCAAAATGTGGGGGCCAGAAGGCGACAAGTGCGAGGTGTGCGCTCAAGCGAAGATCACTCGGAAGCCTTTCAAAGCAGTGTCTCGAAGCACCGAGGTTCTCGAAATCATTCACTCCGATACATGTGACTTCAGAGCTATGTGACTCGAGGAGGTATGAAATACTTCGTCACATTTATCAATGATCACTCAAGATTCTATTATATCTTTTTACTTAACTCAAAAGATGAAGTATTCGAGAAATTTCGGTCTTTCAAATTCAAGTTGAAAAACAGACTGGAAAGGTGATCAAGAGAATTCGAAGTGATCGTGGAGGTGAATATCGTTCGAAGGAGTTTGACGCGTTCTGTCAAGAATATGGCATCATCAATGAGATGGCTGTGCCTTATTCTCCTCAATAATTGAATCGCTGAAAGGAAGAATCGAACCCTGTTGATATGATCAACTCGATGTTACTGACTGCTGGTCTACCATCATGCTATTGGGGTGAAGCGTTGCAAATTGCGAACTTCATCCTAAACAGAGTTCCACACTCCAAGATCGAAGTCACTCCATTCGAGTTGTGGTTTAAATACTCACCACAATTGAATTCTCTCAAAGTATGGGGGTGTTTGGCCTATGTTCATCTGCTAGACTTAAAGAGGCCAAAGCTGGGCTCAAAAGCCACAAAGTGCATCTTCTTGGGTCATGCCGAGAATAGTGGTGCTCTAAGTTTTTAGACTTAGAAACCAATGTTCTCATTGAAGCTCAAGATGCTGAATTCTTCGAAGACAAGTTCGTGAAGTACAAAAAGATTGTTCTCGAAGACTGACCTGAGAATGCACAAAATGAAGAGAAGATTGCAGACGAGGACCATGCTATCTCCGAACCTGATCCAACACAAGTTGAAAAGGCGGTTGATGCAGATCAGTCTTTACCGAAGAGAATCAGAAAGAGCAAGTCCTTTGGGTCGTACTTCGTGACGTACAATGTCGAAGGAGATCCACAATCATTCGAGGAAGCGATGAAGTCTAGAGATGCTCATCTCTGGAGGGAGACCATGCACGACGAGATGGAGTCTATCATGGCGAATGGCACATGGGTGCAGGTGGATCTTCCAAGAGGAGTCAAACCGATCAGCTGCAAGTGGGTCTTCAAATGAAAGCTCAAAGCCGATGGTTCTGTGGAGAAGTTCAAGGCCTGACTGGTTGCAAAGGGTTTCACTCAGAAGGTGGGAGTCGATTTCTTCGACACCTATGCAGTAGTTGATCGTGTCTCAATCATCCGAGTATTGGTTGCTCTAGCCGCAATCAATAAGATGGTGGTCCATCAAATGAACATGAAGACTGCTTTCCTGAACGGAGATCTGACGGAGGAGATCTATATGGAGCAATTAGAAGGCTTTCTCGTCAAAGGTCTCGAAAACAAGGTATGCAAGCTTGTCAGATGTTTGTATGGATTGAAGCAGGCTCCTAAGCTATGGCTTGAAAAGTTTGACAAAGTCATTCGAGATGAAGGATTCATTGTTAGTGAATCCGATAAGTGTGTCTATAACAAGTTTACTGATAATCACGGCGTGATAGTATGTCTCTACGTTGATGACATGCTGATCATTGGCACTGACTTCACAATGACTTGGAGAGTGTGAAGTCAGTGAAGAGTTTTCTTTCCTCAAAGTTCAGCATAAAGGACATGGGATCTACAGATGTGATTCTAGGAATCAAGATAGTGAGGTCAAACAATGGGTTCGGTATGACTCAATCTCACTATGTAGAGAAGATACTGAAGAAGTTTAGATACTTCAATCTTTCAGAAGTTCTGACTCCGTATGACTACAACAAGAAGTTGAAGGCCAATGATGGGGAACCTGTGAAGCAGCTCGAGTACTCTAGCGTCGTCGGAAGCTTGATGTACGTGATGAGTTGCACAAGTCTGGATATTGCCTATGTTGTAGGCATGTTGGGTAGATTCTTAGGTAATCCTGAAAAAACTCATTGGGAGGCGATTCAGAGGGTTATGAGGTATCTTAATGAACTATGGGTTGTTCTACTCCGGTTACCCCTCGATCGTGGAGGCTTCAGCGACGCAAGTTGATGCTCAGATCCGGACGAATCCAAATCGATTGGCGGTTATGTTTTCACCTTGGGTGGAGCTGCAGTATCTTGAAAATTAAAGAAGCAGACCGTCATTGGACAGTCGTCGATGGAAGCGGAATTCTATGCGCTGGCAATGGTAGGAGATGAAGCCGAATAGCTGAGAAATCTCCTGTATGATCTTTCATTGAGTAGAAAAGAGAAGTGTGCGATCTCTATCTACTGTGACAACCAGGCGAACAATGTTATTGCTGAGAATGACTTGTTCAATGGACGAAAGAGGATTGTTCGTCTGAAGCATGACTATCTGAATGAGTTGATTCGAGATGGCGTGATATCAGTGGTCGATGTCAGATCTTCAGAGAACTTGGCGGATCCCTTGACGAATGGTCTCAAAAGGGAGTTGGTTGAGAGAACCACCACTGTAATAGGACTGAGGCCTATGTGATGTCTTGTAATAATTCTACCATTAGATAGAAGTTTGAGTTCAAAGGTTTACTTACCCATGTAATACTGAAGTCTATGGTTTAAAGAAAACATTATTGCAAGGACATTGATGCACAATAAATATTTCAAGTCTCATTCTTTTATCCTAATGTGCATGTTTTCTATTGTGGTATTAGGCTGGTCTGGGACCTTAATAAGTATATAGCACTTTAACGTATGAGGTGGTTAACAGGAAGAACTCCTCATAGACTTACCTATGTAAGATTGGAGATATACACCGTCTCCTATGGAATTTGTAGGCGATTCTTTGTAGCTCTCACAGAACCAAAAATTAGACACAAAACCTTTAATGTGCGTTCTTTTTGTCACCATATTAGGTTGGCCTGGGGCCTTAATAAGTTTATAGCACTTAAAAGTGTGGGATGACTGACAGAAAGCACTCCTTATGAACTTACATATGTGAGAGTGGAGATGTGGGCCGTCTCCTATGGAATTTTAGTAATTCCTAGTAGCTCTCGCAGAACCAGGAATAACCAAGAGGCCCTTAATGTGCTACCAATCAGATATGGCTATTAAGTTTCTGTGTGTATGCTAATGAACTGGTTGTGATGCTTCGTTCAAGGCTTAGTCCACTATTGCATTATTAGTCACAGATTCAGTTACACTAAGCGTATATTCAAGTATTCGGACATCTACATTAGACGTAGTAACTTGTGGGATGGAACTCGTTGGTATTTAGAAACTTGTGGAGGATTATTGATTTTTTGAAATGTTTTTCAAAAAATAAAGTTTCAAAATTATATGTTTAAATATATTAATTATTTTGACTACTAACTCGATCCCTCACATGCTTTCAAATAATCACCAATTAACTAAGTATAGGGCTTGGATATAATATGAACAAGGGCTTTATATATGGATGTGAATATGGCATGTGAATATGGATTTGGAATAATTCATGTATATTGGTGGAGTAAGTACATGTCAAGAAATGATCAACGCTTTCTACATGAGTCTAATGCTCCAAAAATCATTATACAAGCTTCATCCTCCAATGCCTTAACGAGATCGACGACCATCAACAACTAATCTGAAAGGTTGGAAAAAAGGGTGAGCAACCACACGCTCAGTTAATAGACCTATGGCACCCCGTTAGTACATTTATAATCAAAATGTAATACTAAAAAAAATGTCCACGCAGACATGTAATATATCAAGAGAGAAAATATATAAAAAAGCCACCAAGACATGCAATAATATATATACACACACACACACAATCCTATCCAACATGATGCATGCAACACCACAAACACGCATGTCCGTCTTCGCAGTACCTAGCTCGCGGGGCCTTCCACAGGCATGGCCACGTAGACATAGCCATAAAGACTTGGGTCCAACATTCTCGGACCTGGCCACGTAGACGTACGACCACCTAGACGTTGGCCACCAAGACCGAGCCACCTAGACGATGCAATGCATGCATGATCAACCATTCAATTCGAAAATCATATGCATGCGATAAAAATATAGTCTCCAAATATATAAGTTATATATGTAAAATAACGCATCAAAATCATGACGACATGTCCAAGTACTCCATACCCCAAATAATAATTATATATTTTACAGTAACCATGATGCGGAATGATATACCATATAGATAGTTTCAAAAACTACATATGAGACTAGACCCACTCACCTTCGGTCTACGCAATACAAACTGACGTGCATGAACGATACACACTCGCTCGTTGATAACCTAGCATAACAATTATGAAATACTAAATCAGAAACAATTCAATTATGACTTAAACCCCTGATAACCAACTTAGAATAACACTAAGCCCAATAATATCAAAAGTCCATACCTAATAGACTTATAATCCGCAACTCACCTCAAAGGCCTAACGAAAATCTCAACTCCGAATAAATATTAAAATTTTCATATACTCACAATGATCCGATAATCAATGTACATTTATTCCATAAGACCCATATAATCGATCAAATCCTCGAATAAATATTTAAACAAATCCAATATGGCTCAACTATAATTCCATTGATCAAAACAACTAAATCCAATCAATTTATATCCCAGTAACAGTAATATCCGATTAATATTCATTAATCGTACTAAACCAAATTATCGATTTAAGATCCAATTTGAATCACCAAGATCAATAAAACCATCAAAACCCATAAATCAACTTATACTTCATAAACATCAATTTGGGATCCCTTTAATATCTAAAATTCATCAAATTTGGTTATCAAGCTAAATATTGAATGCTAAGAAAGAGCACAGAAATATTTCAAAAATCATAACTTTCTACCCGTATTGGACGATTCATGATTCGATGGAAAGCTCTTTTCAAAACCTATTTCTGTTTGTCAAATACATTTTTCCCAGAAACGACTCTATCATAGTCAAAAACATGATTTACGTCCAAGCATAAAATTAACCTGAAAATAGCTATTAAATCCCAAAAACTAATAAATCTAATTTGATCTTAAAGATTCATTTGAGATCCATTAAAATCAAATCAAATAATCATTAAATTAAATCAATCAAACCCTAACCCTAATCCATCAAACTTCTTCCCCAAACAATTTCTTGACGTAATCATATCCTAACAAAAATAAATTAAAACTAACAAAATCAATAGGGAATGTTATCTCACCTTAGATCCGGTTACACCACCCATCATCTTCATCTAGAGTTAGGTCATCACCACCCTTCACACCTTCTGAAATTTGGATGAAAACCCTAACCCAAACATTTTATTTAAAGGGAATTACCAAATTTACAAAACGTGCTTTAAAGTGTTTCCAGTTTACAATGAGGTCCTTATCTAATTTACAAACAAATCCCTATCCGATTTACAAATAGATCCCTGAAGGCTATTAAAATGTATACTGGATTCGCAATTAGATCCTGGGCCCAATAACTTAACACAAAATCCTAAAACCTAACTTCCCGAACTCCGAATCTCACAAAATTTCAACCAAAGTATCTTGACACTATAAAGATCTACAGAAAAATATAAAATAAATATTTTAAAATTAATTTATAATTATCATAATTATAAATAAAATTGGACCCATTTGGGCCACCGCCAAATCTAAGAAATGAAATATAAAAAATCAAAATTTAAAATTTCCATTATATATTTAAAATAAATATATAGAGTTAAAAAAAAACCGAAACATTACACCTTAAGTGTCGCAGCGGGCTTTGTCTATATATTCATCTCTCACTCCTTCTCATTCTCTCTATCGTTTCAGTATTTTATTGTGCTGAATTTTTGTATTTTTACCTTATTTTCATCTAATCCCTTAACAGATCTTACATAGTTTTAAAAAAGCAAACCCTAATTTTAAGAGACGGTGTGTGCACAAAATCTGTATTGTACGGATAGAACGAGTACCCTTCTTTTTCTATAGCACTAGTTTTTTTTAATTTTCAAATGAATATTCTTCGCCCACGTTTCAATATATTACGAATAGTTTTATTTTGATTTAATTATTATGAAATTAAGATTTGGCAACATAAGCTATCATTTGATTTTGTATTTTGTATTTTTTTGAATCAATGACATTCAAATAGTTTGATGAACATATCCATTTCTAATGTTTCATGAATTATTATCATAATATAATATTTATAATAATTTAATATAATTTTAAAAGATAAAATTCACCTTGATTGAATAGAGAATAAATACACCAAAATAGGCTAATAAGAGAAGAGTCATATTGGAGCCGGAACCTCTTTAGGTTTGCTAAAGTGTCCAAGGTGTTGCATAAGAGGAACGAACGTGTCTACCCAACACGTAATCTAATCTTCGTCTAAAATGTATGCACAATTTTAGACAGTCTCACATAGATTCATATTCTCTCAAACTCTTAAATTTTCTGTGCGTAGTATTTTTTTTTTTTTTACCAATATCACACTGTGTGAGATCAGATAAATGAAACTGAATGTCACTGAATACAAGTAATCATTACTTCTTTTCAGATCTACTTCAACCAGGGCCAAATTGAGTTTGAATCTGGCCCACATGAGAAGAAGGTCTTTTTCCCCTCAACAATTACCTATATAAATAAATTTATTGTGAGTTAACGTTTTCATGATGTATACTTTCAGAAATAAAAATAAATTGTACACTATTCAAACAAATTGAAAAGCATACTTTATATGTTTTCTTGGAATTTTACCATAGCAATAATTGAACGACAAAAGTGTATCAGATCAAAAAATAAACAAATAAATACATGCAGTTAGTTTTCTATATATATGTGAGAATTCCACTTTACTAAAAATCCAGTTATAGTAGATTATGTGAAAAAAAATTTATTTAAAATATCAATGAATTATCACATATGAAATATTTCAAAACTATAACAAAAGTAAAGTTACAATTCCTATATGAGAGTGAGAGAAGGAGAAAGATTTTTCACAAAACCTCACTTTCATTTTATAAAAGTGCTAGGAATAAGATCTTGTTTTTCTCTTTTAAAAAAATATAACAAAAGTAGAATAAAAATGATATGTTTTAATGCATTGAAAACGTTTTTTTAATACAATTGAAAGCATCTGTTCTTTAATCAGTCAATGGAAATCATGTCCTTTTCTTTCCTGTTCTGTGATGTGACATTAATATCAAATGGATCTTCTGTTCCAATTTTTATTATAATTCGGGCACGTAATTGGGCGTGAAATGCATGTCATTTCAATGAAGGGAAAAATCCATATAGCCACTTATAAATTATCCAAAATCCATATAATCACTTGAATTTTTTTGAAATTCATATAATGTTAATATCTTGAAAATACCTATATAAATCTAAATGATCCCCTAAATTAAATTTTCATTAAAAGATGAGATGTGGAATATTCTATTTGGTTAACCTTGACTGAAAACATAATATATTTAACACCTTCTACAATGTGTCAAATATGTATAAAATTATTTGTAAATGACGATTTTATCCATCTGAATAATCTATTCGGATGAATAAAATCGTCATTTATAAATATTTTTTCACATTTTTACTACATTGTAAGGGTTTTTAGAATACTGTGTTTTCAGATAGGGTTAACTAAACATGATATTCATAGAATATTCATCATTAGTCAACGAAAATTTAACTTAGGAGGCTATTTGAATTTACATAGATGTTTTTAGGTGGTTATATAGATTTCAAGAAAAGCAAGAGGATTATATGAATTTCAAGTAGTTTACAAGGGGTTATTTGAGTGTTTTCCCTTCAATTAAATACTATTATCTGAATTACGCAAGCTCGACTTGTCTAGCCCCGTCCATCGAAGTACATGTCGTTTCAAAGTATTCGATTTGTTACATTTAGTCATTTTTTTAATTATGAATAGTCATATGTATCTCATTAACTCTTTTTTACTTAGTGTATTATGGAATGACAGTTGGATAAGATAAATGAAAAACTCACCTCAATCTACTCCAATCCTATTAGGACGGATCCGGTCCCTTAAATACCAAACCCAAACTCAACCCATTCCAACTAGAAGAAGATATGGAATGAGTTTGGAATTCAAATGCAAAACCCCTTTATACTATGTAATATATTAAATAAAATAACATATTTTAATGAATACCTAAAATACCAATATCAACTTATTCACATAGACATAATTATATCCTATTTTTGAAATTATTCATTCCTGTTCTCTCCTATTTTCCACCTATTCAGGGACACTGAACAATGCCCTGTATTTAGTAGGTGATGAATACACAATCTAGTTACAGCCTTACAGGCTTTTTATACAGGGAAGGAAACAAGTGCACACACATCCAACAAACCTACCATCACCAAACATGTAACCAAATCTCAAATCAAACAACTTCTCTTCCCACCCAATTATTGTGCATCAAACGGCCACGGAAGGGTCTCTAATTTGTTGTCTGTTTAAATCAACGGCTGTTAAGGGGTACGTATCAAGCCTGATTTGGAGAAAACGTGTAAACCATATTGAACACGTGGACCGCCCATGACTTGACCGGGGCTTTCCATTACGCATCTATGTTATTAAGACTAAAACACCCCTACCTCTGTCCCTGCTGTCAAGGTTTTACTGTATAATTGGAAGGGCAGTTTGGTCTCAACGTGACGGAAAAGATACCTCTGCCGACGTTCCTGTCATCCTGTGACGTAAACAACGACCACACAAGTTGGCGTGTGAACGGGCAATCGCCGGTCATCTTTTCGATCTTTTGAACCAATGATTGAGTAATTATAAATAAGTCTCTATTATTATTATTATTATTATTATTATGGGATTAGATTTTTTTTTGTGCAATTAAACTCTTCTAATTCACGAAATCATGCTTAGAATAAGTAGTTTCTTATATTTAGGTAGTATATGTTATCAACTATACTATGTTATCTCCATGCATTTTTATTTTTTTTAAATATATATTTTATTTCACATTTTTGTAAAAAAGTTAACTATATATTTTGATGAAATGTATATATTCATTTTGAGATAAAAAAAAACATATAATCCATTCAATGAATCATGTACATCAATAGTGAAATGGATTTCATGCGAGGTTATAATTATTATTCAACCTGATCAATCATAAAAATAAAAAAATTAAATAACCGCGGTATTTTCTGTATATGATTTTTCAATGAGAATATAAGCCTTGAAAATCTATATTTTAATTCTTCAATTTCATTGATATATCACTTCATCACCCAAAACATTGTCCATATTTAAACATATAAAAATTCAAAAATAGTATCACATGATTAACAAGATGCAAATATCAAAGTATTAAATCAGTATCTAATAATAGACAGGCTTATTTCAACCTAATAAATATAAATATGGGTTATTTTGTTTTCACCCCTCATAAAATAAGAAAATTATTAAACACCCCCTCAAAAACTCAATATTATGTTAAACCCATTTAAAATGTTACTTAGTTCTGTAAAAAAAACCCAATAGTCAACAAACTAAGAATGTTATGGAGAATATTTCATCTCAAAATATATATATTGACTATTTTAACCTTTCTAATAATGAAACATTGATCCAAACATACGTTTTTCACTAATGGGAACGGTAAAATAGTTCACATACATATATTGAGATGAAATATTCCCATAAAATTCTTATTTTGTTGATTGTTGAATTTTTTTTTACGAAGCCAAATAATATTTTAAGGGTGTTTAAAATAATATTGAGTTTTGAAAGAGTTTTTTATAATTTGACTGTTTTCTCGAGGGATGGAAACTAAATAAATATATGATTTATTAAGATCTTATTTTTTTTTAAAAGAAGGAATCCATTTAACTGTTATTAATTAATGATCCAATTATTCTTATCCAGACAACCATACCTCCCACCGGCTACAGCCGGTCACCCAAAACCCATCCTCTATTTCCCCCTTCACACTATAAATACCGAAAGCGAATCTCTTCATTTCCTCAGCCAAGAATTTCGCCTCCCCCTTCGAACTTTCCCTTTTAACCCCTCCAATCGCGCAGAAATTACGGGTTGTGCCCCTCCAGGTTATGCGAGTCTCCGCCGCCGTGAGAGGGGCGATTGAGCGCCTCCGCTCCTCCCCTTCTCTCTCCTTCCCCCGCCTCCGCTTCGTCCGCTTCCGCCGCCTCCGTTGATCTCCTCCTCCTCCTCTTCTTCTTCTTCGATTGCAGATATGCCCGGTAAGAGAGGCGGATCCGGATCTAGGGTTCCGGAGAGATCGGCGTCGTTCCACGGGAGGCTCCCGGCGGAGCGGGAGAGGCTCCGGCGGCCGAGGACGCAGCCGGATCTGATGGCGCCGCACGGAAGGTTTTCGCCGGAGAACACGTCGCCGGTGCCGGCGAGGAAGGTCCCGGCGAAGGTGTTGGTGAACGTGACGGTGCAGAGGAGCCTCGGGCCGCTGCACGTGGTGGCGTCGACGGAGTGGACCGTCGGTGAGCTGGTGGCGGCGGCGGTGAGGCAGTACGTGAAGGAGGGGCGGAGGCCGGCGTTGCCTGAGCTGCCGGCGGCGGAAGATCCGTCTGACGCGTTTGGCCTCCACTATTCGCAATTCAGCCTCGAAAGTAAGCGAATCGCTGGTCCCCCTGTTTTATTGAATACCGAAACTGTCCCCCAGTGAATCGTATAAATTACGGGAGTGGTCTTTTATGATTTTTTTTAACTTTATTACACATATCTATTACACGACATCTCGTTGTAAATATTTTAAGTTGGTTTTTTTATTTTTAAGTCCCATGAATTGTTTGATTTAAACTAGGGACTTAAACTTTAATATGAAGAACATATTGATCAATCGATAAATTGTATACGAAGACTTAACAATAAAATGACATTTATTTTTTTTATAAATGGCTTAATTCAATTTATTAAAATATATTAGATATATGATTTCTGAAAAATAAAAACATAAAATGCGTTTGAAATTGTAAAATGGACTGTATATAATATTTGTTTAAATTTTTTAAATAGGTTTGGATCTGAAAGAGAAGTTATTGTCGTTGGGGTCGAGAAACTTCTTTTTGTGCCCAAAGATAGCAAACACGTGCGGAGGCATGTGCGGGAAAGAAGCCTCTGCGAAGGCGTCGAAGAAGGTCCCGTTTTCGTGGCTCCAATTCATGGATTTCTTGCTTTAGAAATATGTGGTTATGTATATTAGCGTGTTTTGTATGTAAAAAAAGAAAGAATTGTTTTTGAATTTGAATCCTTGAATTGAAGGAGTAATTCAGAATATGTTATGTGAATATGTGGGTACAAATACATTGAATGAATGGGTTGAATGTATTGCTGTAGGTGGTGGTTTTGTGAGTCATGAATTAATCTTTTCATGTCATGGTTTTCAATAAAGTTTGTGCAAGTTGTGAGGATGGAATGCATGTGGAGAGAAGAAAATAAAAATTGATGATGGATGTGAGACACAGAAGTTTTGGATCTTTGTAGATAAGCTTTAGGTGGACCATCTCTCCTGAAAACTAGAGAGCCAGTGGGGAGGATGGATTTGGTTGTGTGGTCCATGTCACCTTCATTTGGGAGATATTATTATTTATGTAGAGCACAATATGGGGGAGATTCTCATGAATATTATCATTTTCCATTGCAACAGAGGAATGAGGTTGATGTCTGATTTGAAAGCTTATCCAATGAAACAGTTCTCTCAACGTCTCATTTTGATAATGACACAATAAATTAAAAAACTTTATATTAGGTAAACCAAAAAAAAAACTTTATATTAGGGCACTGTTTTTTGAAGAAAAAAAAAGAGTAGATGTTTGCTATTTGATTTTATTTACTGAATTCGAATTACTAACTTCGAAATAAGGGAGAATAGAACACAAAACACGATAAAAAAAATGAGTTAGAAAAAAATATGTGGCAGCTTTTGATGCCCAACCTCTGAGTTTTTTACAATTCAAGATTCTGTTCAAAATAGAGTGATATACATTTTTTTGTCAAAACATTTACCTTATCAAATAATGTTAATTATTGTTTATAAAATAAAAACATGTGTGATTTCAGTTTAGATTGATAAAAATATTGAATCTAATATTTTTTATATTATATGTTAGAAGAAAAAAATAATAATAAGCCCTCACACGACGTGGAGCTTATATGAGCTTCGTGGGGCTTGTGTATATTGGACATTCCAAATGGATTGAGGCCAGGTTGCACCGCCCAAATATAAGATTAAAGGCGGGGGCATGATTGATGACATCTCTACAACCTAATTTATTGTCAAACACGTGACCTGGTGGTTCGTCGTTTGTCCTTTATGATACATATATATATATAAAGTGAAAACTCATGAAAAAAGGTTATGAATATTTATATACACAATTGAGTTAAGAGTATAACATTATACACATTATAAAAAACAATGATGATTGATTTGACGAGTGATTTACAAGAGGTGATGATAGTTGATTTGACAGTGGACCCACATATTCTTTGGGTGAAATAACATTTGATAACTTTAATTCTAGGGATTGATTGGAATCTATGTACTACTTTATCAAGATTTATTCTGGCATACTTTATCCGGAGTTATTTAGGGTAAACAAATACACAATTTTTGTTATCCGGGGTTATCCGGATTTTTCTAGGCTTTTATACTGGATCCAAACGGGTTAGAATATAACATTTTACACTCTTCTCTAAGCATTAGAGAACTTTTAACACATTCGTGTCCTAGTTTGGGCAAATATTTGATATCTTATTCGTCTTCTTCAGTGTGGCATAGAATGTCTAGAAGCGAGCACACTGTCATTCTAGTTAGTTTTTTAGGTTCTACAATATAGGAGTAGTTTGGGCACCTATAAAGTTCACACACATCATATTAAATTTATTGGATGGTCAAAAATCATGATAAATTATATATATATATTGTGACATGATTATTTAAAACGTATATTCTGTCTATTTTATTGTCACATTTACTGTCATCACGTCACTAACACAATGTAAATTTAATACAATGTATATTTCATCATGAAAAAAAAAATATACATTCAATTCGTAATAACATGTATATCATTTATTTTACATTTAACATGAGTCACAAACTAAAGGAATATTTACTTCAAAAAACAAAAAAATTAAGGTACAGTATCTGAACGCTTTATACACATGCAAACAAAAGAGCAGAGCTCCATCCGCCCATGGTTTATTTTTCCCCTGAATTGATTGATGACATGAATTTCTTGATTTTTTTTAAAAAAAATATATGACTACCACGCATGCTAGAATTATTGTGACTATGATGTAACAATATTTAATCCAAGGATGTGACAATCCTTTTATGTGTGTGTTTATAAACATTGATTAAATTGACCACGGGCTTTCTTAGGTACCATTTAATACCAATTTTTCTAAAATATTTATAATTTATTTAAAAAATCATTTACTAGATATCACTGTCCTTCAATATATAATGTAAATTTTGGATGATCTATTTTATTTTTATCTTAAAATGCGTGTAAAACTTTCATAATTTTTATCAACATATCTTTGTTAACGATTATTTCTTTTTCATCTTGAATAATCTTATTGGACGGCCAAAAATCATGATAAATTATATATGTTATGACATTATTATTTAGGATGTCAATACACTTCATCTATTTTACAATTATATTTACAATCATCACGTCGCTAACACAATGTAAATCTAACATAGTATGTGTGGGGGATGGATTTTTCGATAATCCCCTCCAGGGCCGGATCCTGGTCGATCCGGGCTTTTGAACTGGATCCGGAGAGATGATGTGGGTCTGGGCTTTTCTTTTCTTCGATTCGGCTAGCTCCTCGGTCTCTTCTCGTCCTTGGTGAGTTCGATTACTCCTCGTCGGCTCCGGTCTTCGGGTACCTGTCACTCACACCAGTGTGGTGCCGGTTAACGCCCCTCCGATGGTCAAGTCAGTCATCACTTCCATGTGGAAGAAACTTAGATATTTCAGCTTAAAAGAAGAGAGAGAGAGGTATCTTTTTTCGCATACCTCAAGAGGGAAGGATAGCCTCCCTTTTATAGTGGATTGGGGCGCGTCGATCAGGGCCTTAGGGAGTGGCCATAACACGATATGGAATCTCCTACGTGGCCTACGGATTTTTGACACGTAGCGCCTAGGGATCATCATCATCCTATAACGGTTTTCCTGACGCACTGTCCTTTTTGGTGTTAGATGATATTCCCTTTGTTAACCGTCTCGCCTTGGGGAAGAGGCTCATGACCGACCTGTCGTTTAATCATGGATCCCGATGTGTCCTTCGACAGGGGTGAGTTGCTACGGTCTTAACCGTTCTCATGGTTTCGCGAAATGGCTTCGTTATTCTGGTCGGACAAATTTATCCCTGTTAAGTTGTGGCCGGGCACATGACTTGTCCGACTTGACTTTCCCTCGTCTTTCTTATTTGCTCACATCTGGGCTTGTTGGGCCCACACGCTCTGCGGGCATAGGTACCTCATCTCGGTGTTGCCCGATGGGCCCGAGCTCGTGGTCTGACTCGTGGGCCTGTGGGTTGTGAGATGGACCGTATTTAGGTTATTCCCTATGCCATGCTATATTTTATTTCCTATTCTTTGTCCTGGTCGGATTTGCCTCCTACAAATGCCCCCTTCTTTCGGGCTTCCAGGGGCTTGGGAGTCTGAAAGAACTGACCTAGGGAGACTCGTTCGACAGGGGTGGCGTGTCTTACCAGTTTTTCCTAATTTGACCGTGTCATAACGTGCAACTCTGTCAACATCTTTTCAAGCCACTTGTCGCCTATCCGTACGCCTTCCTTATTAATGTCACGTAAGCGCGTATTCCAAAGGCTTTTGCCGCTTCGCTCTATTTCGAATCGTCGCGACGGTTGGGGATACTTAAATCAAATTCTTATTATATGCTCGGACTGCTCGCATGATTCCCATATTTGCTGCTGAATCAGACCTATTACGAGTTTTGACTGTTCTCTAGTCATTCCTCTTCCTCCTCTCCGTCCGATGGCGTATGCATCCGAGGCTATCCAGTCGAAGAATATAGGGGAGAAATGCCCCCTCCACATGATCCTTCATCGCTCTGGATGTATTCCGGCCAAGTGGAGGCCGGAAAGATTCTGTTCCCCTTATTCGTGCTGATAATAAAGTTTTTGAGCTTTTTTGATCTGCACCCCCTCCAGCTCGTTCCGAGCGCATTCCGCATTCTGGCGGCCATCACTGCCCTCAACCGCGCCCTTGGTATCCACCTTGGGCTAAACGAGGTGAGGAGCTTCTATATCTTGAAGCCCCTGGCCGGGGGATGCCCCACCTTCTACCTGGCCTGGAGACTGGCCTCGTGAACGTTGATCTTGGATGCCCAAGAGTTCATCTACGATTGGCGCTCGATTCCAGAAGACTGTCCCTTCCGCATCTCCACCAGGATGAGGGGATCATACTTGGGCTTGGGTAAGTTCCTTTGCTCCGTACTAGATACATTTTATATATTTATTTTATTACTCCGTTAACCTGTGGAATATGGTCCTTTGCTCACGATTTTCACGTGTTCACCTCGGGCGCGTCATCTCTGAATGCTTGCCCTCCCCCAGGAGTTCTGCGATCGGAAGACATGGAGTGGGCTCTGGGTTTTGAAGGCAGGAGCTGGAAGACTTTTCTTGGTGCGGTTTCTTCAAGCTCCGTCGCCCGTCCTTCCCCGGTTGCTCCTTTTCCTTCCGCAAACCGGTCCTCCAGTCGGCGTCCCTCATCTGCCTCTTCCTCTGACGGCGTCTCTGGCTCATCCTCTAATCCTGGGGGAGTGCTGAGGCGGTCGGGTCGCCGGTCCAGGGTCGCAGTCCGGTCGGCCGTACCCTACAGCCGTCCCATCGACGTCGCCGAGGTCGAAGGGGCGACAAAGAGATCTTCCTTGGGGGTGGTTACCCTCGGGCCCCCTTTCCGGCCTCGTTGACTTTGCCTCCCCTACCCACTCTGGCCTCGTCTCCCGTGCATTAGGAAAGGGTAGAGAAAGAGAGATCGGACAGTCCTCGGCCTTTTATTGTCTTGCCTTTTGGGGTTCCCGAGGAAGATGCGGGAGAGTTCGGTGGTGGGAGCTCTCCTCTACCTGAACCGGCATCGCCCTCCCCACCTTCCGGAACCCCCTCGGGTCGCTTCTCCCAAGAGAGGGGGTCTGTCGAGCCTCCACGGTCGTCTCCTATGGCAGAGAGGTGGCCTCGTGCTTCGATTTCCCCTCACATATCTCTGTCTCAGGTACCTCAGTATGTGTACTATGTTAGCCTTACCTGAGTCGAGGCTATGGGCAGGTATTCCATGCCCCCCCGGCCCTTTCCCGCAAGGCTTCCCTTGTGGCATGTGGCCATGTCAGCGCCATGTGCAAGGAGGTGGAGAAGATGAAGCGTCTGATCGAGGAAGAAGAGAACGAACACTTCAAAGACTTCTGTGCTGGCTTAAGTACTGGCTACTTGGCTAGACATGATGGACAAGCGTTCCCTTCTGAGTCCAAGCTGAAGGAGATGTACCAGTTCTCCCTCTTTGAAAGAAAGTGCGGTCCTTTCTCGGAGGAAGATCCGGATATATCAACTCGGCCGACTCCCTCCACCTCTCGCCTAGGATGTCAGGAGTGAGGCCCACGTCAATGTTGCATGCTCCCTGCCTCCTTTTATTTTGTTTTGTTTACACTTTCTTTTTACAAACACTTTTTCGGTGAGCACCGGGCGTTTTATCCGGGCTGCGTCCCGAGTTTAACCATTCTACTACGTGTTAAGTCTCTCGATTTATCCGTGTGTGGTAATTGATTGTGCTTTTTAATGATTGTGTTGAGGAGATTCCAGCGACGCCCGCTAATGGTGCTGAGGATCCAGCCGACATCTTGGACGACTGTGTTCCTTTGATCCATCGCACTTCCTCGAGCTGCGCTAATCAGGGAAATTAGGGCGCTTCGATCCCGTATGGTGTTGTTTGGGACGGTGATAGTTTGCCGATGTGTTTTTTTTATCAGTGCCTTTGTGTCATAAAAGACGCTAGACTATTTTTGTCTTTTTATTATGAATCGAATGCTTGTGTTGTGCCCATATTCTCTTTTGTTTTATTAGTGCCTTTGTGTCATAAACGACGCTTCGGATGGTGTGTTGCTGGTACGTTTCTCCTTGTAGGGGTTAGGCTTGCATTTTTAAGGTTTCATTCAGCGTGTTGCGCGGCTGTTAGGATGGGATCGAACCTAGTGCTAAACGCGACACCGATCAGATTCGGCCCGTTGGGCGTGGTTTAGTAGTGTCGTTCGGCTAGTTGCGCGACTGTGAGGGCTGAGCTGTATCGAGTGCTAAAAGCGACCCCGATCAGACTCAGCCTGTTGAGCGCGGCTTAGGGTGTCAATCGGCTAGTTGCGCGACTGCGAGGGTTGAGCTGTATCGAGTGTTAAAAGCGACCCCGATCAGACTTAGCCCGTTGAGAGCGGCTTCGGGTGCCATTCGGCTAGTTGCGCGACTGTGAGGGCTGAGCAGTATTGAGTGCTAAAAGCGACCCCGATCAGACTCAGCCCGTTGAGCGCTGCTTAGGGTGCCATTCGACTAGTTGCGCGACTGCGAGGGCTGAGCTGTATCGAGTGCTAAAAGCGACCCCGATCAGACTCATCCCGTTGAGCGCGGCTTAGGGTGCCATTCGGCTAGTTGTGCGACTGCGAGGGCTGAGCTGTATCGAGTGCTAAAAGTGACCCCAATCAGACTCAGCCTGTTGAGCGCGGCTTAGGGTGCCATTCGGCTAGTTGCGCGACTTAGAGGGTTGAGCTGTATCGAGTGCTAAAACTGACCCCGATCAGACTCATCCCGTTCAGCGCGGCTTAGGGTGCCATTCGGCTAGTTGCGCGACTGTGAGAGCTAAGCTGTATTGAGTGCTAAAAGCGACCTCGATCAGACTCAGCCGCGGCTGGTTGCGCGACTGCGAGAGCTGAGCTGTATCGAGTGCTTAAAGCGACCCCGATCAGACTCAGCCCGTTGAGCGCGGCTTAGGGTGCTATTCGGCTAGTTGCGCGACTGCGAGGGCCGAGCTGTATCGAGTGCTAAAAGCGACCCCGATCAGATTCAACCCGTTGAGCGCGGCTTTTTCTGTTGTGTTGTCATGCACTCAGAAGATTTGAAGAAGGAAACAGGAAACTTTTCATTTAATGATAATATTTCTTCAAATGGATTACATTCCAAGGGCGAGGGATCTCGAACCTTCCATTGTTTCTAGGTGATAGGCCCCATTCGGTCCAACTCTAGTGACTTTAAAAGGGCCTTCCCAATTCGGACCTAGCTTGCCGTCAGTTTTGTTTTTAGTTTCTGGAAAGATCTCTCTGAGGACCAGGTCTCCAGCTCTGAAGTTTCTGCTTGATACTCGCCGATTGTTGTATCTGGATATTTGGTTCTGATAGTCCATGTTTCTTATGGTTGCAATTTCCCTTCCCTCGTCCCGAAGTTCTAGGTCTTGCATCAATTGCTCATCGTTCGCTGCTCGGTCAAAATTTTTGGTTCGATGTGTGACCACTTCGGTCTCAACCGGCAAGACGGCTTCGATCCGAACGCTAGTGAGAAGGGTGTTTCGCTGGTGGACCTTCTTGAGGTAGTTCGATAGGCCCATAGGACCGATGGTAGTTCATCGACCCATTTCCCTTTCGCGCTATCTAGCCTCTTCTTCAAACCGCCCAGAATTGTCCGATTTGTGATCTCCGCTTGCCCGTTGCTCTGAGGTATCATGGGGTAGAGAAATGGTGCTGTATTTTCAATTCCTCGCAGAAATCCTTTATCAGTTTGCTATCGAACTGTTTTCCGTTGTCCGAAATGATGGCCTGCGGAACCCCAAATCGGCATACTATGTCTTTCCAGAGGAATGACTTGACCTCAATATCTCTAATCCTCGCCAGGGGTACCTGTAGATACCCCAATTTTGACCGTCCAGAGAGACAAAAATACTTCAAGTAAACACCAGGAAATATCCCACAGTTGGACATCAAGTAGAGAAACGAAGTTCAGGAAACTGGAAACCCTAACCCTAGCTCTAACCGGAAACCCTAACCCTAAACCTAAACCCAAACCTAAACCCTAGCCCTAGCCCTAACCTAAACCCCAAAACCCTAAACCTAGCCCTAGCTGAAAACCAGAAACCCAGAAACCCTAAGTCCCTGGCTAGGGGCGGCTAGACCTAACTAGCCACCCCATACCAGGCGGCTATATAGCACTAGCAGTCTCCCTGGCCGACTTTGGACCAGTCCCCTGGATGGGACATAAAGTAGTATTAAATGCTGATTATTGCGGCGGGTGATGATCTTTAGCAGCCCTAACTTGGCCGGATCAACCCAAGTAACCGACCCAAGCCACCGCCTGTCAGAGATGAGACGTTTGGCAGGTTATGATAGGGGCGGCTACCATGAAGTAGCCGCCCATCCTGGGCGGCTAGTTAGCACTAGCCGCCCTTCACCTGGTCCTGACAGAAGGACCAGAGAATTAATGAGGGGTCTAATCGAAGCCAACCCACTCCATTACCCCCTGGATATTCCCCTGCCTCTCTTTTACTATAAATAGAGGGGCTCCCAAGCCCAAATACAACATCCACAACATCAACAAACCAATCAACAACCCACAAACACAACCCACAGTTCACATTCCCCACTAGAAATCCCAAGAGAGAGAGAGAGAGCCCCTTTTGTGAGAGAAATACCCATTCCCCCATATAAAATACCCTCTCATTCCACCCTCCAGAAACCTGGGCTAAACCTAGCTTAGCCTCTGTCCAAAAACCAAACCCATTTCCTATCGAAGTTCTGCCCAAACCAGACCAGGTCCTGGACGGCTAAACCCTAGTAGCCTCCCCTCATCTAACGGCTTGACCCACTAGCCGCGCCCTACACACACCCCATTTGCACCCCTATGTCCCAAGACTCCTTTAGTCAAGCCTCGGAAGCAGAATAGGATTATCTGTTTTTCACCTCTGTGTACGGTATATCCGTGTCTCAGAGTGGAGACCCCACAAACTCCCCACGTAGGCGATCAAATCCAACCCCAACCTTTTCCTGCTTTTAGAAAAAGCAGGTGGCGATCACACAAACCCTGGAATCCTCTTGAGCCGCTGTTGGGCGCCTCAACCAGGAACGACACCTCACCCTTCCGAGAAGATGATCCGACTGAGCCTGCCAGGGCACGCATCCGATCCGAATCCCCGAAGAACCCCCACACACGCACGCGCACACCGCGCACCGCCGGGATCCTTTCCGACAGTACCAACATGCCACATCGGATTCTTCCCGACGATACCGACAAATCTGACGATCACGGTGGGACCTCCCTCGTGAAAAACAACAAATGGTAATCCTCTTCTGCCCCCTTTTACAAGCTTGACTAGAATGCTATCAACCCTCTAGGAAGGTTAGAATTTCCCACCCCTCGAATCAGATCCTCCTCTACTTCGCATCACTGCATCATTTGCTGCTTTGTAAGCCGCACACCGCTGCGTAATTCTTTACTGCTTTATAAGCCGCACACCGCTGCGCAATACTTTACCGCTTTATTTACTACTTTATATCTACATTCGTTCCCTTAAATCATTTCACACGCATCATGGAATCCCGCATAGAGGAGGAGATACTAGAGGAAAGAATCCACCAAGAGGGTCAGGCCACACAATTCCTGACACATCTAGAGGATAAGATGCTAGGATACCAATCCGTAGAGGATATGTTTCATGACCTCGCCGACTACCGCCAGGTCAAAACCCTAAGACAGGAGGCCCCTGTCGAAACCCCTAAGGCCGTTCCCAAAACCCCGTTCACACCCAGTCACTCGGTCAATCCGAGCCTTTTTTCGTTCACCCCTCTTTCCCCCGTGAATCCAATATTCCCAACCGTTTCCACCCCAGGCCCTTATCAGGCCACCCCAAACCCGGGACCGCTAGGCAGCCCTCCCAGGGGAGAACACTGGACGAAACCATCCGGAGAATCCTCTCCGAGACTGGTCCCTCAGCCCCCAAACACATGTCTCTACATAACCTGAGACAAATCCCGTCAGTTCACCTACCGGAGGGATTCAAAATCCCCAAATTCCGCCGGTATAATGGTCGTGGAGACCCAGACATCCATCTAACTGCCTTTTATCTAGACGTACGTCCGTTTCTAGATAATCAACCTCTGCTAGTCTTCCTCTTCCAGAAATCATTGGAAAGAGAAGCACTACAATGGTTCTCCACCCTCCCTGTAGATCACTTGTCGAATTTCTCAGCTGTAAGCGAGAAATTCTTGGGCCGCTATGGTTACCAGATGATTAGAACCCCCTCTTTTTCAGATTTAACCGTAGAGAAAATGAGGCCTAGGGAGAAATTCAAACAATACGTGTCTCGGTGGTGCACGCTTGTCCACCGAACCGGCCTGCAACTCACAGAATGTCAAGAGATTGACATGATGTTGCAGAGCCTGAGTCCAGAGCTTCGTACGAGCCTTTCGTACGGAGACTGTACTACGTATCAGCTTCTAATTGACCGCCACAACAGGATTTCCCGTTGTGCAGCCCCAGTAGTCCAAACCCAGTCCCCACCTATCAGCCATAGGGTTGGACAACCGCCTCGTAAGACACAAACCCCCACGGTAGAGGGGATTATTACACAAGTATCAGCACTCTACCCAAACGGAGCACGAGTTCCTGATTGAGGAACGGCTCTGAGATAGTACACGTCCGGTTCATCCGGGTATGCGCCGCCTCGACCAATCAACCAAAACTTCACTACTCGATCAGTACCCGTCCCCGTGCCGACACAACAAAACCCCGCAACCCATGATTCCCCAATCCAGGCCCCCTCAATCCGAAACCAGGACCAAAACAGGAGACCCTTCTATCCTATCCCCCCGAGAACGCAAGGCATAACCCCTGGAGAACCCGGCGCAGCCCCTGTGATAAGGCCGCACCTTCCTCCTTCTACGGCCCAAAATGGTCAAACAGAAGAGATAGCTATCCTTCCCTTCCAGAAACCCTAGGGAACATCTTCAGAGCCTTATTGAAGGTCAATGGCATTTCCTTACCCATGGCTAGACCTTCGCCTATCGGTGCTGACCCCACCCGTTTTTGTCAGTATCATCGACATCACGGCCACACCATCGAACAATGCTCCTCGTTTCGAGACATTGTCTACAACCTTGATGAAGAAAGGCGCTTAGACTGGGCCACCATCAGGGGACTCAAAAACAACCTAGTTACAAAATCCCTAAAAGTCAAGCCAGCCCCAGAAACCCCCAGCCCTGTAAAAGTCACAACTCAAGACCCAAGGCCCGCCACGAGGGCTTCCTTGGAAGATCCAGAGAGCCTAAGCCATGAAAGCGTCTACACCATAAAAGCCGCTGACCACGAAGAATCACCCAAAATCATCCCGGGTGGCTTAATCCTACCAGCCTCTTCCCCCATCCTACCAGTCCCCTCCCCCATTCTCCCCAGACACACAAAGCTCTCCCTCCCTAAGAAACTCCAACCGTTATCCCCTTCACTAATTAACGAAGGCCTATACCTATCGAAGCAGAATTTTCATACCATCATACCATCATACCACTAGAGCAGGCAGAATTTTCAACGCTGTCCCCTCTTATAGACACCCCCTGCCTGAAACAGAAACTGAGGAGCCCCGCACCGGAGATAAGATCGACATCCTAGACCAACTCTGAAAAATCCCCGCAAAGATTTCCATTTTAGAGCTAATCGAAACCTCAGAACACCACCAGCAAGCTATAAGAATATTCCTAGAGAGAATCCAAGTCGACCCACAAATCTCTACCCTAGGCGTACCAATAGCTCTAGCCACCGCAGGACTAGGACCCATCATAACCTTTAGACATAAAGAAGAGGTTCATGATGAGGCTTTTAGCACCTCCACCCTGTGCATAACAATTAACCTCGAAGGATACTCGGTGGATAAAGTTCTAATTGACACCGGAGCAGGGGTAAACCTCATGTCGCTACAAACCTTCGAGCACATTGACGGATGCATAACTACACTCTTCGAAACGGACACCCGTATGTTCACCTATGACAAAACAGCTCGTCCGGTTCTAGGCTTTAAAGACTTCCGATTAAAAGTAGGGCCGCTAGAAACTAGCACTAAAGCTTACGTCCTAGAAATGGATTCAATTATAATATGATCCTAGGACGCAAATGGCTAGCATCTATAAAAGGGGTCTCCTCTCCCCTACACCAATGTTTGAATTCCCCTTGGGGGGTCGGATAATCAAAATACAAGGGGATGCGATCAAGGGACCTAAATCAAGGTTCGCCGATAATGAAACCATCGCTGTAAAAACCGGTAACTCAAAACCCATAGAAGCCACCATCCACATCTTAGATTTCCAGCCAATTGGCTAAATCCCCGGAACACTCTCTCCGTTACCACAGAGACAAGCCACCCTAGACTTAAGAACCCTGGCTGGCATATAATGGGGGCCATGGGTTATCTTCCCGGGGGAACCTTGGGACAACAAAATGGGATTTAAACCCCATCAAACTCCCAGCATGGCTATATAAAAGGGGCATCGGCTCATCCAAGCATCGCCCTAAACTAAAGGAAAAAATACAATTAGAGGTTGTACGAACATTTCGTAAGAGGAATAATCGTAGAGCCCACCAAAGAGGTCGTATGCCCCAACCGCCTAGACCCTATCCAGGAAAGACAACCTGACTATCTCTCTGACTCCCTAGAATGGCTATTCCCACACCCTGATAAACACCTACGCACACACTCACCACCAGACGATGAAACTCCAGCTGACCGAGCCTCCTTTTCTCGCAGTGCTCAAGCATCGCAACAAAGGAGCGCTAGCTGCTGGAGGAAGGTCGGTTGAAACACTTCCGCCAATCCAATAGGTTGTAAATAATAAGTGTCTTTTTCTGTTAAAAAAAAAAAAAAAAAAACAAAACAAAAAAATGGAAACCAAAACACTAGGATCCCTGTTCGACAAGGATGACTTCACCCCGGCATGGCACCCCTTTAGCGATGACTCCGATCTCCTAAATAAACTACATCGTCTAGCCAGTCAAGCTAAACAGTCAAACCCTAGTGCCTCGTCAAAAACAGTCAAACCTACTAGGAGTCAAATTCCTGACCAGATCATTAGCAGTTTAGAGGGGTATAGCAGGACCATATTAGGTTTAGAAAAATTTGAATTAATAGCAGTTATAGAAGACCAGACCTAGATGGCATAGAGAACCTAGACAATGGTGTAGGGGTCTTCGAAATCTGTGATGAGGACAATGAAGAAAAAGAGGACCTGTCTAAAGAATTCAAGCAGAGCCTTCAAAGGTTCGATGAAAAGACAGAAGAAGCAGACGAGAAGATAGAGGAGCTAAACCTAGGGACCAAAGCTGACCCCAAAATCATTTCAATCAGCGCAGGACTAAATCACGATGAGAGAGAGGACATGGTTAAAATATTACATGAGTATAAAGACGTCTTTGCATGGTCTAAAAAGGACATGCCTGGACTCGATACCTCGTTAGTCGAACATCAGTTAATCTTAGAACCAAACGCAAAGTCAGTAAAACAAAAACTGAGACGCCTTCATCCCGAGGTGGCTTTAAAAATCAAAGATGAGGTAGACAAACTCCACCAGGCTAAATTTATCCAGGTAGTCTTATACCCAAAGTGGGTAGTGAATATCGTTCCAGTGTCCAAGAAGGATGGGAAGATCCGGATATGCATCGACTTCAGGGACCTCAATCGAGCGTGCCCAAAGGATGATTTTCCACTCCCACATATTGACCTCCTTGTCGACAACACGGCAGGGTATGAGATGCTCTCGTTCATGGATGGATTTTCTGGATACAACCAGATCCGGCTGGCAGAAAAAGACCAAGAAAAGACTTCTTTTACCACACCCTGGGGAACTTACTGCTACATAGTGATGCCTTTCGGGCTCAAAAATGCAGGTGCAACATATCAAAGGGCTATGACCTCAATATTCCATGATATGATGCACAAACTAGTAGAAGTATATGTGGATGACATCTTAGTTAAATCTAGGACTCGAGTAGGACACGCAGACATACTCAGGCAAGTACTACAGAGATGCAGGGAGTATTCACTTAAAATGAATCCAAAGAAATGTTGCTTTGGGGTCTCCTCTGGGAAACTTTTAGGATTCATGGTAAGTAAGCGGAGGATAGAAATAGATCCGACCAAGGCAAAAGCCATCGCCCAAATGCCCCCACCTAAGAACCTAAAAGAATTAAGGGGGCTCGTAGGAAGGTTGCAATTTATTAGGAGATTTATTTCGCAACACGCTGAAAGATGTCGCCCCTTTTACAAACTGTTAAAAGGGGGAGTCAAGTTTAATTGGGATAGTGAATGCCAAAAGGCCGTTGATAATTTAAAAAAGTACCTTCTTAATCCCCCAGTCCTTTCAGCTCCAGTGCTCGGACGACCCCTGCTCCTCTATATAGCTGCAACTAAGGAAGCCATTGGTGCAGTACTTGCACAACACGACGACATGGGAAGAAAGGAAAATGCCATTTACTACCTGAGTAAAACCCTGATTGAATACGAAAAAGCCTACCCTCCTACAAAAAAAACTTGTCTAGAATTAGTATGGGCTTCCCAAAAGTTGCAACATTACTTTTTTGCCCACAAAGTCAAATACTTTGCCAAAATGGACCCAGTAAGGTTCCTATTCGAGAAAGCCGTATTAACTGGACGCTTAGCCCGATCACAAGTACAGTTAAACGAGTTTGACATCACGTGCGCCACTCAAAAATCCATCAAAGGGTAAGCTATTGCTGACCACCTCGCTCAACTACCCCTCCCTGATTACGAACCAGTAAAAACTGACTTCCCGGACGAAGAAATATTTGCGCTTATTGAAGAAAAGAATAGAGAGACGTGGACGCTATACTTCGACGGAGCGGTCAACCAAAAAGGAAAGGTAATAGGAATAGCACTAATCTCCCCCGAAGGCGTCATTATCCCACGAGCGTTTCGGCTTACGTTCAAAGCCACCAACAATATTGCCGAATACGAGGCCCTGATAGCAGGTTTGAAGGCAGCCCTAGCCCTAGGAGCCAAAAATTTAGACATCATTGGGGACTCCCTCTTAGTGATCCGCCAAACTCTAACAAAATATCAGACTAGAGACCCAAAACTGAAGCCGTACAGAGAACTAGCCATAGTCCTGCTAAAACAATTCTGTGAGGTTACTCACATTTTCATACCCCGGACCGGCAATATTCTTGCAGATTATCTAGCCTCTTTAGCCTCATCGCTCACCATCCCCTTATCTAGAAAATCTGAAACAGTCACTATCCAAAGACTGGAAGCACCTGCCACCAAACTCTGTGACTATAAAACTCGAGATCTCTTAAAAAAGAACCAAACCAACAAAAATGCTAGTACCACGGAAATCCTAGCCTTGAACTAGGAGATATGGACGACGGAAATCCCTGGTACTTTGACATAAAAAATTACCTTGAAAACGGCTCGTTCCCAAGCTACGCTACTAGCAACGACCAGAAAATAGTTAAAAGGGTGGCAGTCAAATACTGCCTCCGAGGGGGGATACTCTTCCGAGCCTCCTTTAATGGGAAACTACTCAGGTGCTTGGACGACGAAGAAGCATATACCATTGTAGAAGAAGCTCACTCTGGAGTATGCGGAGGACACGTCAACGCCCAGATGCTAGCAAAAAAGGTACTAAGAATGGGCTACTATTGGCCCACGCTTGAGAGGGACTGCAACAAGTACGTTAAGGGTTGTATCCAATGTCAAACTCATGCCAATAAAATACATGCGCCAGCATCCTCTTTACATCCCAAGACTTCACCATGGCCCTTCTCTATGTGGGCATTGGATGTGATAGGACCATTCCGGGACACTATAGAAAACACCACCCAGAAAGCCTTCATCCTCACCGCTACAGAATACTTTATCAAATGGGCTGAAGCCGAGTCCTATGTAGTAATTAAAAGCTCTACCCTGGCTCATTTTGTCCGCACTCACATCCTTGCGCGGTTCGGCACCCCCAAAGCGATTATAACTGACAATGGCCCCCAGTTCATCTTCCAAGAATTCCAAGACCTATGCAATAAACATCATATAGAACTTCATCATTCCACGCCATATTATCCACAAGGGAATGGAAAAGCAGATGCCACCAACAAAACCTTGCTCAAAATTATAAAGAAAACAGTAGAAACCCATAAGGCTACGATTGGTATGATAAATTGGTAGATGCCCTCTCGGCATACCGAACCTCCATCAGGACACCCACTGGTCAAACCCCCTATTCACTCACGTTTGGGGCCGAAGCAGTAGTACCTTACGAAATCCTCATCCCATCCTTAAGAATAGTACTAGAAGCAGACCTCCAAATTGAGGAAAGGAGGGAGGCACTTCTACTACGCCTAGAACTACTAGACGAGAAAAGATTAAGAGCGGCAGACCATGCCCAGGCCTACAAAGAAGGGTGGCAAGGGCATTTGAAAAGAAAGTAATTAAAAAAAAATTTGAAATCGGGGAACTAGTACTTAAGCAAATCATGCCATCAAGACAGCCTCACCCAAGAGGAAAGTTGCAACCCACATGGGAGGGACCCTATGTGATCACCTATGCCTATTCCAGGAATGCCTACCGCTTGGTAGATGTCGAAGGAGTCGAGGTTTCAGGTTCGTGGAATGCACTTTATCTAAAGAAATTCCATGCATGAATAGCTTTCAATACTTGAGAATTATTATTCTTTCTTCCTGCAATTTCCAGCGTTTAGTACTTGATGATAGAATTATAAGACTCTCAATCTCAAAGATAAACTCGTATCTATTTGAATACATCTCCGCCAAATCATGCCACTTCATTCACACACGTATAACTGGACGATCGATTTACCTGATGGAAGAGAAATTGCCTACCCCGTAGACTGGGACAATTTAAAACCCCCAAAGCAAAACCTCCCTTATTTCCACCCCACTCGTATTAACCCTAGGTCAAAATGAGGAGTTACCTAGACCTGGCATATGTCCCAAAACTGGCTCTGGCACTATACAAACACTTCTAGAGGGGAAGCACGAAAAGAATCGGGGTGAAAAACAGAAGAGCCCCCCCTCAAATAAAAAAAAATCTGGCAATGAGAGGCCAACAAAAGAAAAATAACACCCAAGTGAACGGGTTAAACTCTCTATTTTAGCAGGATTTCACGCCTTTACGCACGGTATACGTTAGACAACGGCTATACCAGTACATATCCAAACAACGGACTGTACTTTCCACCCAAAATAAAGAAGTGATAAAAAGAAGAAAGCCAGAGGGACCTAGAAAGTAGGGCATATGCTAGACTGGGACAACTCTAAAATATTGCCCGAAAGGAAGATATTACTCTTACCCCATTCCCCCCCCCTTTTTTATTTTCGCAATAGGATTCAAAATTGAACCATGTCTACCGGGAAAGGCGAAATTTTGACCAAAGGTAGATCATTTCTAGATTTACAACCACACACACTCACATGAGTTCACTTAGAAACTTGCCTATCCAAAGGAAGCTTATTTAACTTGACTCCTGGTATACTCATGGATTTTTTAGCATGTTTAGAATAATACGATCAAGCATTTGAGAACCATGAACCTAGGAAAACCGGCACCTAAGACTTATACCTTTCAAATACAACCCTGGTTTGGACATAGGTGACCACAAGGGCTCCTCCACGGGGACTTGATGATATCTTTTACTTCAGAAAATCGAGAACATTGCCCTCTCACGTAAGAAACCATTGAAGAATTAAAATGTCCACTTATGTCACCATTTTCCTTTTCGAAAGTACCTAGGCATCCGATTTTCTTGGAATGTTAAAGTTAAGCCCCCGTACCTAAATATTAAAATTGTCCCCACTCATTTCATGCCCTTCCGTACATGCTTGCGAAGAAATTATCCCGCTTTCACACATACTTAAAAGTTTTCTTCACTCACGCACTTGGAATCCCTTCCTTGCATACTAAAGCATGGTCTCCCGCACTTTACTTTCTCGCATTATCTCTCCATTTCACCTTAAGATGGATTGTCGCCATTGACAATTCAAGCAAGAAAGAGCTCGGAAGTCAGTGCAGGGGCACAATCTGGACAGATTTAACACTTGGTCCATGAAAGGAATGTTTTTATAGGTCTCGAGAGTCGAAGCAGTCACAAAAGCTTTCAGCAACAGCAACAAGAAGCAAAACCAGAAGAATTGTCCCAGACAGAGGGTGGCTAAACCCGACTAGCCGCCCCTCACTGGGCGGCTGGTTTACACTATCCGCCCCTGCCCTTTGTTTCAGGAAAGTATGCCCCAGGCAGGGGGCGGCTAAACACAACTAGCCGCCCCCTGCCTGCTACCTTGAAACCTGCTGTCAGCCCCATTTTAATCAAGTCTTCGTGTCTCCAATACCTATCAAGAACATTTCTTTCCAAAAATTGCATACACACATTTCACACACATACATTCATCAAACCAATACGTATACACTTCGAAAAACAACCCTGTCTCAAAATCACATGTCCATCCATGAATCAAGCCAATAAAAGCCAATATTCACCTACACGCATATACGTATGCATAAAAATCCATGCTAAACTACTCTAAACCATGCATACAAAACGAGAAATTAAATTGTCCCATCAAAACTTAAATTATCCCACCAAAACCATAAACATAGATTATTCTTCTAAACCTAGGAGAGTGCATAAAAGAGAATCTTTTCCTCCAAAACGCTCCAAACTCTGCAGTCTTGAGCTATACTTCACCGAAATAATCACCTGAGTCAAAGCAAAAGAAGAAAAGCATGAATTCATCGCATATATACTATCTTCTACCTAAAACCAAGACGCAAAGAAGCTATACCTCGGCGTATCATCATCCGCTGGAGGTTGAGTGGGGGGAACATCCTGGCTTGGCTGAGAAGGAAGCGGCGGCTGATGAGAAGACTGAACCTCTGGAGCATTCGGAGCGGCAGGAGTCTCTCGATCCGAGGACGCAGCTCTCGCGTATATCCCACAACTCCGAGATGCCAAAGGACGAGAAGCACGGCAGAAGGTGGCCCCAGTGGCCAAGGAAGCCGAGAGAGAATGGTCAGGCTCAAGCGGAAGAAGGTCAAGGTCCGCTTCGGTCATGGAGTCCCCTCCAACCAATTTCCCCCTCATAGTCACCTCCCAGAGATGAACCTGCTGCATATCTCTGTCCCTCCTCTCCAATCTCTGTCGGAGGCGACTCTCTGTCGCCCTGGCCCGATCCTCGGCCGCCCTCAACCTCTCCTCCAAATCCCGTGCCCTCGCCTCTGATGCCTTGAGCGCCTTTCGGTCCCTATCCCTGGCCGCCTGGAGAGAACGAACGAAGTCCCCCATCAAACCTCCAGGGGCGCCCACTGAAGCCTCCAACTCTGACACCCTCATCTGGAGGGAGTCCCTCTCACGGCTTGAGCCTCTTCTCCATCTCATTCAACTCAACCTGCACAGAAGGAAGCACTATTTAAAAAATATTCAAGCAAGAGAGAACGAGGAAAGGAAAAAGAGTTTTCAACTTACGTAAGCGTCCGGGATCTCCTCCTCCATCGTCCCGAGGATATCCGCATACTCCTGACGATACCAAACTAGGTATTCGTCACTCGAAGTCACCTCAGGACGACGCTCCACCAAGACGCCTCGGCCCATCCATCCCACCACATACGTAGCATAATTCCAGCCACCGGAATCGAGGAGCGCCACGGCAGAGGGTCGGGCACTCACTGATGATACCCATGCTGGCGGACGACCCGGCTGATCACATGGAACACGACCTCATTGAAGTAGATCAACTAGACGTCTCGCGCTAAGGCCTCCGGAACCTCCTCCGGATAAGGCCTCCACGTCATCTACAAAGCATCAAAGGATTGGAAGAATGCTTAGTCAAAAGAAAACCAAATACAAGCCAAAGAAATTCGAAGAAAAACTTATACCTCTTTCTCTGACAAGGCGCGGAAGGCCTCCCAGAATTGGGCAAGGCGGTGCAAGCGGGAAGATCCCTGGGGTTCCCATCTCATGGCCCAAGGGAGGGCATGATCAAACGGAGCCAAAGTCGGACGATCGATGGCCAAGTGCTCGTACCCGAAGATCTAGCAAAGCAAGAAGGAAATTATCATGATCAAAGTGAGCTAAACGAAGAAAAAAAGAAGCATTTACCACTTACACATACATGAAGAAATGGCGCGAAGCCACCAAGATTCTTTCCCCCGACCCTCTTGACCTTCTTCGAAAGCTCCACAAATAGATGGGCAAGCATCGCCGCTCCCCAGGCATATCGTCCCATGCCCTCCAGGTCCCTCATTAGCAAAAGAGAGTGAGAGGAAACCTTATCAGAAGCCGTCGAGAAGAGGACCCGGCCAAAGAAGTAAAGAAAGAACGCCCTCAACTCCCTCCGTGCCCTCTGTGGGCACACGGCCTCCTCTCTCACCTCGATCATCGCCCGCCTCCTCTCGAAGCTAGCGGCAGCTTCGCCCTTCTGGCGCTCTGTAAAGGAACCGAGGCCGTACTTCCCTGAAAGCCTCCCCAAGACCGGAAGGCCGGTGATCCGATGGACGTCCTCGAGCGTCGGCATAACAGCGCTGATAGGGAGAATAAACGTGCAACTCTCCGCCAATGCCTCCACATATGGGCGATGGACGTGGAACGGCTCGATAAAAAAGGAGCGGAAGCCCGCCCCATCCACTAAGCTCCTCTCCTCCTGCCCCAAGGCATCATACCACCTCTTCGTTCCATGCCATAAAGCCCGGATACGATTCGGCCGCTGCAAACAAACGAAGAAAAGATGGGTTAGTTAAAAAAAGAGCAACAGAGAGGTAAGAATCCAAAAAAAAAATCATTTAGAGATCATGCTTAGAAAAGTAAAATTCTCATATCAAACACAAAAGCATTTACGTAAAGGTTCACCTCCCATTATTCACTACACTCCTCATATGACCACGCATATATCAAACATCCCACCATGGTCACCATTCACACTCTTTTCTTGCATCGCGGCCTATCATGCTTATCTAGTTTTCCTAAACACACCTAAGCATATATGACTTGGGCCCATGAAATGCATGCATACACTCTCTCATGCTCTACCACGATCAAACACGTGCGAAATCACATACACGTAGAAAAGTATCGCATGCAAGCATATTAGCTATATCATTTCTCTCTCCTTTATATGCAAATAACAAACATGGATATATATATAGAAATTGCCCCCCTCCCTATAAAAACAAACCCATATCAGCATGCTTACACATCCCACCGTGATTAACTTATACACAAGCATGGCTATTTAAAACACACCTATACGAGTATAATACACATATACAACCTGTTCATACCAACCAAAACACATGCATATACACCAAAATAAAAAAGGCTAAAACTAAAAGGTTAGGAGCATACCACGGCCCGTGTGGACCCAGGAGCGTCCACCTCGGCCTCGTCGGGATCGTCCATCCCGTCGTCCTCCTCCTCCTCATCCTCCTCGAACACGGCCTCCTCGGCCTCAGCCCCAACACCAGCACCGGCCTCTGCAGCCCCGGTGCCCATACCCTCGCCTCCCCGGCCTCATCCCTAGCCTCTCCTGTCCCCTCCACCCTCCCCACACCGGAGATAAACTCCGCAAAAGCCCCCATAGCCCTACTTTCCTCCTCCTCAGCCCTGGCCTCTGTGGCCTCCCTATCCAACATCCCAACGAGGGCATCCAACGACGCCCTCACATCCTCACTAACCCCCTCAGGCCCTGCCCCCTCAATTACACCCTCAACCGATCCCCCGACCCCCGAAACCACCTCCTCGACCACCGCCGGTCGATCCCCACGCCTCCTCTTGCGTGTATACCCTATCATGCTACTCCCAACCTCCGGGGCAATCCCCAAAGGCAAATCTACAACCTCACCTGCGCCGGTATCCACCGACGGCACCTTCGCCACACCCATAGCTTCCCCCACGACCTCGACCTCCGGCCTATCGCTCTCCGACGATGAAGAGCTCGGGCTACTCTCTCCACGAGCCACCCGTGGTCGTTTCCCCCTCGAAGCAATCGCCTTCGACCTCGTTATCTCCTCGGTTTGAAAAAGAAAAAGGAAAACCCAAAACTAGGGTTTTTAAATCAAGAGAGGAGGACGGATCTAGGTCGAAATGGAGGAAGAAAAGGAAAAAGGAATCAAGGTTTTCGGTTTAAAATGAAGAAGAAGAAGGGAGGAGGGAAGAGTAACCGTTTTGAAACGTATGGAGAGAGAGAGAGGGTCCCTTTTCGATTATAAGGGACCCAGTCGGGAGGCGGCTACTCACGAGTAGCCGCCCCCTCTCGGGCGGCTAGTTAGAACTAGCCGCCCTCTCAGTTTTTCTACTTTCACTAAAAACCCCTTTCCAATCTCTTTTCAGCCCTAAATTTCAAGGTTTTCCATACTGAACAGCCATGTATTGGCTTATTTCCAGACACTACTTGATCAAAACACGACTTTTCTGAAGTTTTGCCACACTTTCAGTACCTTTCAAATTTGAATTTCTTCAGTTCTGGTTCCTTTCCAGAGTTCTTATCCTTCGGATGATCCAATTCACCAAATCAACATTTACTTGCTTTCTGTCGGTGATATCCCCTCCTTGCTGAGTTTTCCCAAGCACGGGAATGGTAGGCACGAGGAAACTGACGCTGGGCTGCTCCGTGCACGATAGCTAAGAAACCCGACCGCGGGTTGGATCACTCACCATTTACTTTTCCCCACCTTCCACCTGGATCATCCTTTCAGCTAAAAATTCTAAGTCAAGACCTATCCTTTGACAGTCTAAATCAACTCCCCGAATAGTACTGTTCGTATTAGCACAACTTTTTGAAGGTCGGGCCAGCCAAAATAGGGGTCTCTTTCCTTATCATCGGTCGAAGTCTTTCTTGCTTCGCACAAAGACTTCGTCCGATGAGGGACAATTGTAGATACCCCAATTTTGACCGTCCAGAGAGACAGAAATACTTCAAGTAAACACCCGGAAATATCCCAATGTTGGACATCAAGTAGAGAACCGAAGTTCAGGAAACCGAAAACCCTAACCATAGCCCTAACCGGAAATCCTAACCCTAAACCTAAACCCAAACCCTAAACCCTAGCCCTAGCCCTAACCTAAACCCCAAAACCCTAAACCTAGCCCTAAACTGAAAACCAGAAACCCAGAAACCCTAAGTCCCTGGTTAGGGGCGGCTAGACCTAACTAGCCGCCCCATACCAGGCGGCTAGTTAGCACTAGCCGGCCCCCCAGGCTGACTTTGGACCAGTCCCCTGGATGGGACATAAAGCAGTATTAAATTCTGATCATTGCGGCGGGTGATGACCTTTAGCCGCCCTAACTTGGCCGGATCAACCCAAGGAACCGACCCAAGCCACCGCCTGTCATTGATGGGACGTTTGGCAGGTTATGATAGGGGCGGCTACCAGGAAGTAGCCGCTCATCCTAGGCGGCTAGTTAGCACTAGCCGCCCTTCAACTGGTCCTGACAGAAGGACCAGAGAATTAATGAGGGGTCTAATCGAAGCCAACCCACTCCATTACCCCATGGATATTCCCCTGCCTCTCTTTTACTATAAATAGAGGGGGTCCCAAGCCCAAATATAACATCCACAACATCAACAAACCAATCAACAACCCACAAACACAACCCACAATTCATATTCCCCACTAGAAATCCCAAGAGAGAGAGAGAGCCCCTTTTGTGAGAGAAATACCCATTCCCCCACATAAAATACCCTCTCATTCCACCCTCCAGAAACCTGAGCTAAACCTAGCTTAGCCTCTGTCCAAAAACCAAACCCATTTCCTACCGAAGTTCTGCCCAAACCAGACCAGGTCCTGGACGGCTAAACCCTAGTAGCCGCCCCTCACCTGACGGCTTGACCCCACTAGCCGCCCCCTACACACACCCCATTTGCACCCTATGTCCCAAGACTCCTTTAGTCAAGCCCCGGAAGAAGAATAGGATTATCTGTTTTTCACCTCTGTGTACGGTATATCCGTGTCTCAGAGCGGAGACCCCACAAACTCCCCACGTAGGTGATCAAATCCAACCCAAACCTTTTCCTGCTTTTAGAAAAAGCAGGTGGCGATCACACAAACCCTAGAATCCTCTTGAGCCGCTGTCGGGTGCCTCAACTAGGAACGACACCTCACCCTTCCGAGAAGACGATCCGACCGAGCCCGCCAGGGCACGCATCCGATCCGAATCCCCGAAGAACCCCCACACACGCACGCGCACACCGCGCACCGCCGAGATCCTTTTCGACAACACCAACACGCCACATCGGATCCTTCCCGACGATACCGACAGTACCGCTTCCACCCACTTGGTGAAGTGGTCGGTGGCTACTGGCGGAAACGTTTTTGCCGGGGCACCGTAGGCATGGGTCCGACAATGTCTAGACCCCATTGTGCAAACTGTCATGTTCTTGAGAGGAACCATGTCCGTTGCTGGCTGGTGAATAAGATTCCCAAACTGTTGACAGTTCTCACACTTCTGGACCAACTTTGCTGAATCTCTCTTCATGCTCGGCCAGAAATAACCGATAGACACAGCCCGGAGGGCTAGTGATCGAGAACCAATAAGTCTCCCGGGGTCCGATGCACCTGTGATAGGGACCTTGAAGACTCCTTTTGTAAAGGATTCCCATGGATGACATCCAATATCTGGCTGCCCTCTGCCTAAGCTTTCTTGCCTCGATCTTGCTTTCTGGCAAGACCCCTTCTGAAAGGTACTTCTTGATATCAGTCATCCAATTGGGTGAATCCTCCACACAGGCGATTGTTAAAATTTCGCTGAGCCTTTCGATACTTGGGGATTTTAGGTAGTCAAGGTGGATACTTCTGGCCAGCTTCCCGTTGAGGGACGACGCCAAGGTTGCTAGAGCGTCTGCTTGAGTGTTGAGCTCTCTTTCTATCTGAATTGGGAGAGCAATAGCTGCACTTTTTGCTGGTATGACGTCATCCTCTCGTCTCTGGTCTCGTATTCGCCCATGCTTTGGAACACCACCAGCTGTGAATCACTGTAGACATCAATGAGTCGTGCTCCTGAATGAGCTGCGAAATCCAATCCTGCGATGAGAGCTTCGTACTCTGCTTCGTTGTTCGATGCCCGGAAGCCCAGCTTGATGGCGTGTTCAAATAAAAGCTCATCACTATTTTTAAAACCAATCCCGCGCCTGCGCCCCTTCGATTAGAAGCTCCGTCGACGTTCAGGGTCCACTTCGGGCTGGATACCTCTTCTTGATTCTCTACCATCAAAATTTCACCAGAAGGTGGGGTCAAATCGGCCAGAATATCTGCGATGACTTGCCCCTTAATGGCATTCCTCGGCACGTAATACAGATCGAAAGGGGAGAGTTCAATCGCCCATTTAATGGCATTTCCGAATGGGTTTCAGGGGGTAGTCAGTTACGACATTGACTGAATGAGCTATGAAGTAATGTCGGAGTTTCCAAGATGAAACGAGCAGGGCGTAGACTACTTTCTCCAAGTACAAGTACCGGGACTCCGGTCCGCAAAGAGATATACTGACGTAACATACGGGCCTTTGCACTCCTTCATGCTCCTTTACAATGAAAGAACTGACTGCATGATCGGATGCCGCCAAGTAAAGGAAAAGTGGCTCGCCGGGGTTAGGCTTCATCAAGAGTGGAGGTGACGAGAGGTACTTCTTTAATTCTTCGAAGGCCAGTTGGCACTCGGGAGTCCAGTCAAATTTCTGAGTCTTCCTTAGCAACTTGAAAAAAGGGACGTTCTTTTTAGTTGCTTTGGAGATGAATCGATTTAGGGCGGCTAGTCTCCCGGTTAACTTCTGAACCTCCTTCCGATTCCTTGATGGATCCATTTCGAGTACAGCTTTGATCTGATCGCGGTTGGCCTCTATACCCCAGTGAGTGGTCAGAAAACCAAGAAAATTTTCATACTCCACTCCGAAGGAGCACTTAGCTGCGATAAGCTTCATGCGATAATTCCGAAGTACTTCGAATGCCTCCTTTAGGTTCCCGAGGTGATCCTGCTTCTTAACGCTCCGCACTAGCATATCGTCAATGTATACCTCCACGGTCTTGCCAATTTGGTGCTCGAACATCTTAGTGACCAACCTTTGGTAGGTTGCCCCGCATTGTTCAGCCCAAAGGGCATCATCTTGTAGCAATAGGTTCCTATAGGAGTGATGAATGCCATTTTTTCGATGTCATACTTGTAGATCGGTATTTAGTGATATCCCGAGTATGCGTCCATGAAACTCATTAGCTCATTGCCCGATGAGGCGTCCACCAGTTGGTCTATTTTCGGGACAGGGAAACTGTCTTTTAGACAGGCGCATTTTAAGTCGGTGAAATCGACGCAGACGCGTCACTTTTTGTTCTTTTTTGGTACAACCACCTTGTTGGCTAGCCAGTCTGGGTATCGAATTTCCCGTATAAAACTGGCCACCAATAGCTTTTCCACTTCTTCTTTTATAGCTTCCGCGTGAACGGGGGCCACTCGCCGTTGTGTCTATTTGACGGGACGGACCGTCGGGGAGATGTGCAACCGGTGGGATATCACCTCAGGGTCAATACCTGGCATTTCGGAAGGTGTCCAAGCAAACACATCTCCATACTTGTGGAGTAACTCTATCATTCTCTCCCTCTCGGCCGGGTTCAGCGTGGTCCTGATAAGGAAGTATTTCTCTAGATCTTGTGGGTCGATGACTATTTTTTCTAAGTCTTCCACAACCCACTGAGCGGGATCGGATCGGGCGTCATCGGCCCGTACCCGATCCTTCAGTAATTGCTATCTTTTAGGGTGGATGTCACCCTCCTCCCCGGCCTGCTCTTCGACTCTGGCTTTTCCGGAGGTCGCTACGGCATAACACCATCTCGCAGCAAACTGGTCGCCTTGTATCTGCATAATCCCTTGGGTGGACGGGAAGCGCAATTTCTGATGGTAGGTAGATGGAATGTCCTTCATCGCGCCCAGCCACGTGTGCCCCATAATTGCATTGTAAGGTGAACGCAGGTCCACGACTATGAACTCTGTCATGACTGTCTCGTCTCTTGCCCGCACCGGCAAGGTTATGCGCCCGGACGGTACTGCCTGGCTACCGTTGAAAGCTATCAACGGCTCCCTCATCGGTTCCAAGCTTGAAGGTTTAAACCCTATCTTCAGATATGGTTGCATGAACAGTATGTCAGCCGAGCTCCCAGTGTCGATGAGTATGCACTTAACATCGAAATTTGCGATCCGTAATGTGATGACCAAGGCATCGCTGTGTGGTACAATTATCCCGGCGAGGTCATCATCGGAGAACGAAATCACCCCTGGGTAATCAGCCCTTATTTTCTTTGGTGCTAGCTTCGCTTCTTGGTCGATTTGCAGAATCTCTAGGTGTTTCGAACTGCGCTTGGCCATCCTCATAAATGACTTGGGTTCCATCACTTGTGGTAGTCCCCTGTATATCACGTCGATGACCCCCGCGGCGTGCGAGGGCCCCACGGCCACAACGTGCTTCTCCGGCTTGTTTTCTTCTCTTGGCTCAATGAATTCTCGAAGCTTTTCCTTACGAACTAGGGATTCCAAGAACCCTTTCAAGGTTCGACAGCCTTCGATTTGATGCCCGAAGTCTCGGTGGTAGTTGCATTTTAGTCCCTTGTCACGAGTGGCCGGATCGCCTTCCATGGGGGGTGCCCACTGGAAAAACGGAGCGTGCTTGATTTTCTCCAAAATCTGCACAAGGGGCAGAGTGAATTTCGTGTACGTCTTTTCTCAAACCTCGTTGGCGGTTGGGCTGTTCTTCTAGTCAGCGCGTGACTTCCGCTCCTTGTCCTCCCTTGGTGCAGGATTCTTTGTAACCGCAGCGACGGCTTGGGGCCGTGATGAGATGACCTCATCCTCGACTTTGGCATACTTTTCCGCCCTGCACATGAGTTCGCTAAGGGACTCTGGGACCTTCTTTACAAAGGAATTACGCAGGTGATGCTTTGGCGACAAGCCATTTCTAAACGCCATTATCGCAGCGTTTGAGTCACACCGATCTACCTCGAACATAAGGAGACGGAACCGGTCCACGTACGCCCGAATTGATTCTCCTGCCTGCATCTGGACCTTCATGAGGTCGCCGAGATCCTTTTGTTGTATCCGGCTACAAATGAAGTGTTCGGCGAACAAAGTTCTGAGTTCTTTAAAGCAGCGGATCGATCCTCCTGGGAGCTGATGGAACCAGCTGAGAGCCGCCCCTTCGAGGCTGGACGGGAACATGCAGCACATGAGCTCATCGTGCTGTTCATAAAGCGCCATCGCGTGTCGGAAGCCCAACACATGGTCAAAGGGATCGGTTGTCCCATTATAAAGTCTGAACTTCGGCTGGACGAACTTCCTAGGAGGTGTTCTGTGCAGTATGTGTTGGACGAAGGGCGATTCGAATCCCTTCAAAGCTCTTGAAATAAACTCATGATCACGGGTGCTGGTTATCTCGCTTCTATAAGTCTTCTTCGTACGCTCCCGATGCTCTCGCTCGTAGCCATCATCTGACGAAGCCGAGTACCAGCCCGTACTCAGGTAGCATCCATGTCTGCCAGTTTGGCGAGTGTTGGTTCACTTCCGTTGTCTTTCGTGGCACGGCGAATAGTCATGTCGCTCATCGTAGTTCACTTTCGTGTGATTCCCCACGGGGGGAGCGTCGGATAGGTCCTGCTTGTCACCCTGACGGTGTCCTTCACCAGATGAGTAGACCGATTCGCGGCTTCACACGTTCACCCTTCTGCTCTGCCGATCATGATCCCGCGGTTCCTCGCCCGCCCTGACTGAATTTGGCTGGTCTCGAGCCTCTGGCAGGGGCGGCGGTGGCGCTGCGTCTTTACGCTTTGGGAATTGCTCCATCTAGCTCTCCAGGTGTTGATATCGCTGGCTCATCAGTTCCAGCTCCTTTGCAAGATCTCGCACGACCTCCGGAGTTGGGTTGTGAGAGGACGACCCGATCGGTGCTTTGCCTCTTGTCGGGGGAGGGTCGTCAGGTGTCACGCGTTCTCCCTCCACGTCGCGCTCGAGGATCGTTGACCGAGTCCTTGTCACCACCATCTCCGCTGGTGAATTCTTCGGGACGGCTTTTGCAAGGTTCCCACAGACGGCGCCAAATGTGGGGGGTGGATTTTTCGATAATCCCCTCCTGGGCCGGATCCTGGTCGATCCGGGCTTTTGAACTGGATCCGGAGAGATGGTGTGGGCCTGGGCTTTTCTTTTCTTCGATTCGGCTAGCTCCTCGGTCTCTTCTCATCCTTAGTGAGTTCGATTACTCCTCGTCGGCTCCGGTCTTTGGGTACCTGTCACTCACACTAGTGTGGTGCCGGCTAATGCCCCTCCGATGGTCAAGTCAGTCCTCACTCCCATGTGGAAGAAACTTAAATATTTCATCTCAAAAGAAGAGAGAGAGAGAGGTCTCTTTTTTTGCATACCTTAAGAGGGAAGGATAGCCTCCCTTTTATAGCGGATTGGGGCGCGCCGATCAGGGCCATAGGAAGTGGCCATAACACGATATGGAATCTCCTACGTGGCCTACGGATTTTTGACACGTAGCGCCTAGGGATCATCATCATCCTATAATGGTTTCCCTGACGCACTGTCCTTTTTGGGGTCATATGATATTCCCTTTGTTAACCGTCTCGCCTTGGGGAAGAGGCTCATGACCGACCTGTCGTTTAATCATGGATCCCGATGTGTTCTTCGACCGGGGTGAGTTGCTACGGTCTTAACCGTTCTCATGGTTTCGTGAAATGGCTTCGTTATTCTGGTCGGGCACATTTATCCCCATTAAGCTGTGGCCGGGCACATGACTTGCCCGACCTGACTTTCCCTCGTCTTTCTTATTTGCTCACATCTGGGCTTGTCGAGCCCACACGCTCTGCGGGCATAGGTAACTCATCTCGGTGTTGCCCGATGGGCCCGAGCTCGTGATCTGGCTCGTGGGCCTGTGGGTTGTGAGATGTGCCGTATTTAAGTTATTTCCTATGCCATGCTATATTTTATTTCCTATTCTTTATCCTGATTAGATTTGCCTCCTACAATATGTATTCCATCATGAAAAAAAAAGAGGTATGTACTTCAATTTGTTTTACTTATAGACGTCTAGTGTCTTCTATTTAATAATATATTTCCCCACTAATTGCAAGAAACCTGAATAAGTGAAGTTAGATAACGAGAATATCTTTCGTCTTATGCATAAAGCAACAAGTGTTAGATATGATGAGGTGCAAAATTGTTCTGAATGCTTTCTATGCAAACAAAAGAGCAGAGCTCCATCCTGTAGATACCCCAATTTTGACCGTCCAGAGAGACGGAAATACTTCAAGTAACACACGGAAATCTCCCACAAGTGGACACAAATAAGAGAACCGAAGGTTCGGTAAACCAGAAACCCTAACCCTAGCCTTGACCTAGCCCTAAACCCTAATCCCAGCCTTGACCTAAAACCTAAACCGGAACCCTAAACCTTGACCTAACCCCAAACTCTTGACCTAACCCCAAACCCTAGCCCTAAACCCTAATCCCAGCCTTGACCTAAACCTAAACCGAACCTTAAAACCTTGACCTAAAGCCCTAGCTCAAACCCTAAACCTAAGCCAAACCCTAACCCAGACCTAAACCAAAACCAAAACCCTAAAAACCTAAAGTCCCTGGAAAGGGGCGGCTATCCCTAACTAGCCGCCCCACACTAGACGGCTACTTTACACTAGCCGCCCCCCTAACCGCCCCCTGGCCGACTTTGGACCAGTTCCCTGGATGGGACATAAAGCAATATTAAATGCTGATCATTGCGGCGGGTCATGACCTTTAGCCGCCCTCTCTTGGCCGGATCAAACCAAGTAGCCGACCCAAGCCACCGCTTGTCAGAGATGGGACGTTTGGCAGGTCATGATAGGGGCGGCTACCAGGAAGTAGCCGCCCCATCCCGGGCGGCTAGTTAGCACTAGCCGCCCTTCACCTGTTCTCTGGCAGAAGAACCAGAGCATTAATGAGAGGTCCAATCGAAGCCAACCCACTCCATTACCCTCGGGATATTTTCCTACCTCCTTTTACTATAAATAGAGGAGGTCCCAAGCCTTCAAAACAACCAACACACCCAAAAAATCCACAACAATCACCAATTCATCTTCAAACCCTTCCACCACCAGAAATCCCAAGAGAGAGAGAGAGAGAGACCCCTTTTGTGAGAGAAACACCCATTCCCCATATAAAATACCCTCTCGTCCCACCCTCCATAAACCCAGGCTAAACCTAGCTTAGCTTCTGCCCAAGACCCTACCCTTTACCTACCAAACCCCTGCCTAAATTCCCAGACCCTGGACGGCTAACCCTAGCTAGCCGCCCCCTGGCCGACGGCTAACCACAACTAGCCGCCCCCTATCCACACCCCATATCAACATCCCTTTGACCCATAACTCCTTTAGTCAAGCCCGGAAGCAGAATAGGATTACCTGTTTTTCACCTCTGTGTACGGTATATCCGTGTCTCAGAGCGGAGACCCCACAAACTCCCCACGTAGGCGATCAAATCCAACCCAAACCCTTTCCTGTTTTTAGAAAAAGCAGGTGGCGATCACAAACCCCCTTGAATCCTCTTGAGCCGCTGTCGGGCGCCTCAACCAGGAACCACACCCTCACCCCTTCCGAGAAGACGATCCGACCGAGCCCGCCAGGGCACGCATCCGATCCGAACCCTCCGAAGAAACCCCACACACGCGGATTTTCGACACCGACAAATTCTGGCGATCACGGTGGGACCTCCCTCGTGAAAAACAACAAAAGGTAATCCTCTTCTGCCCCCTTTTACAAGCTTGACTAAAATGCTATCGACCCTCTAGGAAGGTTAGAGTTTCTCACTCCTTGAATTAAATCATCTTCTACTGTGCATTATAACATCCTTTATTGCTTTGTAAGTCGCACACAGCTGCGCAATCCTTTACTGCTTTCGTAAGTCGCACACAGCTGCGCAATCCTTTATTGCTTTCGTAAGTCGCACACAGCTGCGCAATCCTTTACTGCTTTATTTACTGCTTTCAACTGCATTCATCCCCCCACTCTACGTCATGGAATCCCACATGGAAGAGGAGATATTAGAGGAAAGGAATCACCAAGAGGGTCAGGCCACACAGTTCCTGACCCATCTAGAGGAAAGGATGGCTAGTCTAGGGTATCAAACGGTAGAGGACATGTTTCATGACCTCGTTGACTACCGTCATGCCAAGACCTCGAGACAGGAACCCCTGTCGAAACCCCTAAACCCATTCCCAAAACCCCATTCACACCCAGTCACTCGGTCAACCCGAGTGTCTTTTCGTTCACCCCCCTTTCCCCCGCGAATCCAAAATTCCCAGTTGTTTCCACCCCAGGCCCCTACCAAACCACCCCAAACCCGGGACCGCTAGGCAGCCCTCCCCGGGGAGAAACACTGGACGATACCATCCGGAGAATTCTCTCCGAGACTGGTCCCTCGGCCCCCAAACACATGTCTCTACATAACCTGAGACAAATCCCATCAGTCCACCTACCGGAGGGATTCAAAGTCCCCAAATTCCGCCGGTACAACGGTCGTGGAGACCCAGACATTCATTTGACTGCCTTTTATCTAGACGCACGCCCGTTTCTAGATAATCAACCTCTACTAGTCTTCCTCTTCCAGAAATCATTGGAAGGAGAAGCACTACAATGGTTCTCCACCCTCCCTGTAGATCACTTGTCGAATTTCTCGGCTGTAAGCGAGAAATTCTTGGGCCGCTACGGTTACCAGAGGATTAGAACCCCCTCTATCTCAGATCTAACCGTAGAGAGAATGAGGCCTAGGGAGGAATTCGAACAATACGTGTCTCGGTGGCGCACCCTTGTCCACCGAACCGGTCTGCAACTCACAGAATGTCAAGAAATTGACATGATGTTACAGAGCCTGAGTCCAGAGCTCCGTACGAGCCTTTCGTACGGAGACTGCACTACGTATCAACTTCTGATTGACCGCCACAACAGGATTTCCCGTTGTGCAGCCCCAGCAGTCCAAACCCAGTCCCCACCTATCAGCCATAGGGTTGGACAACCGCCTCGTAAGGCGCAAACCCCCACGGTAGAGGGGATCATTAACCAAGTATCGGCACTCTACCCGAACGGAGCACGAGTTCCTGACCGAGGAACAGCTCCGAGACAGTACACGCCCGGATCATCCGGATATGCACCGCCTCGGCAAGCAAATCAACATTTTACCCCTCGATCAGTACCCGTCCCCGTGCCAATACGACAAAACCTCGCAACCCATAATTCCCCAATTCAGACCCCCTCAATCCATAACCAGCACCAAAACAGGAGATCCTCTTATCCTATCCCCCCAAGAACGCAAGATATAGCCCTCAGAGAACCCACGTACGGCCCCCATGGTAAGGCCACACCTTTCCCCTCCTACGGCCCAAGATGGCCAAACGGAAGAGATAGCCGTTCCCCCCTCCCAGAAACCCTAGGGAACATCCTCAGAGCCTTATTAAAGGCCAATAGCATTTCCCTACCCACGGCTAGACCTTCGCCTATCGGTGCTGACCCAACCCGTTTTTGTCAGTATCATCGGCATCACGGCCACACCATCGACCAATGCTCCTTGTTTAAAGACATTGTCTACACCCTTGACGAAGAAAGACGCTTAGACTGGGCCACTATTAGGGGACTCAACAACCCATTTACAAGACCACTAGAAGTCAAGAAGGTCCCAGAAACCCATAACCCCGTAGAAACTACAATCCAAAACCCAAGGTCAGCTACGAAGGCTCCCTTGACAGAACCAGAAAACCTGAGCTATGAAAGCATCTACACCATAAAGTCGCTGACTGTGAAGAGTCACCCAGAATCGTTCCAGGTGGCATAATCTTACCAGCCTCTTCCCCCATCCTACCAACCCCCTCACCTATTCTCCCCAAACCCACAAGACTCTTTTCCCCCAAAAAAGACCAACCAATATTCCCCTTACAAAGCAACAAAAGCCTGCGCCCCATAACGCAAAGCCCCCGAACCACCATTGACGCACTAAACCATCATACTACCAGAGCAGGCAGAATCTTTAACACTGTACCCTCTTATAGACACCCCCTGCCTGAAACCGAAACTGAGGAGCCCCGCGCCGGGGATAGGATCGACATCCTAGACCAACTCCGAAAAATCCCCGTGAAAATTTCCATTTTAGAGCTGATCGAAACCTCGGAACACCACCAGCAGGCTCTAAGAACGTTCCTAGAAAGAACTCAAGTCGACCCACAGATCTCTACCCTAGGCATACCAATAGCTCTAGCCACCGCAGGACTGGGGCCCGTCATCACCTTTAGACCTAAGGAAGAAGTCCATGATAAAGTCGTCAACACCTCAACCCTATGTATAACAATCAACCTCGAAGGACACCCGGTGGATAAAGTTCTAATTGACACCGGGGCAGGAGTAAACCTCATGTCATTACAAACCTTCGAGCACATCGATGGGTGTATAACCACACTCTTTGAAACGGACACCCGTATATTTGCCTATGACAAAACGGCTCGTCCAGTTCTAGGCTTCAAGGACTTCCGATTAAAAGTGGGGCCACTGGAAACTAACACAAAAGCTTATGTCCTAGAAATGGATTCAGATTATAATATGATCCTAGGACGTAAATGGCTAGCATCCATAAAGGAGTCTCCTCTCCCCTGCACCAGTGCTTGAAATTTCCCTTGGGAGGTCGGATAATCAAAATACAAGGGGATGCGATCAGAGAACCTAAGCCAAGGTTCGCTGATAATGAAACCACCGCCATAAAAACCAGTAGCTCAAAACCCTTGGAAACCACCGTCCACATCTTAGATTTCCCGGCCAATTGGCTAAATCCCCGGAACGCTCCCCCGTTACCTCAAAGACAAGCCACCCTAGGTTTGAAAATCCTGGCTGGCGTATAATGGGGACCATGGGTTACCTTCCTGGGGAAACTCTGGGACACAAAAATGGGATCCTGGACCCCATCGACATCCCGGCATGGCTAGACAAGAGGGGGATCGGCTCACCCAAACACAAATCTAAATTGGAGGGAAAATATAATTGGAAGTTGTACGAACATTTCGTGAGGGAAATAATCGTAGAACCCTCCGAAGAAACCGTATGCCCCCTAGACCCTGTCCAGGAAAGCGAGCTAGACTACCTCTCTGGCTCCCTAGAATGGCTGTTCCCACTCCCTGATAAACACCTAAATCCACACTCGCCACCAGACGACAAAACTCCAGCTGACCCAGCCTCCTTTTCTCGCAGTGCTCAAGCATCGCAACAAAGGAGCGCCAGCTGCTGGAGGAAAGTCGGCTGAAGCACTTCCACCAATCCAGTAGGTTGTAAATAATAAGTGTCTTTTCTGTTCAAAAAAAAAAAAAAAAAAAAAAAAAAAAAAAAAATGGAAACCAGAACCCTAGGATCCCTGTTCGACAAAGATGACTTCACTCCAGCATGGCACCCCTTCAGCGACGACTCTGATCTCCTGAACAAACTACAGCGTCTCGCCAGTCAAACCAAAAACCCCAACCCTAGTGCCTCGTCCAAAACGGTAAAACCCACTAGGAGCCAAGTACCTGACCAGATCATTAGCAACTTGGAAGGATATAGCAGGGTCATACTAGGTTTAGAGAAATTTGAATCGATAGCGGTAGTAGAAGAACCAGACCTAGATGACATAGAAAACCCAGATGACGGTCTAGGAGTCTTCGAAATCTGTGATGAGGACGATAAGGAAAGAGAAGACCTGTCTAAGGAATTCAAGCAGAGCCTTCAAAGGTTCGATGAAAAGACAGAGGAAGCAGATGAGAAGATAGAAGAGCTGAACCTAGGGACAAATACTGACCCCAAAATCATTTCGATTAGCGCAGAACTAAATCACGATGAACGAGAGAGACTAATTAAAATATTACACGAGTACAAAGACGTCTTTGCATGGTCTTACAAAGACATGCCTGGGCTCGATACTTCGTTAGTCGAACATCAGTTAATCTTAGAGCCAAACGCAAAACCAGTCAAACAAAAGCTAAGGCGCCTCCATCCCGAAGTGGCTCTAAAAATCAAAGATGAGGTGGACAAACTCCACCAGGCTAAATTTATCCGGGTAGTCTTATACCCAAAGTGGATAGCAAATATCGTTCCAGTGTCAAAAAAAGATGGAAAGATTCGAATATGCGTCGACTTCAGGGACCTCAACCGAGCATGCCCAAAAGATGACTTCCCACTCCCACACATCGACCTCCTTGTCGACAACACTGCAGGATATGAGATGCTCTCATTCATGGATGGCTTTTCTGGATACAACCAGATCCGGCTGGCAGAAAAAGACCAAGAAAAGACCTCCTTTACCACACCCTGGGGAACCTACTGCTACATAGTGATGCCTTTCGGGCTCAAAAATGCAGGGGCAACCTATCAAAGGGCAATGACCTCAATGTTCCATGATATGATGCACAAACTAGTAGAAGTATATGTGGATGACATCTTGGTTAAATCTAGAACTCGAATAGGACACGCGGAAATACTTAGGCAAGTACTGCAGAGATGCAGGGAATATTCACTTAAAATGAACCCAAAGAAATGTCGTTTCGGTGTCTCTTCGGGAAAACTTTTGGGATTCATGGTAAGTAAACGGGGGATAGAAATAGACCCGACCAAGCAAAAGCCATTGCCCAAATGCCCCCACCCAAGAACCTAAAAGAATTAAGAGGGCTTATAGGAAGGTTGCAGTTTATTAGGAGATTTATTTCTCAACATGCTGAACGATGTCGCCCCTTTTACAAACTACTAAAAGGGGGAGTCCGGTTTAATTGGGATAGTGAATGCCAAAAGGCCTTTGATAATTTAAAAGAGTACCTTCTTAAACCCCCAGTACTTTCGGCCCCAGTACCCGGGCGCCCCCTACTCCTCTATATAGCCGCAACTAAAGAAGCCATTGGTGCCGTACTTGCACAACACGACGACATGGGAAGAAAAGAAAAGGCCATTTACTATTTGAGTAAAACCCTGATTGAATACGAAAAGGCCTACCCTCCTACAGAAAAAACTTGTCTAGCATTAGTATGGGCTTCCCAAAAATTACGACATTACTTTCTCGCCCACAAAGTCAAATACTTTGCCAAAATGGACCCAGTAAGGTTCTTATTCGAGAAAGCCACATTGACGGGACGCTTAGCCCGATGGCAAGTACAGTTAAACGAGTTTGACGTCTCGTACGCCACTCAAAAATCCGTCAAAGGGCAAGCCATCGCTGATCACCTCGCTCAACTACCTCTCCCCAACTACGAACCAGTGAAGACGGACTTCCCGGACGAAGAAATATTTGCGCTTATCGAAGAGAAAAGTAGAGAGACCTGGACTCTATACTTCGACGGAGCAGTCAACCAAAAGGGAAAGGGAATAGGGATAGCACTAATCTCTCCCGAAGGCGTCATTATCCCACAAGCATTTCAGCTTACGTTCAAAGCCACCAACAATATTGCTGAATACGAGGCCCTGATAGCAGGTTTGAAGGCAGCCCTAGCCTTAGGAGCTAAAAATTTAGACATCATTGGAGACTCCCTCTTAGTGATCCGCCAAACTCTTAAAAAATATCAGACTAGAGACCCAAAGCTGAAGCCATACAGAGAACTAGCCATAGTCCTGTTAAAACAATTCCGTGAGGTCACTCACATTTTCACACCCCGGACTGGCAATATTCTTGCCGATTCTCTAGCCTCCCTAGCCTCATCACTCGCCTTCCCTTTATCTCGGACATCTGAAACAGTCACTATTCAGAGACTGGAAACACCTGCCACCGAACTCAGAGACCCTAAAATTCAAAATCTCCTAAAAAAGAACCAGACCCACAAAAATACTGGTATCACAGAAATCCTAACTATTGAACCAGGAAATATGGACGACGGAAACCCATGGTACTTTGATATTAAAAACTACCTTAGAGACGCTTCATTCCCAAGCTATGCTACCAACGACGACCAGAAAATAGTTAAAAGGATAGCAATCAAATACTGCCTCCGAGGGGGTATACTCTTCCGAGCCTCTTTCAACGGAGAACTGCTCAGATGCCTGGACGACGAAGAAGCATACACCATTGTAGAAGAAGCTCACTCTGGGGTATGCGGAGGACACGTCAACGCCCAGATGCTAGCAAAAAAGTACTAAGAATGGGCTACTATTGGCCCACGCTCGAAGGGGACTGTAACAAATACGTTAAGCGTTGTATCCAATGTCAAACCCATGCCAACAAAATACACGCACCAGCGTCTTCTTTACATCCCATGACATCACCATGGCCCTTCTCCATGTGGGCATTAGACATAATAGGACCATTCCGGGACACCATAGAAAACACCACCCAAAAAGCCTTCATCCTCACCGCCACAGAATATTTTACCAAATGGGCCGAGGCCGAGTCCTACGTAGTAATTAAAAGCTCTACCCTATCTCGTTTTGTCCGCACTCACATCCTGGCACGGTTCGGCACTCCCAAAGTAATCATAACTGACAATGGCCCCCAGTTCATCTCCCAAGAGTTCCAAGACCTATGCGATAGACACCATATAGAACTCCATCATTCCACGCCATACTACCCACAGGGGAACGGACAAGCAGAGGCCACCAACAAAACCTTACTCAAAATTATAAAGAAAACAGTAGAAACCCACAAGGCTACCGATTGGCCTGATAAACTGGTAGATGCCCTCTGGGCATACCGAACCTCCATTAGGACGCCCACTGGTCAAACCCCCTATTCACTCACATTTGGAACCGAAGCAGTAGTACCTTACGAAATTCTCGTCCCATCCTTAAGAATAGTACTAGAAGAAGATCTCCAAGTTGAGGAAAAGAGGGAGGCACTCTTACTACGCCTCGAACTACTGGACGAGAAGAGATTAAGAGCGGCAGACCATGCCCAGGCCTACCAAAGAAGGGTGGCAAGGGCATTTGAAAAGAAGGTGATAAAAAGAAAATTCGAAATCGGGGAATTAGTACTTAAGCAAATCATGCCATCAAGACAGCCTCACCCGAGAGGAAAGCTGCAACCCACATGGGAGGGACCCTATGTGATCACCCATGCCTATTCCGGGAATGCCTACCGCCTGGTAGATGCCGAAGGAGTCGAGGTTCCAGGTTCGTGGAATGCACTTTATCTAAAGAAATTCCATGCATGAAAAACTTTCAATACTTAAGAACTATTATTCTTCCTTCCTGCGATTTCCAGCGTTTAGTACTTGATGATAGAATTATAAGACTCTCAAAGATAAACTCGTATCTATTTGAACACGTTTTCGCCAGATCATGTCATTCCCTTCACACACGTATAACTGGACTAGATTTGCCTGATGGAAGAAAAATTGCCTACCCCGTAGACTGGGACAATTTAAAACTCCCCAAAGCAAAATATCCCTTATTTTCGCCCCACTCGTATTAACCCTAGGTCAAAATGAGGAGTTACCCGGACCTAGCATGTGTCCCAAAAACTGGCTCTGGTACTATATAAACACTTCTAGAGGGGAAGCATGAAAAGAATCGGGGTGAAAAACAGAAGACCCCCCCCCCTCAACTCGAATAAAAAAAAAAACAAAAAAAAAAAAAACAAAAAGAGAAAGATAGGCAAGGAGAGGCCAAACACCCAAGTGAACGGGTTAAACTCTCTATTTAGCAGGCTTTCACGCCTTTACGCACGGTATACGCTAAACAACGGCTATACCATGTACAGATCCAAACAACGGACTGTACCTTTCCACCCAAAAATAAAGAAGTGGTAAAAAGAAGAAAGCCAGAGGGACCTAGGAAGTAAGACATATGCTAGACTGGGACAATTCTAAAATATTGCCCGAAAGGAAGATATTACTCTTACCCCATTCACCCTCTCCCCTTTTTATTTTTTTTGCAATGGGGGTTCAAAATTGAGCTATGTCCACCAGGAAAAGCGAAATTTTGACCGAAGGCAGATCACGTCCAGGTTTACACCTACACACACACTCACGCGAATTCATTTAGAAACTTGCCTATCCAAAGGAAGCTTGTTTGACTTGACTCTTGGTACACTCATGGATTTTTCAGCATGTTTAGAATAATACGATTAAGCATTTGAAAACCATGAACCTAGGAAAATCGACGCCTAAGGCTTATACCTCTTAAATACAATCCTGGTTTGGACATGAGTGACCACAAGGGCTCCTCCACGGGGACTTGATGGCATCTTTTACTTATGGAAATCGAGAACATTGCCCTCTCACCTAAAAAGTCATTGAAAAACTAAAATACCCCCTTATGCCACATATACTTACGCATAAGCGTGCATTTTCCTTTTCCAAAACACTTTGGCATCCGATTTTCTTGAAAATTGTCCCCACATATTAAAATTGTCCCCACGTATTGTCCCCACAAATATTAAAATTGCCTCCACTCACCTCATGCCCTTCCGCACATGCGTGAGAAGAAATTGTCCCCAACTCCTACACATAAGTTCTTCTTCACTCACGCACTTGGAATCCCTTCCTTGCGCACTAAAGCCTGGTCTCCCGCACTTTTACTTTCTCGCATTTATATTTCCATTCCGCCTTAAGATGGATTGTAGCCCTTGACAATTCAAGCAAGAAGGGCTCGGAAGTCAGTGCAGGGGCGCAATCTGGATGGATTTAACACTTGGTCCATGGAAAGAATGTTTTTATAGGTCTCGAAGGATAAAGCACTCAGGAGGACTTTCAGCAGCAGCAGACAAGAAGCAAAACCAGAAAATTGTCCCAGGCAGGGGGCGGCTAAACCCGACTAGCCGCCCCCCTGGAGACGGCTAATTTATACTAGCCGCCCCTCCCCCCTGCCCTCTTGTCCAGGTAAAAACCCAGGCAAGGGGCGGCTAAATGCAAGTAGCCGCCCCTCACTGGGCGGCTAAACGCAACTAGCCGCCCCTCACCTGCTACCCCATCTGCCCTGTCAGTCCCAGCCTCAATCAACTCTTCAACTCCTTTGAATACCTGTCAAAACATTCCTTTCCCAAACATGCATACACACATTTTAGACACACATTCATACACAAGACTGTACCGATACCATGCTATAATGATTATATATTAGAATTCTACATCCATCCATAAATCAAAACCTATAAACACCAAGTTCATTCATCCACACACACACATCCCTATAGATTAGGAAGGCTTTCTAAAAAACATTAACCATCCATGCTAAACTATACCAAACCATGCATACAAACAAGAAATTAAATTGTCCCACCATGACCATAAACGTAAATTGTCTTCTAAAAACACCTAAAATGCAAAATAAGAAAGAGATAGGTCCATCAAGAGCTCCAAACTCCGAAGTCTTGAGCTATACTTCACCGAAATATCACCTAAAACCAAAAACAAAAGAAGAAAAGCATGAATTCATCGCATATGTACTATTCTTCTACTTAAAACCAAGACACAAAAGCTATACCTCGGCGTATCATCATCCGCTGGAGGCTGAGTAGGAGGAACGTCCTGACTTGGCTGAGAAGGGAGTGGCGGATGAGGAGAAGACTGAACCTCTGGAGCATCGGGAGCAGCAGGAGTCTCTCGAACCGAAGACGCGGCCCTCGCATATATCCCACGACTCCGAGACACCGAAGGGCGAGATGCACGGCTAAAAGTGGCCCCGGTAGCCAAGGAAACCGAGAGAGAATGGTCAGGCTCGAGTGGAAGAAGATCAAGGTCCGCCTCGGTCATAGAGCCCCCTCCGACCAATTTCCCCCTCATAGTCGCCTCCCAGAGACGAACCTGCTGCATATCCCTGTCTCTTCTCTCCAATCTCTGTCGGAGACGACTCTCCGTCCCTCTGGCCCGATCCTCGGCAGCCCTCAACCTCTCCTCCAACTCCCGCGCCCTCGCTTCCGACGCCTTGAGTGCCTCTCTGTCCCTATCCCCGGCCGCCTGGAGAGAACGAACCAGGTCTCCCATCAAACCTCCAGGAACACCCGCCGAAGCCTCCAACTCCGACACCCTCATCTGGAGGGAGTCCCTCTCACGGCCTAGGGTAATGAACCCCTCCTCCCTCGAGGCTATCATGGACCTCAGCCGGTCCACCTCCTCCTCAGCCCGAGAAGCCCTGCCCCTCGCCTGGCCCAACTCCATCCTTGTGGCCGTCAGCTCATTCCGGGCCACATCCAACTCCCTCGTCAACTCCAGCTCTCGCTCGGACACCATGGAAGGAGGAGGGACGGAAGAAGAAGAAGCGCCATCGGCCCTCGCTCTCGACAGAGCATCCACCTGAGCCTCGAGGACCCGGACCTGGTCCTGCAAGCGTCCTCTCTGTGCCCGCAACGCCTCTATCTGCCTGGCCCGCGCTTGGAGGTGCTCAGTCGCAGTCTTGAGCCTCTTCTCCATCTCATTCAACTCAACCTGCAAAAGGAAATACCATTCAGAAGAGTTGAAACAAAAGAGAACGAGGAAAGAAAAGGGATTCTTTAAAACTTACATAAGCGTCCGGGATCTCCTCCTCCATCGTCCCGAGGATATCCGCATACTCCCGACGATACCAAGCTAGGTATTCGTCGCTCGAAGTCACCTCAGGACGACGCTCCACCAAGACGCCTCAACCAGGAACCACACCCTCACCCCTTCCGAGAAGACGATCCAACCGAGCCCGCCAGGGCACGCATCCGATCCGAACCTTCTGAAGAAACCCCACACACGCGGATTTCTCGACACCGACACATCCGCCCATAGATTTCTCTATCCTTCAGTATGGGTTTTTGTAAATTGTAATTGATGATGATTAATGACATGGTGGCCAATCCACTTGTATGCCTTGATTTTTTCTTTTCTTTAAATCATAATTAGATGAACGTGCGAAGGCATGAGATATCAATTTACAAGCTGTCAAGATACCAAATAAACTAAATATTCAAATTAGGAAAAAGATACACATAGCTCCAATTGCAGCCCGTTTTACAGTCCATGATTTTTTAAAAATCATACAATTACCTTTTGAAGTGCATACTATTATATGAAATGAAGTATATACTAAGATACATTAGTGTATTTTTTTCAGAATGAAAAAAATATTGAGTTATATATTATGATAGGACCTATATGCTATGATAACGTAGTATATACTAACTTATCATAGTATAACGGGCTGCAAAACGGACTACGTATATCAACGCTCTTCAAATTAACCATAAATAAGTAGATATTAATGCCTGTATAGCACATACAATCACAACAACATATAATACAGTGTAACATCAACGAGAATAGCCACAATAGATGTCATTGTTAAAAAATAGAGAAAAATCTATCTAACCCCCAATAAACTGCTCGAAATCTATATAACTCGCTGACTTTTTTCCTGAAATCTATATAACCCTTAAAAACACTTACGTAAATTCAAATAACCCCCCTTGAATAAATTTTTTCTTGACATATTAGAATTATTCTACGAATATTTTATCTGGTTAACCATGACTGAAAACATAATATACCAAAAAACCCCTATAATGTTTTAAAAATACAAAAAATAATTTATAAGTGATGATTTTACCGATTCAGATAGGATTTTATAATCTATCCAGAGGGATATCATATTATTCCGCGTTAGTTTTATTTATTTAACGCAAATAAAATTTTTAGGAATCCCACAAGTGGTATCACATCGATTTCCCAACAATAATAACACACAAAAAAGCTTCACATTCACATCATTTAAACCCCAATTAAACTCTCAACACAAACACCTCTCTCTCCATCACACAAACTTAATCAGTGCATGCGCGCGCGCGTGCTTCGACCTGATACAGAGTTGCAGCTCGTGCGTTTTAATTCTAGGTTGTGAGGCCTATTTCTAGCGCAACTCGGGAGGCACCTTAGACTACTTCCATTGAGGTCATCGACGATGCCCCTGTACCTTTGCTGGCAGAAACAGAGGATCCCACAATTCTATCATCCAATATAATGGAGGAGTGTAGGCGATCTGGTTAACCAGACACGGTATAGTCTTCAGAAATCAGCGATTTTACATCGAAAACTTATGGGAGCTGACCGTCAGCCTTATTAGAGACTGGGGATGCTCATTGGCGGGGGCTAGGAGGGTGAATATGTTTTGCGTGGATCGGTTATATATTACAATACATGAGAGAAGTTTTAATAATTTATTTTTGGTCACTAAATTCCAACAGAATATGCATAGGGGAAAGCTAACTATCATGACTTAGAGTAGATGACCTATCTCGCATCTGCCACTGCCACTGCCATTTCCCAACCCCCTCCCCCCCCCCCCTCTTTTGCTCCTTCTTCTGCTCCTTCTTGATGGCAAGGATGTGTGAACGTGCCCAAACCTCTTGGGCCACTCACGTTCCTTTCTATTCAGTTTTCTTTCGCTCTTTGTTTTAACTCAGACCTATGTAACCTCTTTGCACGTAATATATGGTCTACCATTATTTTAAAAAAATATATAATGGAGGAACACAAAGCCCTAGAGCAACAGGAAATGCACCCTGTGTTGGGGGAGATCAAGGTCGAAATCAGGACATCCTCTACGGATGGGTGCAACTTGTCCACCTGGCTAATGAGGGGACGTGCCTGACCACAAATTTGATGTGAAGTATTCTTGCATTTTAAAGCCAATATTGATTAAACAAAAAATGAGTGTGGAACATGTATGGCACCATTACAACCTCTGTCACGATGGTGTGACACACCACAATATTTATTACATGGTAAAAAAAATCATTAATCAAGGATGACATGAAAAAAAAACACATTTAGGTGGCATTTGGCGTGGCGGAATGCGAATTTTAAGTTCTGATTAATAAGTGTAGAAAGAGATTATGCTGATAATCTTTAAGGAGTTAAAAAAAAAGTGTTTGATTCAGCGAAAAATATTATGCAGTTATTTAGATAAATGTGTTTGGTTGACCATTGAACATATGTGCTTATTAGGAGGGTATTTCGATCCATTTTATAAGTGCTGAATGTTATTTTGATTTTTTATTGAAATCCTGGAAACATGTTTTGAGATATTAAAGATTACAATAATGATTTATAGGCCCCAATTTCACAGGCCCCAAATAGGCCCCATGAGGTGGCAATTGGATATTACCTGTTATACCATTTATTAGATAACCACCTCAAGATTTTATTCTAAAAATCGTGGAGTATCATTAATTCTTGTATTTCTTCACCATTGCATCATGGAGAATCATAAATTTTGAAGCTTTTATTCATGCAACAGATCTGAAATTCTACTTTTTATGAATTTGGAAGACTTAAAATTCTTTTTTTATTTATTATTTTTTGATTTGGGGAGAGATCCATCGCCAAACTCCAATGCGATCATGAATTCCACCTCGGTGAGGCCTTCTTTTCATCAATCATGTCTCCTCGCTTGTCATTTCTGATTTAGTTTGGGCCTTCGACGAGGGGCTCTTTTTATAAAGATCAGATTTTTTGTATTTTTGTATTTCATAATTGGAATTGTATGTTTTATTTTTGGATAAATTATATGATCATGTGAGTGTTCAATTATTTAATTTTTTTATGTATTTAATGTTATTTTTCACAGTTTCATTTGTTTTTCATGTATTGAATATTATTTTTCATAGTTTGATTTGTTTTTGTCTCAATATCTAAATGTAACATTTGATATTGTTACATTTTTAAAGGGTAGTTTGTTTGATAAAACTGCTACATTGTTGACAATGTAAATAGTCATTTTTTAAATCTGTATTATTTTTGTAACATTCGTAAATGTAACAGTCAACCACATGGATGTATTAATTTATATTTGTTACATTCATAAATGTAACAGTTAATTACATGTAAATTTTTTGACAAAAAAAATATAACAGTCAACTAATTTTTTAAATCTGTGTTATTTTTGTTACATTCGTAAATGTAACAGTAGCCGTTTGAATGATTTTGACAAAACAAACAAATTAGGTAAATTTTGGTATAATTTAGGTAAGATCTGAGTGTAATTAAATTAAAAATTGAGTTACTAGATAAGGATTTCAAAATTCAACTGTTGAAATACATAAATTTTGGTGTAAATATGAAAAATTTGTAATTCATTAGAGAAAAAAGGGGGATTTGGGTTAATGTGAGAGATTTTTAATGAAGGACAGATTTATATTTTGCCCTTTTATCCTTTTTAAAAAGTCAACAAGTTAACCAATGAGATGATGACACCTCATGGGGCTTGTGAGTGAGATTTATATTTTGGGACCTAAGTATCATGACTCTAAAGATTATTGTTTTTTCCATTACATACATCAACCATTAATGCCCTATGTAGAACAATGAAATATTTTCGTGAATTAGCCACACATGAAAAATAAATAATTCATAAACATAAACCCAATAATATTCATATAGCAGTAAATCATTTCATTATACAATACAATCTTAATAATATTACGTCATTTCCCAATCCATAAAAAAAACATAATAAAATTGGTTTTATACCTGTTTCATTCAAGCACTAATAATTTTTTTCCCATAATTCTAAACAAAGAGACCCAACTCTTCCAAATTTTAAACAATAAAAAATGACCACCACCAAGACTTTAATAACAAACAAAGTAACAACTGATTCGGTCAATTCTATTCAGGATGACCCAATCTCCCTAATTGTTCTCCTTCGACTCCTATTTCAACATGGGTCTGCATTAAAATCACTTGTTGTTGGATCTTGGCGAGCTCTTGATGGGGGATCCTCTTCAACTGCTCTTCAGCGATCCTCATCATCTCTGGATTCATCATCGCGTCAAACAATATTTGCGTCCGATTGAAACCCTAAATCAAAATTGGATCTTATTTTAGAGGCCGAATCGAGTTCACGAAAAGAAGGGAAAAAAGGGTCTCCTAAAAATGAAAATCGAGGATTTTTTTATATAAGTTCGCGAATCTGAATCGGAAATCGGACTTATGATCGGGAGGTTCTCGGACAGGAGGAGGTGATCTAGGTCGGGTGTTTGCCGGGAGTCGACGGAGGAGGGGCAGGGAGGCGACGGAGGAGAGAGTCTAGGAGAGAAATGTGTGAGGAGAGAGAGAAGAGGTCAAAAAATTGGGCTCGTAATTAATTCAAAGTAGCAGGGGTAGGTTGGTCTTTTCACGTCGGGGTCAATAGTCATAATGCGAAGGCGGAAAAATAAGTAACCGTGAGTAAGCTAAAAATTTCAGGGGTTTATAAACGAAAAGAGGATAATATTCTGTACTTAATTGAGTCTCAATCAAACACTGATGTAACACACAAGTGCTGAATAACTCGCTTTCAGTCCTATAAACGCTGAAAAGTCAATGAACCAAACACCCCCTTATATTACAAGTGAAAAGTGAAATTTTAGTATTTAACCACGAGCTACGCGTTCATTGGGCTCGTGTTTCTATTGGTCTGTGCTTAACTAAACAAATCTTTCAAGAAGCTTTATGTGTACTGTAATAATAAAGTATATGTATTATTAAATTTTATTATTATATTATTAAAATTGGATTCATTTGACCTGAAGTAAAACGATATATACTTTTTAGCTAAACATACTATATTAAAACACATTTAATCTTTGTTTTGAATTGTTGAACGGACTTTAGTACAACATTTTGAATAATAATATGCCTTGAACGAGGTAAAATCATTTTAGAAAATGTCATTGCTTGTATCGTTGTTTACCCCCCAAAAACCTCTTCATACACATCTCAACAACCATTGTACCATCTATGTGGCGGTCTCCGATTGGCTAACAGGTATTTCCTGGGTTTTTTGAGGATCCCAACACATTCAAAACACTTCGGGGCTGTTTGGTTGAGACTCATTTCAGCACTTATTCAGTTGAATGAGAAAAATAAGTACTTATTAAATTATTTGGTTGACACCCAAATAAACAAAGAAATATCTCCCCGTTCAGTTAAATTGACCCAAAAATTTTCAGCGGTCCCCTTCTCACTTTTTCTTCCACTGACAGCTAATCGCATATTTATGAGGACCTGAAATGATGGTACTACCCTTGCTACTTATCAGGAATTACGAATGGTATATAAGACATTTTTTGAGATCCTCTCTCTCCTCACCTCATTCTTTGCGTTTTTGATCAATTGAAATCCTAATCGTATTCATCTGCTCCCACACCTCTCTCCAACTCCGTCGCGAAACACATGTTCCCTTCGACAGATCGACCACCACAGCACCCCTATCATCTCTCCTCTTCGGATCTCCATGGCAGATCGAGTTTAGGAATCATCCGCCGCCGCATTAGGCCATCCTCGTTGCTTCAGGAGGAACCACCCGTCGCCGTAGCAGGCCATACCCATTGAACTAGAAACCGATATGAGGTATAATTTTTCCGACTCTGAACCCTAGATTCACAATTTTTTATCTGTAATTTTTAGGGGGTATGGTTCTGATTCAACGAAAAATGTTATTATATGTGGTGTTTGTGCTGTGAGGGCTGGAAAGTTGGGATTTATTCCCCAACCACTTTATTTGTTTTCACTCGTTCAATCTAACAAATATAGTACATCTAGGGTTAGAGATCAATATGTAGAATGGGAAGAAGAAGAACACAACATCACAAATAGTAGTGCAACAACAAATGCAATATCATGTTAACCTGTTTCATTTTGCGCAAACTAATACTGTTTGACTCCCTTTCCATGTGGAAGGTAATAACAAGTTTCTGAGTTTCCCCTAATCAGAACATCCAAGGTTAACACTTTGTGGGAGAGAAAAAGTGGGTTATTTTGGATTACACATATAATAAATATATTAATAAAAATATGGGTGAGATGAGATAGGTGTTACTAAACATTTCTGTAATATTAGAAAGAACTGGACAAGAAGACATGACAGGATTCTCTATGTAAGACCAATCTATTAAATGCTAGGAGCATGATATATAATTCCTCTTGAAAATCTTAAGTGCTTCTTGTACTGTTCTACTTGTTTTATAGTACCGTACCAGTTAGCCTATCTTAACTAATTTATAATAAAAAGATAATCTTATGAGCTTTATATGATAGTAAATACAAACCATTAAAAAGTGCCTCATGTTGATGACCTGGTGGTTAATTAAAATGAGACATTTGTCCTGGAGGATCCTGTTCACAATTGGCTAAAAATTGTGTAGTGTTCAATTCCTTTGGATAGATTTAATGGGGGTGGTAGAGGTTTCTGGCTTTTTTTCGTGTTTGTAGGGGAGGCTGGTAAAGGTGAATTTGATGGTGTGGTACTTAAAAGTAAAGCTATGTCAGTGACCGCGTATATTATTTGGTTAATTCTATATGCATCACTTTAGATGAATGACAGAGGAAGTGTATATAAATTTGGAGACATTGTAACATGGATGTTTTTAATTAGCTCAATTTAGTTACCTATAATGATTTTTTGATGAGTACAAGTTGCCCTTTTTTTCGAGCCACTTCATTCTTCTTTTAATGCATCATTCCCTGTTTTCAGTTTTGGTTTTTCCAATTGTGCATGTAAGCCATTGATTTTGAAAAATCTATACTTTCTCGATTTCTTTAAATAAATTTATGGGGTTATTTTATAAGGTATATATGTAGGTTCTCTTAATTGTTGATATCTATTAACAGTCCTTTCCTTCTAAAATAAATTGGTCTTTGGAGCACGATAGAATTTAGAAAAAAAAACTCACAATGCATTGGTGTTATTCAAGTCTTCTTTTTGATAATTGGATGTGGACAACAATAGTGCCCGTTTTGGATGATAGGGGTGGGAATGGGATAACCAGATAGTGGAGTCATGTAACCATCTAGTTTTTTTTTTTCTCATATGATATGATTTGGAATGCAATTAGTGTGCCACCTTTCACCTCTCCATGTTTGTTTTTTTCTTTGTGATTACTATCTTGTTCATTGTTGCTTTCATATTCTCTATACCACTTGCAATTTGAAGTTGTTTGGACCTTATTGTTCTGAAAGGGAAAGGTGCTTGGTCCTGCAGGATTATAGAGATAAGAACTACGGGCGGTGGTTTTTCAGATGCCCTGCTGGATTGGTATGCGTTCTAATAAGTGCACTACATGAGTTCATATAATATATTAATGTAGTATTTTGTGTTTCCATATTGATTTGTGTATTCGTTGTATGCAGGACAACCGTAATTCTTTTATGTGGGTGAATACAATGCGTAGGGTGGGAGGGGTCGAGGATAACCAACCGCCAATCCAAAATAAGGTGGAGAAAGATAATTCAGGACTCTTCTTCTTAGAGGAACCGGGTTAATGGGTGCATATTTGTAGTAGTTTATGCAACAATCAACCTCTTACAAGTGATGTAGTTCATTTTTTTGATCTCCATGTTATTCAACAACGGCATTTGGTTGTTTTTGCAATCCATATGAGTCTTTGCATGTAATCTTATGGGATAGATGAAAGTTTATAATTATCAGAGTTCTCGATAGATTTAACTCTAAATTATTTATTTTTCACGTGTAGGTATCCATGAAAATATTTCATTGTTAGTAGTTGATGCATTTCATGAAAAAAATAAAAAATCTTTAATATTTCAAAATAATCATGTTTTCAAGTTTTTAACCAAACATCAAAATAACATTCAACACTTTTAAAATAGACCAAAATACTCTTCTAATAAGCACATATGTTAAGTGGTCAACCAAACACACTTATCTAAATAACTGCTTAATATTTTTTGCTGAATCAAATACTTTTCTTCTTCTTCTGAACTCTCCCCCGTTTGGATGCTGAATAAATCCAGATAAGCAGTGGAATATATCGGAATAAGCTTATTAGGTTGTTTGGCAACAAAGTATACCCAGGGATAAAATATGCTAGAATAAATTGCTATAAAGTGGTATATGGATTCTAACCAACTTCTGGAATTAAAGTTATCCTAAGTAATTCCACTCAAAGAATATATGGGCCCACTGTAAATCAACTATCACCACCTTTTATAAATCATCTGTCAAATCAACTATCATTATTTTTTCACCTTTTATAAATCATTATCCATACTTTATTCACATTTTACCTAAACAACAAAACATTTATTCTAACGTTTTCCAACAAGAATAATTCAAAACACAACCAAACAAAAATCAATTTATTCTTATTTATACTCACTTATTCCGAAATAATTGTGTGGGGGTGGTTTTCGCGTAATCCCCTCGTGGGCCGGATCCACTTCGATCTGGGCTTTTGAGGTGAATCCGGGTGGATGCGTGGGCTTGGACTCCTTTTCATGTCGATCCGACTAAACCTTCTATTTCTCGTCGCCTCCGTCGGGATCCTCTGCTCCTTGTCGGCTCCGACCTCCGTGTACCTACCACTCACACTAGTGTGGTGCCGGCTAATGCCCATCCGACGCTCAAGTCAGTACCAATCCTTGTGAGGAAGGAAGAAGAACTTGGAACACTTAAGATTTCAAGGAGAGAGAGAGAGTGAGGAGTTTTTTCGCATACCTTGAGAGGGAGATGGAGCCTCCCTTTTATATTAGATCAGAGCGTGCCAATTTAGACCATGCGTAGTAGCCATAGCATGAAATGAAATCTCCACGTAGGCTCTGAATCCTAGGACACGTAGCGCTAGGGATCATCATTATCCTATAACGGTTTCTCTGTCGTACCATTTCCTTAGGTGTCAGGGAATATTCCCTAGTTAACCGTTTTGCGTCGAGAAATGGATTATGGTCGGCCTACTTTTTAGCTCGGGCTTCCCTATATCCCATGGTATAGGTCGGTCGACATAAGCTTTTCGTTCGCATATTCTCAATGGCCGGTTAGCCGACTTTAGTCGGGCACGATTTTATCTATTATATCTTGGTCAGGTACCTACCCTGCCCGACTTGCCCTGGACAGCCCGCGACTCCTGCCTATCCTGACTAAATTGGGTTTGACTAATTGTCCGTCTTGAGTGCAAAGGGGCTTTCCCGTGGTCATCGTGTGGCCCTCGGTCCATGAGCTTTTCTTACCTTAGGCCCATGCCATCTTTATCTGAGGAGGCTATTCTTCGTTTAGTCCTTGCATTGTTCTTCCTTATTCCCTATTCGTTCTCCTAGTCGAATTGATCTCCTACAAATGCCCCCTTCTTTAGGGCTCTTAAGCATTTGTGAGTCCGAAAGAACTGAATCCAGAGATCCCCTCAATAGGAAGACGTGTGCTTCAAGTTTCCTGGATTGACCACGGCTTGATCCTCGATTCTGGCGACTCATGCCCGTGCCAGCTGTTGAGTTGACCGTACGACTTCTCCATAAATGTCCCCTGGGCGATTCCTTTTGAATTTACAAATTTTCCGCTTCTTTTCCTTTCGAACCATCGCGGCGGTTAGGCTTCTCCTCCAAACTTTCCCTATTTATTGCGAATCCTTCACACGGCCTCCCTCACCTTTGGCGTTTAACCATCTTCTAGAACAAACCTTCATTGCCCCCTTGTCCTTTCTCTTCTTCTTTCTGCTTCAATGGCGCATCCTTCAAGCGACGTGACCGTGGAGGAGTACAGGGGAGAGATGCCTCCCCCGCTGATCCTGCTTCATTCTCGATCTACTCCGGCCAGATGGAGGCGGGCATGATCCTTTTCCCACTATCCATGCTGATAGTGGAGTTCCTAAACTTTTTTAGCCTACATCCTCTCCAGCTCGTACCGAGCGCATTCCATATCTTGGCGGCCGTGACCGCCCTCAATCACGCCCTTGGCATCAACCTCGGGTTGAACGAGGTGCGGAGCTTCTACATCTTGAAGCCCCTGATCGGTGGGAGTTCTACCTTCTACTTGGCTCAGAGATCGGCGTCGAGGATGTTGATCCTGGACGCCCAGGATTTTGTTTACGACTGGCATTCGAAGGTCCTTCGAATCCGAGGTGCTTGGATGCCAAGCGATTGTCCCTTCTGCATCTCCACCGAGATGAGGGATTCTTCCCTAGGCTCCAGTTATCCTTCTTGGTCTGATGTCATTTATCCTAAGATTTCCCATTGAACATGGTCTTGTTGTTTATGACATTCTCCTACTTGTCTCAGGCGCTTCGTCTCTCACCGCATGCCCCCTCCTAAGGTTCTTCGCTCCAAGGACGTGGAGCGTGCTCTGGCTTTGAAGGTAGAAGTTGGAGGGCTCTGCTGGGTTCAACGTCCTTGAGTTTTTGTGTTCCCCCTTCTCCAGCCTCTTCCATTCCTTCTACCAGTCGGGCTGTCGGTCGGCGTAATTCAGACTCTCTCTCCCTTGGTGGAACCTCCGGCTCTGCCCTTGCTCATTGGGGAGCGCTGAGGAGATCCGGCCGCCAGACCAGGGTTGCAGTCAGATCGACCGTGCCGTATGACCGGCCGATGAGTATTCTTGACGACGGAGAGGATGATGAGGGTGAGGTTTTTCCCAGGGGTGGTCGACCCCGGACCAAACCCTTTGCTCCTTCTCCCCTGATCCGACAGCAGACTTCATCTTCAACCTCTAAGGGGGAGGGGGAGGTCAACAGGGAGAAGTCGGGCAGTCGCTCTCTCTCGCCCGAGCCCATGCATCTTTCCCGCCGAGTCGTCAATCTTTCTTTGCTCCGACGTTTGAAATGCCCGCAAAGGATACGGGGGAGTTTGCCAGAGAACGTTCTCCTCGTTTTGGACTGACACCTTCAGCTCTCGGTGCGGTTTCCTCGGGCCATTCTCCTCGGGAGGGAGAATTTGCCGAGCTCCCTCAAGAGTCTCCCGCGGTCGAGAGGGGGTCGCGTGCGTCAATCCCGCCATCCGTATCTCCCTCTCGAGTACCACAGTTTGTATACTGCGTGAGCCCTAGCTGGGTTGCGGCTACCGACCAATTTTTAATGCCCCCAGCTCCTTCTCGCAAAGCTGTACTTGCCGCTTGTGGGCATGTTACCGCTGCCTGCAAAGAACTCGAGAGGCTAAGGCGCCTGGTCGAGGAGGAGGAGAATGAACGTTTCAAGACTTTTGTGCTGGCTTCTGCACCGGTTTCTTGGCCAAAGAGAATGGTGAAGCCTTTCCCCATCCGTCCAAGTTGAAGGAGATCTACAACCTTTCTCTCTACGAGAGAAGGTTTGGCCGTTTTGCAGGGGAAGATCTGGGCGCTTCTACTCGGTCAACTCCGTCCACTTCTCGCTCGCGGTAGTGGGGAAGGCGTCGATCTCGGCCTGTTTCCCCCTTTTATTTCGAAACAATTTCCTGGTTTGTACCTGGTGTTTGTCTGGGCTGCGTCCCGAGGTTATGTTTGTGCAAATGCTGAATTCTATATTATTCTTCTTTGCATGGTAAATGTCCATGCGGTTCTTTTATGACCGTATTTATTGCTCCGACTGTTGGGTTAACCTCTTGAATCATCGATTAGTGAGTACGACTAATTACTGCACGAATGGCTCCTCGTATTCGACTGGTTTTTGATTCACCTTCCGAGGTCACTATTAGAATCTTGAATTTGTAATAAATGCGCGCTCGTCATCCTGTATATATTCGGCTCTTGTTGAATATGTTGCCCACTCTTCCATATCATTCCCACTCAGTTTTCCAAGTTGATTAAGATGTATGGCGCATCCGAGACCATCTCAGTTTTGCCTTATGAGGGCAGGGTGCCCCCAACTTCCAACCGAGCTTCCTGCGTGTTATTCTTCTCCCAGATAGAGACGGGGAGACTGTTCTTCCCCCTTCGAAACCTCATAGGGTTCTTCCTTGGGTTCTTTGGGATTCACCCTCTTCAGCTAGTCCCCAGCAGCTACTTGATTTTGTCTAGTGTGGTCGCTCTCTGTTACACATCAAGGTACGGTTTAGGCTGAAGGAACTTTTGAAGTTTTATCGGCTCGAACCGTCACCGAGGGGGGACGGCTGCTACTATCTGGCCAGGCGCTCGAATGTCCCCCCTTTGAGTTTGGACCTGGATTACACCTTTTCGGGGTGGAGGAACCACCCCTTAAAGGTATCCAGAGCATGGAAGTCTGCGATTCGTCATGGCAGCTTCCCACCGTCTTCAGGACTTCTCCTTTTTGGTAAATGCTTTCCGTCTTTTCCAACATCATTGCTTGGCTGCCTATCAGCGTTTTCCAATGATTCATTTTCTCTCTTTTATTTTCAAGTAGGAGAGGGTTCAGAATGCCCCTCCGATGAAGAGCTCAGGCTGGATATTGCCAAAGCTTTGGCCTTCCGGGAGTGCAGCTGGGTCAACTTGCTCAGGGAAGGCCCCCGTCAGCTTGAGTTAACTGTGGCTCTTCACGTCAGACCTTTTCCACTGGCGGCTCATCACGCCAGAGGCGATACGAGGATTGTGTCCCGCGCTTTTCCCTATTTCTTGCCTTCAGCAGGGCCCCCAACTTCGCAGCACCCGTATCCTGGGAGGCGAAGGGATCCGAGTTTCCGTCAAGCGAAGATGAGCGGGCCCATCCCGATTCTCCCTCTGCCGACGAGGTTATCACATGTCCAACGCGAGGCAGCTATGTGGTTTTCACCTCCCACGAGGCCATTGGCAAGGGTGAGTCATCCTTCCCGCAACATGGAGGATGAGCGGCTAGAGGATTATGTTTCTGGATTCCGGGCTGGCTTCCAAAGTGGAAAATCTGGTCGTGCCTTCCCTTCTGTCCGTGAGTTGAACGAGTCTTTCCGTTTGTCGTTGAAGCGCCGGCGCGCCGCGATCAGTACTCGAGAGGGGAGTTCCACCATGCCCAGACTCGGGAGCACTTCTACTACCTCCGGATCTTGTGGCCGCGTCGTTTGTGCAAATGTGTTCTGTTTTTTTTTTTTTTGTATTCTGCCTGTTCGGCGAACGATATTGTTGGTTCTATATTTGTAAGAAATCATGTAAAGGTTTTATTTAAATCATGTGATTTGGTTTTGCATGCCATTGTTTGACTGACCGCATTGTTCCAAGTTGGCCTATTAGGCTAGTTGGTCATTGGATGTGGTCGGGCAATTCTATTGTAGCCTAGCGAAGGTTCCTCCCGTCTTGGGTAGGCTTTACCGATTCTGCCCCCTTTTCTAACCTGCTTTCGCGGGTCAGACGGGCCTATCCCTAGTCTTGTCTGCCAGATTTCATCAACACCATCCGACCCACCAGCTCAGAGAGGGGACCTGCTTCTGTGGCCAGGGAAGGTCGGGCCCTCGCGATTCTGCGTATCTTCGAATGTCAGGTATCTGCGCAGGCTTTACACGTGGCATCTTTGGTGGATATTTAAGGCATTTGAATCATCTTCCATGATTAGGGTTGTCACATTTTTCACCTCGAAAGGCCACTCGTCGTGCATCGGTCAGCCGAAAAGACGCGCCGCCTCTTTGGTATGACCGATGTCTTTAAAATAAGGATTTTATTATCGTTTTCTGATGACTATCGAATTCAAATGCCCGAGTCGAAGGTATTTCTACTTCTCTTTTCTCTTTCCTTTGTATTCCTGAAGTCGATCTGTCTCGCTTTTTTCGTTCCCGTTGTTTTAGGGTTTCGTCCTTAAGAAGTTTTTATTCACCGTGCTTCAGCCTTTTCGCCCTTCTTGTCTATCATCAAGGATGTCAGTCTTGAAATAGCTATCTGGTCTTAGGGGTATGTTCGATATTCCTGAATCGGTCAGAATGGAGTGGTCACCGTTCGAGTCATTTCCTTTTCCCTTAGATCACATGGATCATTCGTACATGTATATATACCCATCCCAAATAGTGAGAGGGGCTCTAACTTTGCCCTTTCCCCTACTAGTTAGGCGGTTCTTGTCGACCTTTGGACTTCATCCTACTCAGTGCAATCCCAATTTTTTTAGGGTTTTAATGTGCTACGTAGCGTTGAACTGGGACCTTAATTTGAACTTAAGGGTTCCTAAAATTATGCACACATATGAACTTAGAAAGTCCGGTAGGGGTTACCACTTTAGGGCTCAGAGCTCTAAAGAAAAGCTTATAGATGACATGCCAGATTACGATAAAGGTTGGGCTAAAAGTAGATTGATCGTTTAATCCGAAAACTGGGAGTTCAGTGATGCCCCTGAAGATATCTGGAAGGTGCCCCATTTCATCTTGATGGACACAATAGGTCGGGCAACATTCTTAGTCCGTTTGTAGCTCGATCTTTTATTCTAACTTTTCTGATTCTTCTCTTGTTTTTAGCCTAGCTCCTGGTGCCAACTCTCTCCCACCTCAGCATTCGGTGAAGTTGGAGCATATTAAGGTCGCCTTCATGAAAGCCACCGGATTTTTTACATAATCCTTGGTTGGGACAATCCGAACCTGGTAGCACTCGCCATTTGAGACCCCGCCTTGCTGACGTCTTTGCGGCCCCTCACTCTCCAGTGCAAGAAGCTGCGCCCCGGCCCCCCAGGCAGATCGTCTTTCTGGGATAGAGGACTCCAAGGAGGAACTTGAGCCACTTTATAGGCTTGGCTTCGGCGATCCGATGGCGACTGAAAGTTCTTCTAGCGGGGCCCGGCATGGTTCCCGGTTGTGCAGGGGACCGAGAGGGAGTCCCAAATCGGGAGAAAAACCGAGCTCCCACTCGTGGGGAAAACGGTCCATAGTCCGAACAGAAGGGACGACCCGGTCAGGTTTGGGGCTCCATTGGCCGATGTCCGTTATGAGGACAAAGCGGGCTCCAGTTCCGTCGATGCTCGTCCTGGCCACAAGGTGGGCTCTAGCTCTGCAGGAGGGGTAGCCCCCCCCCGGTCGTTGAGAAGGAGAGAGGTTTACGACGACAGAGCTCCAAGTCGTTTCCCTGTCCACGGACATATTGGGTTCTGGCTCCGCAGGGAGGTCCACCACTCCTTCCAATGAGAGAGAGAAGCTAGCCCAACTAGCAGCATTGCGGGCTGACGTGGAAGTCCCACAGACGGCGCCAAATGTGGGGGGTGATTTTCGCGTAATCCCCTCCTGGGCCGGATCCACTTCGATCCGGGCTTTTGAGGTGAATCCGGGTGGATGTATGAGCTTGGACTCCTTTTCGTGTCGATCCGGCTAAACTTTCTATTCCTCGTCGCCTCCGTCGGGATCCTCTACTCCTTGTCGGCTCTGACCTCCTTGTACATGCTACTCACACCAGTGTGGTGCCGGCTAACGCCTCTCCGACGCTCAAGTCAGTACCACTCTTTGTAAGAAGGAAGAAGAACTTGGAATACTTGAGATTTCAAGGAGAGAGAGAGAGTGAGGAGTTTTTTCGCATACCTTGAGAGGGAGATGGAACCTCCCTTTTATACTAGATCGGTGCGTGCCAGTTTAGACCCTGCGGAGTATCCATAACATGAAATGGAATCTCCATGTGGCCTTGAATTCTAGGACACGTAGCGCCTATGGATCATCATTATCCTATAACGGTTTCTCTATCGTACTGTCTCCTTAGGTGTCAGGGAATATTCCCCTAGTTAACCGTTTTGCGTCGAGAAATGATTATGGCCGGCTGCTTTTTAGCTCGGGCTTCCCTATATCCCATGGTATAGGTCGGTCGACATAAGCTTTTCATTCGCAGGTTCTCAATGGCCGGTTAGCCGACTTTAGTCGGGCACGATTTTGTCTATTATATCTTGGTCGGATACTTGCCCTGCCCGACTTGCCCTAGACAACCCGCGACTCCTGCCTGTCCTAACTAAATTGGGTTTGACTAATTGTCCCTCTTGAGTGCAAATGGGCTTTCCCGTGATCATCGTGTGGCCCTCGGTCCATGAGCTTTTCTTACCTTAGGCCCATGCCATCTTTATCCGAGCAGGCTATTCTTCGTTCAGTCCTCGCAGTTGTTCTTCCTTATTCCTATTCGTTCTCCTAGCCGAATTGGTCTCCTACAAGCTGTATACTTAAGAATAAGTTCTATTCTGTATTCAAACAGGGGCTTAAAATTATTAGCACAACCTCTTTCTGTACTTAATAATCGGTACTTAAAATCGCATTCAGCTGCGTGCCTCCGTCAAACGCCACCTTCGTGCAGGTCATTTTAAATCAATCGCTGCCCCGCGTACGATTGCGACCAGAACTCCTCGGTCTGTTTTAAACACCGTTTCGTTTTCGGCTTCAACTCTCTCTCTCTCCCCAAAACCCTAAAGAGAAATTCTTCGAAGTCTCTCTCTCGATCACCAACAATGTTGGAATTTTGGGGTAAGTTCTCTCCACCTCCTTGTTCTTGTTTCCATCATTTCACCATCACTCGAATGGTTAGGGTTTTACGTCATTGTTTAATTTTTTAGGTCCTTTCATGGTTTCATTTGGCGATTTTGCGACTCGATTTTGATGTGTGTGTCTCTGAGGATGCGTTGACGAGTCTTTCACATGCGTCTTTACATAATGTTGAAAGGGGAGATGTGGAAATGTTCGGCCATTATGTCTCTGTTTTTAATTTTTCATGTTGAATCTGTTGCTTTGTTTTGATCAGTTTGTATGCAACAGTGATGCGTTATTTTTCAAATAGGGTTTTCGTTCATGTATTGTATAATTGAGAGTGGGTTTTGGATTTAGGGTTCATTTGACTTATGAAGTTTGTGTTTTATGGAAATCTTCAATTAATATATATGTGTGATTTGTTGTGGTCAAGTTTTAGATGCAATAGTGATGCATTTGTTTCAGATGGGTTTAGATTTTTGTGTTCTATTGTTGAAGGGGTTTAGGGTTTATGGAGTTTGTGTTCTTATGGAAATATCTTCTGCTGTTTGTGTTCTTATGGATCAGTAATTCATTCATTTAAAATGGTTTTTGGTTCGTGTATAATATTGTTGATGAGAGTTTGTCTGCAACAGTGATTTATTACATTTAAATGATTCTTGAGGTGATTTTTGTATTACTTTTAAATGATCCTTCCTCCATCTGAGGACATGTCATTAAGTTCTACATTTCCACTGCTACCCAATGTTTGTATATGTGTTATCTCATGCTTTGCTAGCCAATTGTTTTTACTAATAAGATTGATTCAGTGGTCGTAATGAAGTTTATCTGCAATTTCGCTCTGGTTCTTGATGACCATGTTGTCCTGATTGATTTAGTGTCTCTCTGTTTTTTTTTTTTTTTGGTTTTACAATGCTCAATGTGACTATATGAATATTTCTTTTTCAACTTTTCAGGTGTTGAAGTGAAATCTGGAGAGTCCATTAAGTGTGCACCTAAAAAGAAAAGATATCTGCATCTCTCAAAGGTTATAATCATTGTTTTCATATATTTGTGGAATGAATGTATAATTAGCTTACTTACCACCGATTTTGAGTTCCCTTTGAATTTTGTTTTTTTCTTCTTTGTATTGCAGGCATGTCTTGTGGAACCAAAGAAGGAAAAGAATGATTCTGTTCAGCTTTTTGTCAAGTTTGATGATAAGAAACTAGTCCTTGGAATTCTGTCAGCAGACAAGTGTCCTCAGATTTCTTATGATGTAGTGTTTGAGAAAGAATGTGAACTATCACACAATGGGAAGAGCAGTGTCCACTTTCTGGGCTACAAGACTACTGTTAAATATCCTCTAAGCTTCTTTTTTTTTTTGCATTTTTTTTTCTGGGAATCTTGAGAATCCAGAGAGGGATTGTTTTCCCCATACTTTAAATGTTCATGTTGATTACAAATTTCACTTTCCTTAACTGCAATATTTTTTCTTCTCACTCTTGATGACTCAGGTATTCTCACAGCGCATATGTTTTAAGGAGTCTATTATTGTTATTTACTTTTTATATTTTCAACCATTTTAACATGCTTTACATTTTTCCAGATTCTGATATATCTGATTTGTTCGAAATGGATTACCCTGTCAGCAAGGAGAATGGTAGGTGTACTTCAACTGTTGGATTTTGAAATCATGTATGTCGTCATATAATGTCTGTTTGGACACCTTCCTTTCCGCATGGCTGATGATTTGCACTTGTCATTGCCTGTCTACCTAAATTTTTTTTTTATTGTTCAGTTGATAGCACCTTTCAAACATTGAAAAATATGCAAATTTCAGCTTGTAATCTATTTGCGAATGGATGGTGAAAATGCTTGTGCTATCCAACCAATGTCAAAAGTATGATTCTTTTGGAGTTTGTTACTTCACTATTTTTTTAATCTATCTGTCTATTATTATATTTACAGGATAGTATTTCTCAATTCAAAATTCTTTTCTACCTTTGCTGTTAGATGCCATGCATCATGTTTGTATACCGTGCTTGATCAAAAAAATTTCCATGTTTATTGCCAATTACTGTTGAAATTTTGGTTTGAAGTTTGATCATTATTTGCATCATACTTCTTTTGACAACTGCTTCTCTCCAAGTTATTAAGTGGAGACAAAAGTATTTTTGATGTTGAGTTTTTCCTGACCATATGCCGCAGTTTAATGTTGTCAAATTTAATTGTGTAATTTGATGTATTTTTGGTACAGGTCACATTGCTAATTACACAATTTTATTTATATTTTGATTTTATTTTTTATTCTTGATATAAAGACTTATTAGCTATTGTATGCACTGTGTAATTCAATATTTTGTTGTAGGTGAAGATAAGCTGAAGGATGAGGTGGCCAAGCTTGTTCCAGTGCAGGATGAAGCCAAAGCTGATTCGAAGTCAACTGCTAAGGCAGTGGCTGAGGAATTGAAGTCGAATGAATCTTCTGATGATAGTCAAGATGATTTACTTGATGATGATGATTTTGATATTCATTCTGAGGTATGATCTCTTGCAGGTTTTGTGGATTTAAGTTAGGTTCAGTCTGCCATTTCCCTCAAAAATAATTTTTTGTCCTTTTTTTTTGGCACATGCCTCAATTCAATGAATTTGCGGTAGGGTGCCTACTATTTCCCTCAAAAAAAAAAAAAGGAAAAAAGAGGAAGAAGTTAAGTTCAGTCTATTCATGGATCCTGTAATACTTGAGTATGTTCTACTTTTATCGTTAACCGAGAGATAACTCTTTTAAAACTAATATTGAATAGTTTTTGTTCTTATTGTAATATTTTGGTGGTGGTTTTTGGATGTATAGAATCTTTTATTTAGATTTCTTCCTCTTTAGTTTTTTTGACACACATCATGTTTTGTAGATGTAATAACGCCGCTAGTTTAAATTATTTCTTGATCATCAGTTGCTTATGATTATCATCGGGCGCTTGTAATCTTGCTGATAACTAGTAGAATTATTTCTGGTACAGTGGAATCAATGAGAACATAATTTGGTGGTAGACTCAGCTTTTGAATGATATTGATTCTGGACTGGCAATTTCTATGTTGATTATGTCGGGTTTATGGGGAGATGATTCTGATTGTTTTGTTTAATGTTTGTTTACATATCCAGAATGAATTTTTTTTTTCAGCTGCTCATGAAATTTCTTACCCCTACAAAATTCTGATCTGTTGGTTTTTTTCTTGCAGAGTGACAAAAGTGATAGCGAAGATGAGAGTGATGAGGATAGCGATGATGAAGTTGAAGATACTCCTAAGAAGGTGTCCACTTTGCCCTACAGATTGATTGAATCATTTATTTTATTTTCGTCTTGCTTGCTTCTCATCACCTTGATTTTTAGGCTCAGGTTGGTAAGAAGAGAGAAGTTGGGTCTTCAATCAAGACACCTGCTCCAGAAAAGAAGGCTAAGTTGGTGACCCCATCTGGGGGAAAGAAGACACGTATGGTTTGCATTCCCAAACACATCCTGATGATGCAATGTGTGTGTGTGTATATATATATATATATATATATATATATATATATTATATAGGTTTTGGTTATGACTGAATGTCTTCCACTAAAGGTGCAGATGTAAAGAAAGGTGGTGGTCACACTGCGACCCTGCATCCATCAAAACAGGCTGTGAAGATTCCTGCAATGGACAAGCAAAAGCAGGTCCCGAAGTCCGGTGGATCCGTTTCATGCAAGTATGAAACCCTCGATTTACATCTCATTAATCTTAATTTGTTTAAAAGGAATTTGTGGTTATAAACATTGCATGTGTATTTCAGGACCTTCAACTCTGAAAATGTTCTACAATCTCATACCAAGGCAAAGCACAGCAAGTGAGTGAAAGGGGTAAAATATGAAACCAAAGGTTTTGAAGCGTTTAGTAAGCATATATAAATGTAAGTGGCTTTTTTTATGGTGGCTGCATTACACTTGAAACATCTGTTATAACTTAAAACTGGGAGGCTTTTGTGGGTGTCAAATTCTTTTTGTCAAAGTGCCCAATCATCTCTTCGACCCAGTTTGGTAAAGGGATAAATTTTTGGGATAAGTTAGTCTAATTTATGGGGATAAGAAAAACACTATTTTTGTTCAATTTTGCATTTGGTAATGCTTTTTATTATCTTTTTTTTTTGTGTTCTTATCTTCAATATTGCATTTGGATTTATGGTGGCAGCATTACACTTGAAACATCTGATATAACTTAAAACTGGGAGGCTTTTGTGGGTGTCAAAATTCTTTTTGTCGAAGTGCCCAATTATCTCTTCGGCTTAGTTTGGTAAATGGATAAATTTTTGGGATAAGTTAGTCTAATTTAGGGGTATTAGAAAAATATTATTTTTGTCCAGTACTCCAGTTTTGCATTTGATAATGCTTTTTATTATTCTTACTTTTTTGTGTTCTTATCTTCAATCTTGCATTTGGATCAAATATGAGGTAATTTTTAATTTATTTAAAAATATATCAAATTTGCCCTTACTATTAATGAGGATTAATATTGTTTGGTGGGACACATTCTTTTATTTTTGGAAGGGCAGTAATAAATGTTATCTTAATTTTTTAAATTATGGATAAAAAATTGAGACAGTTTATTCCGTTTTTTTATCTAGAACAAATTATCTCTGTTTTTTATCTCAAAATGTGGATAATTGTTCATATTTTATCCTTTTTTTTTTTATGTTATATAAGATAACAAGTGATTTAATTCAATTTTTTTTTATCCCAACCCCATATCAATTTGTCAAACTAGACCTTCTAGTATAATCATGTCTCTAAATATTTGCTTTCCTTCATGAAGTCAGCAGTTACTCCCACCCCATATGGGTCCCCCAACATAATTACATTACTAACAAATACAAAATAATAATAAATAAATAAACAGTGCTGCTACATGGGCTTCAGAAATTAAGCCCAATAGGTGGCATTTTCTTATTGGTTTTTTATTTGACTTTTTCTAACTATCAAAATTATAATGACAAAACTACCATTCTTATAATTTTAAAAAGTGGCTCTAACTAACTAACATCTTCATTAAACCTGCAACTGAATCCCACAAAACATGGCACCATTAAATCGGCTCTCCACGTAACATATTTTGAAAAAATTTGAATTTTAGCGTTTCAACATAACATATACAAAGATTACAGAAGGACAATTCATGTATCTTAATCAACTATACCTGTATCTGAAAACCTGTTATGAAAATAAATATGAATATAACGCAATTATGTAGCAATATAGATCTCATTAGTCACATTACATGCTATTAGGAAGTAGTCTAGTGTATTAAAAACTTCAATCTTATATTTTGGAATACTCAATTGTTTTTTTAAATCCTTTGATGAAAATAGATTAATGTTTTTATAAACATTGCATGTATCTTAATCAACATGTTTAAATCTTTGATTGTATCTGAAATAACAAATATCTGGTAGCATTTATTGATGTGGAATTTGACTGTTTATATGTATCTGAAATATATATGATATATATATGGTTTTGATTTCTCTTATATTTGTTTAGAAACTCTTGATTTAATTTTTAAGATACACATGTATCTTAATAAACAAAATGCACATTTCATACAAGTGAATATGCACTATATTTGAAAATCTTGAATCTGAATAAGTCGAATTATGTTGATACAAAGCTAAAAAAATATGATAAATGACACAATATACATAATTATATACAAGCACACAATCATAAACGATTGTACATATCATATTTGGTACACAACAATGCATGTAAATCAAGATACAAGCCATGTATCTGAATTTAAAATAAAATTCAGATTCAATACATGTATATGATGATTCATAGGAATGACGAAAAATCAAAATCAACATAATATATTCAGATCGAAAAAAGATTAGCCTGTTTATATGTATCTGAAATATAGATGGTATATATGGTTTTGATTTCTCTTATATTTGTTTAAAAACTCTTGATTTGATTTTTAAGATACACATGTATCTTAAAAAATAAAATGCACATTTCATATAAGTGAATATGCACTATATTTGAAAATCTTGAATCTGAATGAGTCGAATAATGTTGATACAAAACTAAAAAAATATGATGAATGACACAATATGCATAATTATATACAAGCACACAATCATAAACGATTGTACAGATCATACTTGGTACACAGCAATGCATGTAAATCAAGATACAAGCCATGTATCTGAATTTAAAATAAATTCAGATTCAATATACATGTATATGATGATTCAAATGAATGACGAAAAATCAAAATCAACATAATATATTCAGATCGAAAAAAGATTAGCCTGAATGGATAGTCATTGTGTACATTACAAACTGGTCACAAATAAAATTAAATGAATCAAAATTTTTCTCTTCTCCAAACAAAAATAAAATTCGATGTTTGTTTTCAAATCCACCGATCTATCTGAAAACTAAAAAAAAATGCAAAATCTTGTAATTTTTGGGATCCGAAAAATCTAACCTGGATGTATCAATTTCAGATATGATCAATTGGAAAAAATGGTAGATATTTTATTTTCTTCTCTGATTTATATCGATTTGATTGCCATTGAAGAATGAATCAATTGCTGTTGATGATTGATCTTGACGAGATCTTTGGGCCGATGATCTGATCTTGTTGTTACACATTCTGAAATCGTTGATTTTGTGATTCTTAAAAAAACCCGATAAAAAATGATAGATTGGGTTAGCTAATAAAAAAAAAGATGAATATATATTGTAACCGCTCATACATTAAAGGAAAAGGATCGGTTATCAAATAAATCAAAAAAACAAATCGTAACTAACTCAGGATTAATTGAGACAGTTATACAAAAACAGTGATATTAGTTGGGGGGTAATATAGGTATTTCAAACATGAGGCTTATATTGGGGTCTAACAATTGGGGGCCAAAAATCATTATTGATAAATAAATAAACAAAGTCATACTTCAATAACTTCACCATCCATGAAAGGACCAACATAAACCTTCATAATCCTTTTCCTTATAGATGCCCTGAAAGCATTCCTCCGTGGTGACCGTTCCAAACAAACAAACAACTAATCAAAATTAACAATAACATAAAGAGTGGTGATACCCAGGCCCCATGAGTTGTCATCACCTTATTAGTTGGCTTGTTAACTTTTGACAATGGGTAAAATGACAAAATACAGATATATCCTTCATTAAAAATAGATCCAATTAACCAAATCCCTCTTTTTTCTCTTACTAATCTTTCACATTAATTTGAATTTGTCTATTTTGAAAAATATATCTCATTCTAAAATTTGCCTATTTCAAAATTTGAAGTTGAAAGTTCTTATGAATTTTACACTAAAACTTACCTAACTTACACAAAATTATCTAAATTATTTTTCATCAAAATTATACCAAACTTACCTATATTACATCAAAATTATCTAAATAACACAAAAAATACAGATTGTCATGTAAAAATAGCGATTGAATGTTACATTTACGAATGTAACAATAATATATATTTACGAATGTAACAGAATGTAACAGTGTTGTATAAATGTAACAGTGATATATAAATCTAACATAAATATGTGAATGTAATAGTTTATGACATTCATGTTAAAAAATGTTGTAAAAACAATAAAAGAGGAGAATAAATGTAGCAGACTCCCCTGCAAACCAAATAGTTGTGAATAATAATATGATTGATCATTAAAATATCTATGAATCTGCATGTTAAATAACATTATGTCGTTACAAGACTGTTACATTTCAAATGTAACAAAATAACAAAAAATAATCTCACAAACTTTATAAACTAAACATAAATAATAACTACGCAATAAAAATTTAACAATAACTTGTGTTACATCTATGAATGTAACAAATATAAATCAATACATACATGCGATTGACGGTTACATTTACAAATATAACAAAAATACAATATCTAGTATTACATTTATAAAATTAAAATGAAACAAAATAAAAAAATGTCATATGATAAATAAAAAAAAAAAAGGTAGATCAAACAAAACACCATTGACCCAAATCAATTCACAGTTCCCTGTGATCATACAGAATGTCATATCACAATTAAACAGCGTATCTTCACTACATTTCTCAAATAAAATAACATTCATTTTAAAAGCTGAACATTTCATAATCCACTAAAAAAACAAAACACTTCTATAAATACCCATTAAAGAGAATCGAAATGAACAAAAGAAGAGTTGCAACAAAAACCTCAATCGATCCGTTCGGGTGAACAAAGCGAACGATGTCCCCTGAGGCCTTGGAGTCCTTGATCCCGTACTTCTCAAGAGATAATTCAAATTTCGATTCCCTGCGAAGAGCGTTAGAAACAAGAACAAAATTAGGGTTTCGATTCTTTGAAGGAGAGAAACAGAAATTCAAGGTGGGTGTTTGGTTTTGGGAGGGGGGGGGGGGTTACGATCGAGTGAGAGAGGAGTTAGGGTTGGGATGGAGAGCTCCAGCAATGGCAGGGCTGAAGCCCTTCGCATCTCTCACGAGGACGATCACGTGCGGTCCATCCAACCTCCATTTTATATTGGGAGGGAGGAACAAAGCTTCCACCATTTTTTCTTAGTTTTAGGGATTGTTGAATAGTTACTTAAAGAAGCATGGATGATATAATAGGTATTAAACATATGCCACATCATGAGGTTTATAATGAGGCCTATAAGATGGAGCTTGAAAATCATTATTGATAACATAAATTCATAAAATAATAACAAATTTTTTTTATAAAGTCACTTGTTCATTGAACCCAGAAAATGAACGGACAAAAGATCATTAATTCTAACCATAATTGAACCAAAATAGATTTTAAAATAATGTAAAATATCTAATTATTCATTCTTAAATTTTAATATTTTTAAAGGTTTTTTTTACATAATATTATGATTTTATTACATAATATCATAAAAATAAATCAGGCTGAAATTCACGTAGAGGTTATCGAGTTGGATCGGGTTATAAAAACAAAACCTTACCTTGGTCCCCTCTGAAGGTGGTTCAATCTCTTTGTACACCACCACCCTCTCAATAGACTTCCACCCGCCCGCCGCCATCCTCCGCCGCACTTCCTCACCCGGTGGTGCCGCCTCATGTACTCTGTCACCGTCCCATTCCCTTCCCTCCTCGCCGTCGACATATAATACACCGATGGGTTCTCACACACGTTGCCACCTGACGCACGTGTGTCGAACACAAAGTCCCACTTCTCGCTCATCGACATACATCAGTTCTTGAAAGTCCGCGGTGCCCTCTCCATCTCCTACGGCGGCACCACCCCGTGCATCACTGTGTTAGAATTGAGAATTGAAGAGAATGAATCAAATTTCTCATTAAGATTTGAAGTCAAAATATATACAGTACAAAAGGAAATGAATAGATATAAGAAGAAAAAAAATGTATCTGAAAAAATAAGATGAATTAATTCTCACAAAAAATACACCCAGATGTACTTGAAGAACTAATTATTGTATTAAATAATATTGATATATAATTTAATTATTTTACTATAAAATTTTCAATGCATGAGATTTGAAAGAGAAAATAAGTCTTAAAAATTTTAATTTTAATTTTTTCATGTCTCTAATATATCATTTGATTATTTAAATTAATGATTATCCATGACTCACTTGAACTGCGTAATCCCATGAGACCGAGACTGTCCGTTTGTTCCCAACATAACATATCGACTGCTACGCGAGCGTGGACGGGTCGAGCTTCGACGGTCTGAAGAGGTGGTTGATCGCGTCAACGTGCGACATTTTGGGGAAGATGGGGTCGATGGCGTCGAGGAGTCCGAAGGGGTCACCGTGGATGTCCATCTGGTGGAACCCGGTTTCGCGCGTTAGGGTTTGAGGCCGGTGGCGGCGGCGGTGGGGGTTGGGGTGGGGAAAGTGGAAGTGGGGGTGGGGATAGAGATGGTGGTGGTGTTTGGGGTGGGGAAAGTGGAAGTGGGAATGGGGATAGAGGAGGAGATGGGGGTGATGTGGGTGGTGGTGGTGTTTGGGGTGGGGAAAGTGGAGATGGAGGTGGGGATAGAGGAGGTGGTGATGGAGATGGAGGGGAGGTGGGTTTGGGAGAGGAAGAGGAAGAGGGAGGTGAGGGTGATGAAAAGCCAGGGGAAGGTGACACGAGATCAAACCTTCAACATGAGATCTCTGTCATGGTGGTGGCAGACATTGAAGAACAAGCACCCAATACAGGTCTCCTACAGGTCAAGGAGACCTGTTTTGGGGTCTCCTTTGATCAGATTCTCTCTGTGTTGGAGACTCAAAAAAATAAGGTGGTTCATGTTTTGAGGTTGATTATTGTAGTCTATGGAGCGCATGAAGTGACACACATGAAAAGGTTTCATGATTTTGGAGCATTTTATCATGTTTCTGTTAACTTAATCAGCAAATATTGAGGAATTTTGTTATAGAGGGAGATTGGGATTTGATGATTTTTGGGGCCTTAGAAGTGGAAGAGTTTGTTGGGGGTTTCTTGGATAAGATTCAAATTGTGGAAGTGTTTTGACAAATCCTTTTACCCCCCTTAATTATCTTTTTGTTTAAAGAGTACGTATAACATCTATACATTCTCTTATCCCTTCCGTAGCTTTCATGATTTCATCTGTTATCCTTTATTCAAAAATAAAAATTTAACTCTAAAAATAGATGTATTACATTCAATTCCATTTTATATATAGTCCTCTAAAGCCGATTGAAAGATGAGACTTTGCATGTACTGCATTACTATATTACATAGAGTTAGATGTATCTTTGCTCTTTTATATTGATGTTTAATCCGAGCTTAACCAGATATTAGAGGTGGGGGTAAAGTTCCAAATGAGTTCTGATTTGACTGTTAAAATGTTTCCATTTGAAATAGAGTAGGCGAATCTATGGAGTAAATAGAAAAAATAGAAATAGAAATTATATGTTTAAATCATGATGTAAGTGGACAATGATGGATCTTCATGTCATCAATGTTAAAATGATTATTACCTATTAAGGAGAAACAATGTTTATCTCTGCTCATTTAACATTATATAAATGAGATCAAGTTAAATCTACAACAAAACACATGGTTTATTAAAAAGTTATACATGTATAATAAGATTAAGTAATGTTGTGAATGATTGATAAATATCTCCATTCTGGATGTGATTGGTGTATCCTAATATTCATGAGGTTGAAAACTGGGGGGGCGAGGGTTTAAGGTGGGATTTGGTTTGGATAGGAGGCAGAGGTCACGACGACAGGGAAGGGGAGAGCAAAAGAGAGATCAAGGAAGGGGAGTGCGACGGTGGTGGGTGGAGGCGGGTGACCACAACCACCTCTTTTTCTCCCTCCCTATCATTGCCACCCCTTCCGCCCGCCTCCACCCCCTGTGTTTCACAATTGGTTCCAAATGGAACCTTGGCAACAACACAAGGACTTCAAGATCATCACCAAATTATTACTACTCTCACCCAATCCTAATGCTAAATCCAACCAAGAAGTACAATAGTTATCATCAAACCAACATAGCATTGTCATCAAACAAAAGCTCAAAACATGGCCAAAGGCCAACAACTTAAAATCATTCCACAAGAGATTTCTTTCTGTTCCATCAACAATCAGTCACCTACAATCAAAGAGTCTCACCTGCTCCAGAATCCTGATGAAATTTCTTCTTGTGTATTGCCCTGTCATACTAAACTCAATTCGGCGACAATGTGACAACCTGTACAGAAATTCCATGTGAGCTGCATAAACAAATTGTTAAGTGTTCGACTGAGGAACAGGGAAACCTGGACCTGCAAAACTCATGAAATTAATTAATTTTCAAAGTTGATGAGAGTGATTAAAGAAAACATAATGAAAAAAGGGGGATGATCAAATTTTTACAAATGTATACTCATGGCTCGTCTGCTATAGCCTGGATGTGCAGTTCTAAGGCATCCTGTATTCTGTAAGATAAAAACATGCACCCCAAAATAAATTTTAAAAACCCCATTTGAGAATGAGGGACTGCCGTCATCATGGAAAAAAATGGATTTTCTGGTATCGTTGATCACAATTCAACCGACTAAAACTTCTGTAACTCGAGCTCCAAGGTTTCCAGTTGTATATGAATAACGACAACCAAACACCAGATATACAGAAGCAGAAAGTCTGATGATCTAAGGAGTTTTGGTGGAAAATGTGTTTTGCATGAGATAAAAATTGAGAACAAATTCCAAGCCAAAAAAAATAAAAAAATGATCTTTTGTTTAACTTGAAAGATGAAATATTCATAATAAAAATTCCTCTTTTTCGCGTAGTAAAGAAATCATTTTGAAATGCGAATGTGGAATACCAATAAAAATTTTGCATGGGATAAAAGAATGCCCAAGGAACTCTAGTACACCCATTTTAAAAACCATGGCAAAGCATGCAAGCACACAAGACACGGTTGTTGTAGGGTTCAACTGCACCAAAAACAGATAAAAAGGGGGGAAATTATTATTATTATTTTTTGCATCCCACACCACAGGACTGAACCTGCACACCACCTGCACAGTGGAAAATGTGCTGTGAGCTACATTAATTAAATTGGTGGAACATTTTTTTCTCTTTTTTAACAATCCTTTTATGCTCTACATAATCTCTCATTTTTAATACTAAGAATCAAAGGGATAATCTCTCATTTTTAATACTAAGAATCAAAGGGATAAAAAACCAGGGAAGTGGACAGCAAGGGTCAAACGAACCTAAAAATACCGGGATCAATATCCATATCCTGATTCATCAGGCTGTTGTGGCTGCTCGCTGTGCCTCTCAAGATCATCACCATTGTTGTTGTTGTTGTTGTCATTGTTACCGGATTCTTTCTGTTCTTTTTCCCGGTTCCATTGCTCGATTTTAGCTCTCCTTTCAGCGCTACCTTCACGGACTGGGCTCCGGTTCCTTCTTCCCCCAGGGCTCTGGCTGCGGCCCCTCTTGCGTCCTCCAGGACTTCGGCTCCTTGGCCTCCTTCCACGATCATCACGATAACGATCACCACCATCATAGTGCCTTCCATGTCCGCGGCCAGCACCACCACCATGCGGGCGATCGCCATGGCTGCGATGCCTAGGGGGACTGCGGCTCCTACTACGACTGTGCCTTCGCCGATAACGCCCAAACAATTGCCGCCTCAGCTCCCTAATGAGAAAAGACAGATTATGATTCAGTGGAAGAAATGGGATGGGATCCAATGAGTGCTTACATCCCTTCAGTTTTTGTCAGTTCCAACATGTGAGTTTTTGTTCTAATTTTGGGCATATTGGAGACTAACAAAAATTGATGGGATCCAACATTGACTGAATCCCGTGTTTGAAGAATGAGAAAACAAATTTGGATGAGAATACAAAAAATAACATAGAATAGATAGAGGTTTACCTGTTGATCTTTTTCAGGTGCATGAAATTGCAATAACCACCTCGGCCGCAGGTATTCTCTTCATATTGCCTACAAGTGGCTTCACGAAAATCCGTAACGGGGGAAAAATCAACTATAATTGGGCGACCTGGAAGATCGAATAGTTGAATATGTTACAAATGAACTCAAAGTTCAATAGCATAAAAGAATAGGGATGCCAAGTTCATGTATTATATAACAAAAAGGTAGAAACAGAGAAAAGAACCAGCATAAAATCTTCCAGAGAGATTCTGTAGGGCCTGAGCAGCATGTTCTTCCTCCCTGAACTGTACATATACATTGCCCACCTAAAAAAAAAGTTTTGGCTCAGAAATTTATGCAAAAATAACAAAAAGAATGTGACTATGCTCAGGGAATATGATAAAACAGAACTATATAAATCACTGACCATGTGGTCAGCCAGATTATCACAAATGTTCAGACTCTCAATTTCTCCATATTTGGTCAGCTCCTCGAACAGATCTTCATAAAAATCCTGCGGTACAACAAAATACTTGGCATATAAGCGACAAGGTGAAAAATAGATGCAATGTTCTTCTCATGGCATGGACGGTTATTTGATAGAAACATGAAAATGTTACAAATCCATAAATCCAGCAAGACAACTTCCTATACTATGGATCTAACATGATGAACCCCACCAAAATTGCTACATTACTCTTAAAGTCACACTTAGCCAGGATTATGATGGCATGAAACCAAGGAGTAAGTGCATTCTTTATCACCACCAAGGATAATGAGAAATGGAGATGGCTGTGAATAAAAGAAAATTGTCATTTTTTCATGCTTTCTCAACCATCCTTTTCCATCCCCCATCTCCCTCCGTAAAAAAATGCACCCTCAATCATATATCAAGCCAATCTTGCCAACTACATCTGCAAGTGTTATTAGAATCACTTGACAGAAAGACACTGAGCAAAATGCAGCACCCACTATATGAAAAACACACACATCTTAGGTTCAACTCAATAATGAGAAGCAAATTATACTTTTCCATCATCTACAAGGAAAGCATACCATGTATAAAAAGTGTAAGTTCATAAATTTAGCAGGCGACAAGGAAAAATGAAAGCACTCTAAAAAAAAAAAAAAAAAACTGATATTAACAATGCATGCTGAATGACATGCTAAAGACAACATGCGCTGATGTTAACGTTCTATTAACAACTGTAACAGAAAAAGGAAGATTGCTAATGCCATGATTGATTCATGTTTGTACATACAAAAAAAAGGAAAAAAAAAAATAAATATTGGACATCAGGATGAGGCCATGAGCTAACTAACAGGCGGACATGCACACAGCACCTCTTTTCTCCTCCAATCTCATATTTACATGGACAGTGGGAAAATTACACTGCTTTCCCCATTAAATAAATAGCCATTCCCTTCCCACCATCAGATTTATATGTCTTTGGCACCCGTTTAAAGTCTCAAAAGATAAGACCGCGACTAGATGGTCAAATTGAGGGATTAAACCAGTACTTTTCACCAATCATAATGACCATGAAGGGGATGAATTTCCACCACATTTGAAGACATGATCTTTAAAGCATTCAAAAACCACACCATGCTGTTAAGATCTATGGTAGATGCTAAAGAACATGTGTAAGCTTCATATACCATGTCCTTCGAGAACACCCATGCTTTCACATAAAAAAGAGATTTACCCAAGCCAGTCCAGCAGAAAGAAAAAGAAATCACATCTTCGATGAAAAACATTCCAAGTTCCCTATGGCATATCTAAAATCCTGATGCATAACGGTAGCTGAATGCCTAAATATCATCAACATGATATACACAGAGCACATCCCAATTGAAAGTTAAATTCCTTAGACAATACGAATTAACCCACAATCTACCATCCCAACCTTGTCTCAATGGCAGCGGAAATTAAACATGCAAATATCAGCACAAATATACAAATCAACAACCCATGAACCCAAAAAACCATAATTCAACAAACAATACACAACCAAAAAATTACACACACAGAGCCCCCTCCCACAAAGTAGAGTATCAAGAGCAAACCATCGATACTCAAAGTAAGACCACCCAGGAACACCAGAAACCATCTCCTAGATCACAAAGCAAACAAGACCCACATGGCCAAATCCAAAATAAACAAAAACCCAAAGAAAACATAACCAACATATCAAATCCATCACAACCCAAACATAAAATCACCACAAACATCTAAATTTCCCTAAAAAAACCATAACCCACATCACCAAATCTAAAGAAAAACACAACCATAACGCATCTCACAAACCAATATCACAAAAAAAAAAAACACCCCAAACATCCAAAAAAACCAAAACCCATCACACAAATCACGAAAAAAAACAGAACCCACATCCCCGAATGCAAAGAAAAATAAAAACAAAATACAAGAGACTCAGCCAGACCTCGAAGTGTTGTTGGATCTTGCGGGGATCGAGGGGCTGTCCGGCGGGGTCGACGCCGGGGGTGATCATGTCGGGCCTCTGGTACATGTTGGACAGGAGCAGAGTCGGACTGATGGTGGGACGGGTGTGGAGGCGCGAGCAGCGGTCGCCATGCCTGCAAGCGCCGATCTTGAAGTAGAAGGGACAGTTCACCCTGTCCTTCTCCGTCCCGAATATCGATGCAAGGTGCTCCGCCATCTCGAGATCCGATCTCGATCGATCTCTGCTTTTGCGTCTCCTCTCTCTCTCTCTCTCTCTGTAGGGTTGTTTGACGGTGGTGTTGATGGTACAAAGTAGGAGACGGTCTTGTTCAGGAGGTGTGATGTGGTCTGTCAAACATTATAAAGTTAAAAATAGAAACAAGAGCAGAAACAAAGCTGGTTTGCCCGAGTGGTTAAGGGGGAAGACTTAAGATCTTCTGCACATAAGTGCGCATGGGTTCGAACCCCATAGCCAGCATAATATTTTATTTTTAAATATATATTATTTTGTTGGTCTTTTATACTTTTCTGAAGATAACAAAGTTATGCAATCAAGTTAATATTAGTTTTTTTTTTTACAAGGAAATTAATATTAGTTAGATACGATAAAATGGTATTGGCTAGAAATTGGGAGGTGAAATGATAAAATCATGGAATCATAATTCTTTATGGTTTTTAATATAGGTTAGGTTGGATTAAAACTTATTCAATCTGGATTATTATTGTAAATCAAAATAAATTTCAAAGACATGGAATTGAAATTTACCCTCTCCTCCAAAGAAACCACGGGCAATGCACTCCAAAGAATACATGAATACAGGAGATCTGGACGTTTGATAGTAATGTGAGAAGGAGATTTCTCCCATGCTTAAAAGCTTTACTTTCCATCACGCCAACCTCTTTTTGATACGGTCAATCAATGGATTCTAATCTTGTTTGATCAATCAATTACTGGGGAATTTGGAGGGGAAGTTTTTCATACTACACCTCATAGTCCATGTCATCTCAATTGCCATTTCCTCATCAACATTTATGGCAAGCAGGCATTCTTGCCCCCCCCCCCCCCCCATGAATTGCATCTATACCTTTGAAACATCTTTCGTGTTGCAATTGTGCCCTTCGTCTGTCTCCGTTACCAATGCTAAATCAACAATGGTTATGAACCTAAGTCTACCCCACGAAATGTCTCTTTTACCCCCATCGAATTTTGCATTTATACTCTTGTTAAATATGATATTTTGTGTTATACCCCATTGAAAAGCTAATTGCCTCTATACCCCTGGAAACTTCTTTCGTGTTACAACTGTGCCCCTCCGTCTGTCTCCGTTACCAAGGCTGAACATATAAGTTATGTTGTTTTGTATTGCAGTTAGAATATGACACTCATGTTGATTTAGATTTTAGATATGGAGGGTTTTGGAATATTGATAAAGGCTCAGGGAAAATGACATATAAGAACATATAAGAGAACATATGTCTTGTTGTATTTTTCAATGCTTATATATTTCATATATGATTGTGATCTTGTTTATTAAACAGCAAAAATAAGTTGTAACACCCCCGTACCCATTATCCTCTATTAAGGCATGTGATGCGGTGCGTTACTGGAAAACCATCCACAGTATAACGAGTAATATAAATAACTCATAACTTTCAAGTATTTAAAACATAAACAAACCATATGATCTCAATAATTCATTCATAAGTTTAAATGAATACACACGAGTTCTTTATTTTAAATACTAATAACTCCTCTAGTTTTGCTGATAAGGCGAAGGACTTCCACTACATGCCAAGAAGAAGGCTTATTCAACACCTACGATGCAACGAAAATAAATGCGAACTAAAATGCCAGCGCCTCACCACGAACGACGATCACCAACAGCTACTCTGAAAGGTTGGGAAAAGAGGGGTGAGCTACCACGCACTCAATGAATGGACCTATGGCGTCACAATAATAATAACAATAAAATATTATGAAAATCCCAAAGAAATCCGAAATAGCAGAATATAACATATACCTATAATTTTTTACAAGTATAATGATAAACTATAATGCATCTCTTTAGAGGAACAGTCACAAATGCATACTAGCTACATGATGTGTATGATGCAATGGACACGCATGCCCGTATGGCACGCAGCCGAAAGATACTCCATCTAGAGCCTGGTCACGCAGACCGGTCGTCACGCAGACAATGTTCCATTGGACTGGGTCACGCAGACCGGTCATTACACAGACGATGTCATGTAGACAGGTGTCACGCAGACGTATGATATGCATGCAAGATTTATTTCAACAACTCATAGTTTGCATGCAAGAATAACATTTTATCCAACATATAGTTCATACATAAAATAATGTTTCAAACATAATGTCATGCTCATGTATTCCATACTCAAAATAACAATTGTATTCAAAACATAGGCATGATGCGAATATGATATAAATATAAGTAGTTTAGAAATCTACGCAGAGATTAGACCCACTCACCTTCGGTCCAATGATTCACAAACCAAATCCAAGTCTTACAGTAAATCTAATCTGACAAGAAATAATACGAATCGATTACAATATGTGCAAATCGTACGGAACTCGATGTATCCGTACACACAGAAACTGATGGCTCCCATAAGGACCGTCACTGATCAACCCGACGAATCCCATAGGAACCGTCCGAAATAAAACCTGACGGCTCCTACTGGGGCCGTCCCTTATCAAACCGACGGCTCTTCTGGGAGTCGTCCCGAATAGGCCCGACAGCTCCTACAGGGGCCGTCCCGAGGTAAAAGCACAAAACCTTAAATTTTATTGAAATCTCTTCGAAAACCCTAGATTATCATGGGTGTAAATACAAATATGGATCTACGTTCAAACCTTCAAAACTCACAAAAACACATCACTGGTTTGGATCTAAGCATATAAGGTTTTAAAAACAATGTTTCAAAGAACAAAACACGATTCTACTTCAAATGAATAACCCTAAACATGATATATACTTCAACATATTCTTTTATTACATGAAAGGGCTTAAAAACATCTAAAATAGCATAATACCCTAGCTAAAACATCAGATCCAAAAACTCAATTAAATCATCCGAAGTATCATGCAAATCTAATAGGAAAAACTAAGAAAATATTTAAACTTTGAGTATATACATGTAAGACATAATATTATAATTAAAACTTGCAAAACACCACGAAATCCTCATCACATCATTGTTAAAACATAAGGACCCAAATCATGCGAGATCATTGAAGAAAAATCCTTTCTCTTTGTTTGAAAATCTTGAAAACAAAATTATAAAATGAGAAACTCTTAAAAAAATTTCATTAACAATAAAACTCTTCATAAACCAAAAGAAATACTCACAAAAATCCTTAGATTGAACACTTCCCGAGCTTCCTCAACAATGTGGCCGAAATCAAGAAGAAGTTCTTTTAGTGTCTGAAATTTCTAGGGTTTCAAGGCAAGAGAGAGAAAAAGAGGTTTATAAGCCCCTCATACACGTGGGGACATAATTACGACACCAACGATTCACATTAATCCCGATTAATGCACCTGTTTCTTTCAAAAAATAGACCAAATTTGGAATCGAATTCCGCCCAGATCGACTACTCTTATTGAGCCGTCGCAAGACTACTTGATGGCTCCACCAAGAGTTGTCGCCCGTTCCCGACGGCACCTATCAAATCCGCCGCCTAGGTCTATAAGATCCGTGAGACACTGTCTGACAACTTGTTACGGTGTAGACCATAACTTGATTTATACGCATTCGATTTATGATCCGTAAGAAGCGTTGGAAAGCCAACGAAACGAGGAATCTAACCATGCCAAATTATTAGAAATTTTAAATATCAAATATACCACAAAAGCATGTTAGTTACGTCCTAAAAGTCACAATTGTTACATAAGTAGCTGAATAGACAAATATACATAGATCCATTTTTTCCTTGAAACATTTGTAATATCAACTTTAAAATCAAGACAGTTGTTTAAACAATTTATCTAAAAAGTATCAAATTTCTACTTGGTTCTTTTATGCCTGGAGTGGATCATTGTTCAGTTCCATATGATTCCCATTATGCTAACTAGAAATTCTATTGTCTTTTGATTTTTATTCGTGGATCTCAACATTGAAATAAAATTTATGTTTTTTTACTTTTGTTCATCCTATAATCAATTGGTGTTTTTAATCTCCATGTGGTGCATTCTGCTAATTGGTGCTTATTCTACATGTTGAGGATCATCTGATATGAAAATTTTGTCAATCAATATTTTTATATTTTTTTCATTGTGATAGTCAGGATGATTATGCCTTATTTTCTGGTATGATTATATGATTGAAATAATATTTATTGATATTTTCTGTTATGAAAAATAATATCTATCAATGAAACTCAAATAAACACTATCTATCTTAGTCTTTTGAATAATTGTAAGGTTTTAAAGAAAAAATAGTTTTAATAGGTCTGGTGGTTGCAAAACTCACTCTTGACATAATGTTCACATAAAATTGAAGATATAATTTGATATTAAAAGTCTTCAAACACGTTATGTTTTTTTTTAACATGTAATTTTGATTATTTCATTTAATTCCTATTTAATACTATTGTGTCATTTATACAGAAGATCAAATAAATAAATAGATAGTTAAAGTTTTGTATTATCTTATTTTTTATCATATGTTTTTAATTTAAATGAACAACCATAACAATTTTTTTATTTATTTTAGTAATGTTTTTTCTTTTCTATTTCACTTTAGAATGAAATACCTAACTTCTGGTTTAAAAAGGAATGAAAGGAACTGGAGTTAACACTTCATAATTTTCTATGGGCAATTAGTCATTGCCTTTTTATTCTAAAATGAAATTTGTGATTATTTTCTGGTATGGTTATATGATTGAAATATTGTTTGTTGATAGATTTTCTGTTATGAAAAATAAAATCTATCAGTATAACTCAAATATACACTATCTATCTTAGTCTTTTGAATAATTATAAGGTTTTTAATCAATCATTGAAGAAGATGAGAAAAAAGGGTTTCAGCAGGTCTGGAGGTTGAAGAAAGGGTTTTATAAGCATCAGGCAAACACAGGGGCATAAATGTAATTTTAGACGGACACAGGGGTATAAATGTAATTTTTAAGCCCCTACGGTTCAAAGGGTAATTTGGTCAATTCATTTTGCATTTAACACCGTTAATGGAATGTTCCCAGTATATTCCACTCTAATTTGACGGAACCTAACCTTAGGGGCACAGTTGCAACACAAATTTTTTTTCCAGAGGTATAAATGTAATTAGATTTTTAAGGGGGGTATAACGCAAAATTTCATATTTAATAGGAGTATAAATGCAAAATTCCCTATAAATTATTTGAGTTTGTAAATAAGTGTGAGAGATGTATGCGTAATATGTTAAATGTGACAGTATTTGGAATGTGTGTGAGTGCTAGATGAAATAATTTTTTTAAAATGACAGAGAAAAATAGTTTTATTCATAGACATAGATAAACCTTGTCAAACAATTTCTACATTTTCTTAGGATAATTATCAGGCTTTATTCTAGCTTATTCAGACATAGCTATAAAGGTCAACACTAGCAAAACAAACAGTTTTTTCTTTTATTTTTATCATGTATTCCTCCATATTCTTTGCTTATGGTCCACCGAAACATTGGGGGGGGGGGGGGTGTTAACCTTCAACCCAGATAAGAACTTAGAATAAATCATGCATGATATCCAATTCAATCCCGCAAAGTGTCAATGCATCGTTCTCGTATTGGACTAGAGAAATCCTGAGACCACCAGGGGCACCGACCACTCGCAAACCACCCATTTATTGCATTTGTCACAAGAACAAACATTCATGGGGAGAGGGGGTTCTCTTGACAAAGCCCCCGGTTAAGGGAAAAGTGGCTACATGGATGCTCGTTCACCAGAACCAAACCATGCATCGACTCTATGTAATAACGAATCGGATGTGTTAAGCCCTTGGACAATATGATTGATCTAAGAGCCTGTTTGGTATTTTTTTATCATTCTGCTGGAACACCTATAACAATTGCATTTGGAAGGATTCATTCTCATGATTATTCCTAAACATTCTAGGTCAAATGTCTCACTCCACGGAATTACTTAAAACTAGATTATTAAAAAGAAAATTATCTTTCTAGATTAGAGTTATCAAATTGACTTTAAGCCTTACTATGGGCCTGTGAAGCAAATGATGATACAAAGATAAAATGGGTGTTGGTACAACAATCCATTTTATAGCTTTCTTGCACTCTCAAGTGTCTCCATGCACCTTAGAGATATATAAATTGTTAGAATATTTTAACATTTTTTTTATGAATGACGTCATACAATGATAGTAGTATATATTTTATTATTATTTATAAAAACATATAGTATACGATTTCTAGAAAATTTAAAACCTTGTAATGCCCTATTTGGTAGAATAATAAGGGAGGAATAAGATTGAATAGAAAGGAATAAACCTAAAAACCTATTTGTTGGTAGGGAATGTGTAGGTATAGTTATTCCAGAATACGTACAAATAAGCTGATACCGATATTTCAAGCCCCCTCTAAAATTATATTATTCAATCCAATATATTATACTAATATAAAAAAGATTCATATGTCAAATCATATGTCATCTTTTATAAATAAGGGGATTCACATATCAAATCATTTTTTTCTATATTTTATAAATTATTATTGACATTTTATTAAACTTTTATCCATAATTTATTAATAGTCCACCTAAACAATAACATCATTATTACCTATTCTAATGAAAATAATTAAAAATACAATAAAAAAATGATTTATTCATGTTAAAATAGATATCTATCTCAAAAAGGCTGTTTGGGTACTGTAGTATGGGAAGCAAAGGAGGGAATAAGAAGATAATAGATCTAAGAACCTGTTTAGGTGGAAGGAATAAATGAGTATATTTATGTCAGAATATGTGATAATAAACATGTATTTGTGCCAGGGGATGAATTGTCTTAATCTACCAAATCCATTCTACTAGTATAAATGAGCTCTATCATCAAATCAATTATTATTACTTCTCATAAATCAGAGAGGTAAACATGTCAAATCATTTTTTCACATTTTATAAATTCTTATTCACACCTCATTCACATTTTATTAACGATTTATTAATGGTCAATCAAACAACAAAATCTTTATTATTACACTTTTCAATAACAATAATTAAAATCATGACCAAACAAAAATTTATTTATTTCACTGGTATAATAATCTATTCTTAGCTTCTCTCCCATCATATGACATACGTCACATATATTATTTTATACCGGTTAATTATGATATATAGGTTCTCATTGATTTCGGCCTTCAAAACCAGTGGCGGAGCCACCATAGGCCCCGGGGGGGGGGGGGGGGGGGGCATGTGCCTCCTCTAGATTTTTTAAATTTATTTACATGTATTTTATTTTTTTTCAAGGTCCTTTTAATTTTTTGTGGTAAGTTAGTTTTAATTAGGGTTCATAAATAATAGGCTCCACCTACATGTGAAATTCTCTAAACAGCAACCACTCGAAACTAAATAAAATAAAATTAAAACAACCATCTATTATCCATTTGGATCATCCATGTGTATGGTGTGCACTCACCCCTTCTTTTAATTAACCCTCCTCCCTCCACATAATACAAAAGTCATTTTTCTCTATTTTTTCATTTACCCCCAAGCCTCCTTCTATCCATAACCCACAAATAGCTATAGAAGCATGAATTCCACTTCTCAGCATCTTCACCTAGGTACCCCATCTTGAAAAAAATAAATTTTTGAATCTCTTTTTTATTTTATTTTCATATTTTAATTGTTCTTAATATCAATAATCATCTCTAAATAATTTTTACTTTTTGTTCTATTAAATGTCTCACAATTGAGAATCTATAATCTATAATCCTCTAATCTCTTCCATCAATACTTTGAAGATATATAATTTTTTCCTTTTTCCTTATTATCATTGTTACTAATTTATTTAAAGTTTAAAATATTTGTGTAAATAATTTAAAATAATCAAATCATTCAACATTTTCAGAATATGAAATCTCGTCGAAGTCAAATTTAATGATATGTATTGCTTGTTAGATTTATGTTTTGATATTTTTTTTTATGAATTATTAATATGAAATATGACATATCGTTTTAAAATATGATTATTATTTTTTATAATTATTTAGTGATATGTTTTATATGAATGTCTGTATTTCATTTTATACATATTTTTAATCTATGCTATTGAAATAAAAAACATAATGATATAATTTTAAAAATATTTATATAAATCACATTAGGCCCCCTTTATAAAAATTCTGACTCCGCCACTGTTCAAAACACTTATTTTGATGTTATTTTAACTAATTTCTACTTAATTAATGTCCTATTTTCAAATCAATCGGGAGCTTAAAATAGTCATAAATCCAGAAAAACTTATGTCTATGTTCATACATCATCTTTATAAAAAGTTTATTATATGTGTTTAAATTTGTTCAAATATTTCTAGTTATGATAATGTTTACTAACATTTTTTTAATCACGAAATGTTACGAGATATTTGAACTATTTAAACAACTAAAACTACATCAATATCATGTCTTTACTTTCTATAGGTCTCGAGTTTGAATCCGTCTACTCACACTTACTAAGTGCACATGGTTCAAACAAGTGATCCAATGCACTCATGGTTTTTCAAACACTAATAAATTTATTTTCTGTGTAATTTTTAACACTCCAATTTGATGCTTTCTTTTGTTAATTATAAAAGAAAATCAGATCCATTCTTTTTGTGATTTTAAAGGGCTTTACATACAATATATATTTGGAGACGTCCCTAGAAATTATCAAACTTTTAGTTTCCAGGACATATGCATGCATTTATTTGGATGTAATATAAATGTATATGGCCTCAAACAAATTTGAAGTCCGACGATTTTTTTTTTGCTTGGTAATTGCTGATATCATTAATATAAAATAAAGTTACATATGTATTTTAGAAAAAGAAAAGGACGCTAGGACCATATAGAGAGGTCATAGGATACATGGATACACATGAGAGGGCTAGCAAAAATGGATGTAACATTTTCATTCATCACCATTGAATTAATCATATCTCATTTCCGTATATAATTCACGTTCATGCAGGAGATAGGGTGAGTGAGTTGAAGGAAGAAATCAAGAAGAAGCTGTCGAAATTAATCTCTCAGTACGTATTGATGAATGACAATTTGATCAACAAATGGCTTCAAGAAGTTCAAAGACGAAGATGGGAAGTTCAAGGGGAGCCTGAGTTGCGATGATGAAGGCTTGTTGAGCATGTATGAGGCGGCGTACCACGCATTTCGTGGAGAGGAAATACTAGAAGAAGCCATCGTTTTTGCGAGAGTGCACTTGAAGTTGTTGGTGAACCAGGTAAATGCTTCTCTCGCAAGGGACAAAGAGCTGGCCTTGGAGAAGCCAATGCGTAGGGCGATGGTCAGGATTCGAGCAAGGCAATACATCTTTGTATATGAGATAGATGAGCAACGGAATGATGTGCTTCTTGTGCTTGCGAAGTTGGATTACAATAGCCTCCAGCAGTTGCACCAGAGGGAACTTAGAGACCTCTGAGTGTAAGTTAATTAATGTTATCAATGACTTACACTTCAAGACATAATTGTAATAGCATAATTATTCAAACCTATTATTATGTCATTAAATACTGACTTGATTAAGATAAAGAGATTTACTAAAACTTTGAAAATTATGATGACAAATTGCTCGTAAACACTATATTTTGAGGACATATTTGGAATTAAATATCCTCTAATAATATTGTTGGGTGATACAAGTGCCTTTTTATATAGGTGGTGGAAGGAAAGTGCACTTGCCCAAAAGCTTAATTTTGTCAGAGATAGAATAGTGGAATGCTATTTTTGGATCTTGGAAACGTACCACGAGCCCCAATACTCCTGCGATAGAATTATGATGACAAAAGTGATAAATCTAACAACAGTGTTAGATGATATTTACGATGTGTATGGAACATTTGAAGAACTGGGGCCATTCACTGACGTTATCCAAAGGTTTAGATTGTGCATTAGCACATAAAGTTTGGTCCAATATTGGTGTATTCTCAATTTTTTTTTGGTTGAACAAATTGTTTAGGTGGGACTTGGGGACCCTAAATGCGCCCACTGTGTGGGTGATTTTAAATACCACACATGTTAAACACACCATAAAAAAAATAAAAAAACCTTTTACTTTAATTAACCCTCCTCCCTCCGCATAACACAAAAGTCATTTTTAACTCTATTTTTTCATTTACCCCCAAGCCTCCTTCTATCCATAACCCACAAATAGCTATAGAAGCATGAATTCCACTTCTCAGCATCTTCACCTAGGTACCCCATCTTGAAAAAAATAAATTTTTGAATCTCTTTTTTATTTTATTTTTTATATTTTAACTGTTCTTAATATAAATAATCATCTCTAAATAATTTTTACTTTTTGTTCTATTAAATGTCTCACAATTAAGAATCTATAATCTATAATCCTCTAATCTCTTCCATCAATACTTTGCAGATATATAATTTTTTCCTTTTACCTTATTATCATTGTTACTAATTTATTTAAAGTTTAAAATATTTGTGTAAATATTTTAAAATAATCAAATCATTCAACATTTTCAGAATATGAAATCTCGTCGAAGTCAAATTTAATGACATGTATTGCTTGTTAGATTTATGTTTTGATATTTTTTTTTATGAATTATTAATATGAAATATGACATATCGTTTTAAAATATGATTATTATTTTTTATAATTATTTAGTGATATGTTTTATATGAATGTCTGTATTTCATTTTATACATATTTTTAATCTATGCTATTGAAATAAAAAAACATAATGATATAATTTTAAAAATATTTATATAAATCACATTAGGCCCCCTTTATAAAAATTCTGACTCCGCCACTGTTCAAAACACTTATTTTGATGTTATTTTAACTAATTCGTACTTAATTAATGTCCTATTTTCAAATCAATCGGGAGCTTAAAATAGTCATAAATCCAGAAAAACTTATGTCTATGTTCATACATCATCTTTATAAAAAAGTTTATTATATGTGTTTAAATTTGTTCAAATATTTCTAGTTATGATAATGTTTACTAACATCTTTTTAATCATGAAATGTTACGAGATATTTGAACTATTTAAACAACTAAAACTACATCAATATCATGTCTTTACTTTCTATAGGTCTCGAGTTTGAATCCGTCTACTCACACTTACTAAGTGCACATGGTTCAAACAAGTGATCCAATGCACTCATGTTTTTTCAAACACTAATAAATTTATTTTCTGTGTAATTTTTAACACTCCAATTTGATGCTTTCTTTTGTTAATTATAAAAGAAAATCAGATCCATTCTTTTTGTGATTTTAAAGGGCTTTACATACAATATATTTGGAGACGTCCCTAGAAATTATCAAACTTTTAGTTTCCAGGACATATGCATGCATTTATTTGGATGTAATATAAATGTATATGGCCTCAAACAAATTTGAAGTCCGACAATTTTTTTTTTGCTTGGTAATTGATGATATCATTAATATAAAATAAAGTTACATATGTATTTTAGAAAAAGAAAAGGAAGCTAGGACCATATAGAGAGGTCATAGGATACATGGATACACATGAGAGGGCTAGCAAAAATGGATGTAGCATTTTCATTCATCACCATTGAATTAATCATATCTCATTTCCGTATATAATTCACGTTCATGCAGGAGATAGGGTGAGTGAGTTGAAGGAAGAAATCAAGAAGACGCTGTCGAAATTAATCTCTCAGTACGTATTGATGAATGACAATTTGATCAACAAATGGCTTCAAGAAGTTCAAAGACGAATATTGTTGGGTGATACAAATGCCTTTTTATATAGGTGGTGGAAGGAAAGTGCACTCGCCCAAAAGCTTAATTTTGTCAGAGATAGAATAGTGGAATGCTATTTTTGGATCTTGGGAACGTACCACGAGCCCCAATACTCCTGCGATAGAATTATGATGACAAAAGTGACAAATCTAACAACAGTGTTAGATGATATTTACGATGTGTATGGAACATTTGAAAACTGGGGCCATTCACTGACGTGATCCAAAGGTTTAGATTGTGCATTAGCACATAAAGTTTGGTCCAATATTGGTGTATTCTCAATTTTTTTTTGGTTGAACAAATTGTTTAGGTGGGACTTGGGGACCCTAAATGAGCCCACTGTGTGGGTGATTTTAAATACCACACATGTTAAACACACCATAAAAAAAATAAAAAAACCTTTTACTTTATTGATCATCCGATGTCAATCAAACGGCAATCTCACCATATTCCCCAATCACCAAAACATAACCCTCACCGTATTCTTCCAAATGAACCAAAATAAAAATAAAATAAAAATAAACCCTCACAAGAGGTTGGCCTAGTCGACGATGAGGGGCATGCGATGATGGTGCAAACCTTCGTACAGTTCCTGAACCCCTTCTTCTTCGCCCTTCTTTACAGTGACTTTGTTTGGTGAGGATGGGTTTTCGAAGGAGAATATGAAGAGAGACAGGCAGGGATTATTTTGGGTTTATGTTTTTATTTACAGGTGGTTTTTTTGGTCGCATAAACCCGCCTAGGCGGCGGATTAGCCCAAACCGCTTACAACCTAAGCGATGTGGATGGGGGCCGCTCCCGATTAAGTTGGGGATTAGTCGCCGCTTTTTCTCGATTTTTAAAACATTGGTTTAGATTAATTTTTTACTAAATAGAACTCTGATTTGAATGACCGATTGACAACTTTACCAAACGTAATTTTTAGAAGCTATTGACAGTAAATATAGTGTCAAACCCAGTCCAATCGTAGCTTTTGTCTAATCGTAGCTTTCCAATCAGGCTGCCAAACAGCCCCAGCCTAGAACTACCTCACATTACTCGCCATAAAAAATAATACAAAATAAAATGAAACATAGTATATAATATAGTAAGTGCGGCCAACGTGGACATATATTTTATAAATTCACAAAATCTCTTGTTGCGCTAAATACAAAGAAAAGTAACAGTATCCGGTTTCTTCTCACTCAACCCACAATTTTATTTTATTAAATTTACACTCTCCCATGTTGTGCACCATATAAAAAGAAGGGAAATTTGCATGTACAAACCTATGAAATCATTATTTCGGTGATAAGCCCCTTGAAAACGTAATTGCATCTATACAACCCTAAAAAATTCATTCGTATTTTATTTATACCCCTAAGGTTAAGTTCCATCAAATGACAGTGAAATATGCTGCCAATATTCTACTTACGGCGTTAAGTGTGGTCGGAATTGATCGAAATATTTTTATGAGAAATTTACATTTATACCTCTATTAAATCAAAATTTTGACGTTCTACTCCCCTTGAAGAGGTAATTAAATCTATACCCTGAAAAATTCATTCAACAGCATCACGAGAAATATACATTTATTTAATACAATTGTAGTGAGTTTACAAATTTGAACTCAACAACTTCTCTATATACAAACTAATATATAGTTGTAATATATGACATATAAATAAACCACAGATACACAAATAACAAACCACACATCAACTCTGTTGTAGCAAACAGCACAGATACACAAAACATATTTATATATTTAGATAACATACATTATTCTTCACTGGTATGTATAAACCGAATTGTTCTTCACTAGTATGAACAAACACATTTGAATACAACATTGTTTTGTTCAAACAGACGTTAGGCATTAACATACTAATTGATCCAGTGTTTTTACTCAAATTCTGATACCAAATTTAAAAAGTGAGAACTTCAAAACAGCCAAACATTATTCACATTGACATATTGTAGAGACATTCATACGTAACTCTCTAAAATTAATATGATGCCTCAAACAAGCAAATGAAGGTGAAATTTAGATGAGACAGACGGAAGGGCATAAATGCAATGCCAATTAACTTTCTAGGGGTATATATGAAATTAACTTTTTATGGGGGTATAGTACTAAAATAGTGGATTTAATAGGGGTATAAATGTCCCTTCTAATATTGTAATAAAATTTACATAATCCCATGCTGTGGTCCATATAAAAGCTATACCCACAACAAGTATCTGCATTCTCAGTGGATTCAGGTGTTTGTGATTTGAGAAATTTTTATTAGAAAAAATGGCTGAGGGAAACACTACTATATTCTTGAAAGGGGATAACGAAAAGTGGTCCCTTAGTGGAATGACCGCTCTTGTTACTGGTGGAGCTAGAAGCATTGGGTCACCGTTTCTCTCCTTATTCTGATTTGTGTTATTGGTTTTGGATTCATTTAAGGAGAAGTTTGATAGGTTATTCTTATAATACAGGCACGCCATAGTAGAGGAACTAGTCGGACTCGGTGCGTCGGTGCACACGTGCGATCGGGACGAGATTGAGCTCAATGAGTCTTTGCGGCGGTGGAAGGCACTTGGCCTCCCGGTCACCGCCTCGGTGTGCGATGTGACATCCCGCGCAGAGCGCGAGAGGTTGATGAAGAGGGTTTCTGCATCTTTTGATGGGAAGCTCGACATCCTTGTAAGTCTCAAACTTCTAAAATTGTTTGAGATCAACTAATCATGTGATGGTAATATAACATTGTTGTTCTTACCGAGCAAAAAAACCACAGCATTCCTAAATTATCATTTAAATGTAGGGACTAAAACCAAAATATGAAGAAGTGAGGGATAGATCGCTAAATTCGATAGTTTCTGAGGACTTAAAACTAAAAATCCCAAAAAAAAAACATTGTTGTTCTTACGTGAGAACAATAAATGTGACGTTTTTTTCTTAGGACCCCCTGACGGCTGATGGTCCGAATACCAAAATAAAAATTCATATTTTCAATATGAGATTTATTTTTCTTTGTTTATTTTTAATTAGAATATTATTTTATTTATTATTTGAATTATAAAGAATATAGGTTTTTTATTGGATCTTGTGCTATTTTTCTTATTTTGTATTAATTTTTATTTTCTATTTTACATATTTTTATCCTTTTTTTTATTTATTTCATTTGTATCTTTATTTGTTTTTATTTTATTGTGAGAATTAGTTGTTTAACAAATATGTGATCGATGATAATCACATAATATGTTTGTGTGGATTTTGGTTGCATTTTAGGATTCATCTAGGTTCCCAACTACCCTTTTCCACTATTACATGGTTCATTGTGGATTAATCATTATCAATTTTTCTACTTTTAGGTAAACAATGTCGGAACCGCTGTGATTCGTCCGGCCGAAGATATCAGTGCCGAGGAATACTCTCTAATCATGGCCACAAACTTGGAATCAGGGTTCCACTTGAGCCAACTCGCTTATCCTCTCATGAGGCAGTCCGGGAAAGGCAACATAGTGTTCATCTCCTCCGCCGCTAGCGTCGTTGCCATGCCCTCCGTGTGTGTCTATGCAAGCACTAAAGGTAGGTATAATAACAAATCAGATACACATCGAGATATTATCCATATCCTATATATCCTAAATCATTTGGATATAGATGATACATCATAAATTTGGAATTTTTTTGAATATGCACAGATACAAAAAATAAAGATATTTGGCACATCTAAATATAAACACTAGTTTAGATGATTTAAGTGATAAAATCAAAGAGATCATGAAATTAAAATCGAGTTTTGAAAGATTATCCTCCCTTCCAATGATCATATATCAAAAATAAAATTATTATTTAAATTTTTATAATTGTGATTAACCATGCAGAATATATGTAGTATGACTTAGATTCTTATTTTTTCGGATTGGACACAATAATATCCGTATCCACACTCATAATATTTGAATATAAAGTATATTTTTATATTCAGGGCAACTACGAATATGTTTTGGATAATTCAATCTTAACTAAAGGTGTGAAAAGGATTCGTTTTTATGTTAATAATCCGCTCGCGCAAACATGTTCTAAACGCCTAATTGTTTCTTGTTACTCATTTTCTTAATCTAGGAGCGCTAAACCAAATAGCGAAGAATTTGGCTTTCGAGTGGGCCAAGGACAGCATCCGTGTCAACTGCGTTGCCCCAGGGTTTGTGGAGACCTCGCTCTCAAAGCAGGTAAAATTCTCGACATTAATATTTTATGGATCGCGTTGATGATATGTTTTATTTGAAAATAATGTTACATCTAATTTATCTTATGTGCAATTCCCGTGTATATTCTTGGTGTATCAATATAAAAAAACATTAGTGTTTAGAAAAATTAAATTATTTATTCCAAAGTTGAATGCACTTTTTACGCAAATAAAATAAAATTGAAAAATCTTATACTTTCAATGGAAAATGAAAAGTGGAGTTCTAAATGAAAGTAGTTAATGTAAATATATGCAAAAGGAAATGATATCTTCAGCCCCAATTGTGGCCCCGTTCGTAGTCCACACTATGTTTTATAAAATCATACATACTCTTCCATTAAAGTGCATGATATTATGTAAAATTGAATATATACTGAGATACAATAATATACTCTCTCTTTGAAAAATAATTTTTTTTTATGTCTTACACTATGATAGAACCACATACACTGTAATAGTGTATTATATATCATAGTGTATAGTGTATATGGAACTGTAGGAGAAGCTACAAAACAGACTGGATGTATCAGCGCTCATAAGAAAATCATGGGACTCTATGTTCCATCCCGTTCAACACGTTTAATGCTTTTAACCCGATCATTAGGTAATATTTTTTCAAAGGTATATTTTTGTTTAGGGCGTTGATACACTCAATTTGATTTGTAGCCCCATTTTTGGATAACATGTCTTTGACGAGTATATAAAATCGATTAAAATAGTATAGATATACTCCATACAATATACTCTATTAAGAAAAACATAAAAATATGTGTCTCTAATTCATAAGAACTCATAAAAAGAATTAATGTACTTTCACTAGCAAAATATATATTTAAAAAAGGTTAATACAAATTGAGTCCGATGTAACTTTACCCATCTATTTATAGAAATACGTATCTTATGAAATATATATACTCGAATGAATTGAATTCATGGACTTTTGTATTTTTTTAACCAATATAATATACTAACAAAACCTAGTATACATTAGGTTAGGAAAACGTGGGGATTGTAAAACTCATCGCAAGAACGCCTTAGGTTATCGGCACCTTGCACCCATATGGGGCGTGGGTGGGTGGGTGGGTGTGTCTAAGAGATATAACCTCTGCTATTTATATATGAGTCTACATCTCAACAGCTTATTCTCAATGTGATTTATTCAGACCGTCGACGATGAATACCGTACCGGAATTATCGGCAAAACCCCTCTCCACCGCGCTGGAAAGACGGAGGAGATATCATCGGCGGTGGCATTTCTTTGTATGCCCGCTGCTTCTTATATCACCGGACAGACCATATTTGTTGATGGAGGTTTAAGTCTCTGATTTTTGGTCTCTGGTCACCGTCAGCCATTCTCTTAATAAAATTAATTTGCAATATATAATGTTGTAATGGTCTATGGTTGAAATAAATAAGGATGGTAGAGGTCCCTTCTCCTTGTGAGGGGACCCGAATTCAAATATTGTCCGGAATAATATACTTGATCAGGAAAAATATTTACTATTAAAAATGGCAATGTTGCACTTTGTGTTGTGTGTTAATTATACATTCATTTGTTCTGTCCCTCCACTGTTTGGAAACCACCTCCGAGACCCAAACTTGGGGTCAATTTGGGTCTGGAAACATAACTTCACGTAACATTATCATTTCACTTATGTATATGCCCAAAACATAGCTGTAGATAACATTAATTTAGTATCACATCATCTATACAATATAGCATTTTTTTAATGTTTATTTTTGAAAAAAACCCACTAATATCATGTAAGTTTTACAGGGTGTGAAATATCACTATTATTAGTATACTTACTAGGACGCTTCTTCTTCTAGAAACGAACACGAGCTTAGCAGCCCCAGGCTGGGGCCCGGAGATCATGTGGCCCTTAAATTCTGAAAGATTTTGAATCATTTTTTTATTTTTTTATATAATTGACACTAACTAAAAAAGATGCCCATAAAGTGAATAATAACAAAAATCATTAAAATAATATAGTGGAAAATAAAACGTATATAAAAAATAAAATAATTATCTAGTAAGATCTTTCTAATGTAAATAAAAAATAGGCACCCAATAAATTAGGAGCATACTAAATTTAGAAGAAGAGAAATAAAAATAAGTAGATAAATTTAAACAAATAATTAAATAAAATAATTCAAAAAAATATAAAAATCCCAATAAAATAGGGAATCAAACAACTTTTTTTTATAAATGTTGGAGCCCTGAGGGCCCTAAACAAAGCTTTTTTAAAAGAAGACCCTTGATTCCAAATCTCAGTGGACGCTAATATACTCAGTTAGCTCTATTTTCATATGTCACGTCTAATGCAATATATAAATTTAGTTAACACATTATATATTCTACAATCTTTATATACTTTATTATAGGAAACATAAATAAAATATGTGCACGTATTTCATATGAACATGTACTTCACTTCTATTAAAAAAATTAATATAAATCAGGATACAAACAGGTCACATGTAACATTTTTCAATTTCAAACTCACTCGTGTCAATTATGATTTTTTGCATATTCCCTTCAAAAAATCTAATTTTATCAAAATTACCCTAGTAAATTACTATTTTCAGACATGCATATCAAAAGAGTTTAAATTATTCATGAATATTTTTCTAAAATATATTTTTATAAAATTTTAAAAATTTGTATTGTGCAAAAATATCCTTCGAAAGGGAATTGATGCAAAATTTAAATCATTTTGAGGCATTGCCTGGAATAGAATTTAAAAGGGACTATTCGATAATATAAGAATTTTTGAGGGGGTATATGCAAAAAACTCTTTCAAATCCTAACTAAAAAAAAATAAAATCATATCTGAATATTAACTAATCCTAATTATCTAGAAAAGATATGATAAATCTAACAAATAAAACTAAAATACTAATAAGTACAAATCATCCATAATCCTTCATATGGTGGTTCTTAAAATTAATTGAATGGACCATATATGGATTCTTCTCTAGATATATATGGATTCTTATTCTCAAGGACCTCCATATAAAGTCAGGCCTATCTAGAAGCATACCTCTCTTCTCAATCTGGCTACAATCATGTGTGTCTGATCCCTTTCGAAAGGAAATGGCCAATCTTATCCTCTCAACCACCATTTGGCATATTTGGACGGAGAGGAACAGAAGACTATTTTTGAAAAAATCTCTACACAAGACTATAGTACTCAAACGAATTATGGATAGCATTAAGGTGAGCACCTTGCATAAGATTTTTATGGTGCCTTCTATACTTGATGTTAGCAGTATTGCAAGAGCCTTTGGGTTAACAGTGACAGAGAAAGTCAAGACTGCTTCCATTGAAATGTTGCTGCCCCCCCCTGGTTGGCTCAAATTAATCACAGATGGTTCCCTATCTCATGATAGTGGTGGTTATGGTGCTATTCTAAGAAACAACAATGCTGATTTTATTGCTGGGTTGGCAGGGAGACTTGACCTTCCTTCCATCAATCTCCTAGAGATTAAAGCTATTGAGAGAGGGATACAATTGGGACTGTCTAAGGCAGCCACTGACTTATGGATTGAATCAGACTCCACCACTGCAATTGCTTGGGTACATGGTAGGGGCTGTATACCCTGGACTGCCCTTCGTTCCCTTCGACAAATCCACCAAGGATTGCAATATTTAAATTGTTGGAAGGCAACACATGTTCACAGCGAGGGTAACTCTCCTGCTGATTTGCTTGCTGGTTATAGATCATCTCGAGGAGAAACACTCCTTCGCACACACCATCTCTAGGTTGAGATCATAACAGCCATTGAGGAGGACAAGTTAATGAAAGGTTATGAATGTATTAGCTGATCACTGTAATGGCTAACATAGCGTATGAAGAGGATGAACAGGGGAGATCAGAGCTCACTGCTTAAATTTCTGATCAATGGATGAATTGTGGCTGAGGGTCTAACATCTCTTCCACTGTTAGTGATGATTTTGTAAACTGGGCATAATTGACAAGGGAGAGTAGTAGATATGATGCTATCTATATCCCACTTTCAAGCTCTTTCTTCAATTTTTTTTTCTTGTAAAAGGGTTGTGCATATGTACAAATTTCAAAGGCATAGAAATACAAAATCTTGATTACCAATAAAAAAAAAATTATGCATTCCAATATTAGTGGTTTTATCAAAAAAAAAAACATTCCAATATTGTTATATGATGTGATACTAAATCAGACCTATTTTAATCATTGTTACCAACAAATGAGTATATCCAGCATTATTTTATTTTTTTTATTGGTGGGTTGCTCTTATAGATTTATTAACATATCATATTATTTAGTAGGTTGTAGGGATATGGGTGGGGAACAGTGTTTAGAAATGCGATATATGCTTTGTGTGCGGCTGAGGTACCGCACATATCCTCAGTTAGCTTGCCTTTCCAAGCACAATAGAGGATTGTTGTAATTGCTCGCATTTTCTTTTTTGTGCTGATGTTCTCATCAACCTCACCTTTGGACACTATTTTTGTAAAGTTCTTGTAAATTCTTCTACAGCAATAGAATATCTTATTATCAAGAAGAAAAAAAATTTGAAATGTGTGATGGATTCAATAATCCAGAGGGACACGTGAAGGATAATGTCTCCATGTTGGTGGTGGATCCTGTGCCCATTTGAGCTGGTATTAATGGTTCCATCTCTTGATGTTTAGTTATTATGTTCATTGTTGTAATCCTCTTATGTCAGAGCTTTATCATGTTTCATGTTCTGTCATTATTAATAAAAAAAGGGTTACATATATTTAAATAGATCATACATGATGATTTTAATATTATCGCACCAGATGCCATGCATGAAAAGGAACCAAGGTACTAAAGACCATAGTGCATCAAGTATAATGGAGAAATCACATATACAGGAATATGTAATTCTAGTAGATCCTATGAAAAGAGAAATTTTTCTTGTAATGTCTAGTAATAAACGCAAGAAAAAAATATTTTGAACGTAAATTTCCTGAGATTGTTTTAATAGAAGAAGAATGAGAATGAACACCATTTAAAAACTACAGTGGGTGCAGATATTCCCACCACCTTCATTTTTATACCCACCACTTATTATTACACGATTCCTACCATTGATTTTACTGAGTATGTACTAGCTTTGTTTCTGTTGGAATGGAAGTTTCCTGTACATCTTAAAATGTTGGTCTAAAGTTGTTTTGCCTAAAAATGGTAGTGTAAACTCTTGTAAGTAGTTAACAAGTGTTTTTCTTGTAAAATATTGACTTTTGGAGTAATGCCTTGTGCTTTGCATTAGTGACCATTGGAAGTCCTACATATCAAATTAATAACTCCTGTTAGACAGCGACCGTGTAGCCCCAGTTCGATAGAAAGCATGTCGAGCACCAGTCGGACATAGCTCAACGTGAGAGAGAGAGAGAGAGAGAGAGAGAGAGAGAGAGAGAGAGAGAGAGAGAGAGAGAAAGAGATACGAGAGATGGGGAGACACCAGTCGGACTCCCAACATATAGTTTATGAAACTCTCAACAAAACAGGAACTCCTTAAATCACTCAAACGTACGAGATATTCTCTAAAATCTCTCTGAAGAGATTTTTTTTATTCTATATATATATAATCATAAGCAACCAAGCTTCAACGATCATATGGGCACCGGATCAACCACTAACATGGCAACGTTGTCCTTCATCTCCCCAGAGGGATAGTTGTAGTTGTCCGCGTTCCTGAATATGACTTCCATCATGCACGCCAGATTACGCGCTCTTGCGCGCACCTCGATCGGTATCGGAGACGGCTTAACCATCTCTAAATTTACCGTCTTCCATGCATCTTCAACCATCTTCCCCATCTTCAGTCTCGCCTCCTCCTCCGATACTCCGTTGTCTTTCATGTAGCACCGGATCCCCGTGGCGCTGTGAGCCTCCGATTGTTCCAACTACGGAAAACAAAATTTCACCATTCATTCCGAACATCAGTTAGTGATGTGATGATGTGTCATACCTCATTGGTGTCGAGATCATCTTTGAGTCGATAAATTAGTGAGGGTGTGTAGATGATCGGTGGTATGGTGAGCACCCAATCAAATGCTCTATGAAAAGTCTTTTTTTTTTTTTCAATCCTAATTCTAGTTCCCAGTTCCCACATGTTTTTAAAATTTTAAAATGGCATACCTCATTTAATGAGATGAATTTTTTTTAAAATAAAATATATAATAGGACGTTATTGTGATATATGATAGTGGAACTTGAGTTGAAAGTAGGAATGTGTATAAGAAAACTCAAGCAAAAATATAACAACAAATGCAATGGGGATGATGTGTTGATGAGTAGGGTTGTATTAAGAATCAATTCTTTTCTTTTTCATATTCCAAAAATACATCAGTTGGTGATGTGATGATGATGTGTCATACCTCGTTGGGGTCGAGGTCATCTTTGAGTCGATAAATTAGTGAGGCGGTGTAGATGATCGGTGGTACGGTGAGCACCCAATCAAAGGCTTCCTTTGTGACACCATCTCCCATTCCAACGAAGGAGAGGCAGCTGAGCGCAGGGTATCCACAGCTTATAACAGAGACATTCAAGTACTCTTTGAAGGTCGGGATGTATTTTTTGCTACCCCAAATGGCTTCGTCCAGGTAGGACTTTGATAGGGTTGTATACTGCATTGCCCCAATGAGAGAAGCTTCAAATTAGTTCAAGATTGATGCATATTAGATCTCAACTACTCAATGATAAAAAAACTAACAAAATAATGTTTTTCAAAAATTAAGTGTGAAATGGAAGATTTTAAGAATTTCAATATTTCATTCACACATCCAAAAACAATTATAGTAATAAAAGTTTTAATTTTAGGCTATATATCTAGCTTGGATTTTTCAAATACATATAATATGATTCAAAGAATACCGCTTTCTTGAGGTATTCGACGCGGTAGGAATTCCCTTCCCAAGCTAGTTCTTCCTCGATTTTCTTAAATGTGTCTGTCAAAGCACGTATGTAGTCCTTCATGTACTGGGTAGCTGTTCGATGCCTCCCAAATCCCACCTAACATGTAATGCCATTCAAAATGCTTTGTAAAAATAAAAAAACAGTTAACCATATATCAATCGATCAGTCACACCTTTGGATGGTCTCGTGGAATGGCACTAGTTCATCCAGAGTCCCATACACATCGTAGGTATCATCCATCAATGATATGAGTTGTATAATCTTTGTGAAGATCGTTCTCGCTCGCCCGTAGTTGGGCTCATGATACACTCCCATGGCCCAGAAGTAGCACTCCACCACTCTGTCCCTCGCATAGCTTAGCCTCTTCCCAATCCCCAACTCCTTCCACCACCTATACATCACAAACACCAAATGCTGATTATACACATACACCCACACACACACACTTAAGAATATCAGCTCACATTGAGAGGTTCCTAAGCTCCTCCTGGTGTAGTTTCTGCACCCGATTGTAATCGATCTTCGCGAGCTTCAAAAGAATGTCGTCCCTCTCCTCATCTTTCTCATAAATAGTGATGTACTGCCTCGCTTGAAGCCTCCCCATTCCCATACACAGTGGCATCTCCAAAGCACGACTTATATCCATCGCGAGAGAAGGACTCACATTGTTCTTAAGAAATTTAAGATGGCCTCTTGCGAAATCGATGGCTTCGTCCAAGATTTCATCCCCTTGCATTCCCATGTGAGCCGCCTCGTACAGTGTCAACAAGCCCTTGGCATCGAATTTCAGACTCTCCTTGAATTTCCCTGTATTGTCTTTGAACTTGTTGAATCCATCTGTTGATCATTGTTTTAGTTAGGGATGATTAGTTATTCAACGATGTACGTATTAAGAGCCAAACTTTGACGTGGACTTACTAGATGGAATGTTGTACCCTCCTTGACGTAGGAGTCGGAAATGAAGGGAAAAGAAGTGTAGATCATAGTCGAAACACATATCATTAAGTATTTTCACAGATGCATCAATCTCCTGCTCGAAATGGTACTTCAAACCAAGACGTTGTATCGTATCTATGAGAACCATTTTACGCATCGGGTCGTCGACATGCTTCACCATTTCCCTCACTTGTTCCTTCAATGCATCGACTAATGTCTCACTCATCGACGAAGAGGGGGCCTGTATTAACAATTAATGCATGTCCCATTATTTCAGGATAATTGAAAACAATAAATTATAAGTAGTTAGTACTAGAGTTACAATTTATTTTATCTAATAAAGAGTGTCTTTATCCATTCTAGCATATAAAAGAAGTGTTATAACAATGAATTTGTTTCTTTTTATTTTAATATTTTACCTTTGTAGCATATAAAAGAAGTGTTATAACAATGAATTTGTTTCTTTTTATTTTAATATTTTACCTTTGTGGAAAAATAGATACACAACTATCATACTTAGATTTTCCCCCTCTTTACAAACATCACTACTTTTATGAAATCCATATTACCAATTGGAGTTTCGAAGAATAACTAACGGTAAAAAAATATATAATAACATGGATAACTATGAGTGATTATAATAGAATTTGGTGAAAAAGCAATGCAAAATGAGAACATGTACTAAGAAAGGTTTTTTTTTTTTCAATGTTAGTTTTAATTCTCACATGTTTTTAAAATAACATACAATAAGAGGGTGAACTTTTATAAAACTAAAATATATAATATGACGTTATTAAAATATGTGAGAGTGGAACTTGAATAGAAAAAATGATCATGTGCAATAAAACTAAGCAGAAATGTAACAAGAAATGCACTGGGGATGATGAATTGATGAGAATTATATGTACCATGGGGAGAGAGATGAAAAAATCACCCCAATAACTTGGGGGAAAGTCAGCCGAGTTGCGAGCCTTTCCCACTGCTTCTTCCATTTTGTCGGTGGTGGGCATTAATTCCAACTATTCTCTCTCTCTCCCTGTCCCTCAAAACACAAACACCTGAACCCACTAAGAATGCAGATACTTGTTGTGTGTATAGCTTTTATAAGGACCACAGCATGGGATTATGTAAATTTTATACAATATTAGAAGGGACATTTACATTTATACCCCTATTAAATCCACAATTTTAGTATTCTACCCCCTTAAAAAGTTAATTTCATATATACCCCTAGAAAGTTCATTCATATTGCATTTATGTCCGTCCGTCTGTCTCTTCTAAATTTGGCCTTTATTTGCTTGTTTGAGGTATGATATTGATTTTAGAGTTGTGTATGAATGTCTATACAATTTGTCAATGCGGATAATGTTTGACATTTTTGAAGTTCTCAATTTTTAAATTTGGTTTCAGAATTTGAGTAAAAACAATAGATCAATTAGCATGTTAATGCCTAACGTCTGTTTGAACAAAACAATGTCGTATTCCGATGTGTTTCATCAAACTGGTGAAGAACAATGCGGTTTGTGCATACTAGTGAAGAATATTGTATGTTTTCTAAATATATAAATATGTTTTATGTATCTGTGTTGTTTGCTACAACAGAGTTGATGTGTGGTTTGTTACTTGTATATATGTGGTTTATTTATTTGCCATCTATTACAAGTATATATTAGTTTATATATAGAGGTTGTTGTGTTCAAATTTGTAAACTCACTACAATTGTATTAGATAAATGTATATTTCTCATCATGCAGTTAAATGAATTTTTCAGGGGTATAGATTTAATTACCTTTTTAAGGGGAGTATAACGTCAAAATTTTGATTTAATAGAAGTATAAATGTAAATTTCTCACAAAAGTATTTCGGCCAATTCTGGCCACACTTAACGCCGTTAGTAAAATATTGGCAGCATACTTCACTGTCATCTTATAGAACTTAACCTTAGGGGTATAAATAAAATACGAATAAATTTTTCAGGGGTGTATAGATGCAATTACGTTTTCAAGGGGCCTATAACACCAAAATAGTGATTTTATAGGCGTGTACTTGCAAATTTCCCCTTTTTTTTTATATGTTGCACAACTTGGGTGTGCGTAAATTTAAATCAATAAAATTGTGGGTTGAGTGAGAAGAAACCGGTTATTGCTACTTTTCTTTGTATTTAGCGCAACAAGAGATTTTGTGAATTTATAAAATATATGTCCACGTTGGCCACACATACTATATTATATAATATGTTTCATTTTATTTTGTTTTATTTTTTATGGGGAGGAAAGTGAGGTGATTGGATTGGAAAGCTACGATTAGACAAAATTTGTGATTGGGCTGGGTTTACCACCATATTTACTGTCGGTAGCTTTTAAAAGTTACGTTTGGCAAAGTTGTGAATCAGTCATTCAAATCAGAATTCTATTTTGTAAAAAGGCAATCTAAACACATGAGATAGCTGTGAAATATTCAAAATACTTCATTTAGGTGAAATACCCAAAAAACCCACACATATAATACCTCCTCCTCGCATACACGAAACCCTAGCCCCACTTTCTACTCCAACCGCATCATCAAAAAAATCCCTAAAACCTCCCTGACTCCATGAAAATACCCTAAAGCCTAGCGCCCTCATTTGTCTCCCTCCCCTTGATGGACTCCGTCAATGCAATCCAGTTAATGAACCGATTCTCCAAATCTTCCCCGTCCCCACGACCGAGTCCATGACATCAAACCATAAAAGCACTCCCCTTTCTCCTCATTTGCTTGGGTCGAATCCATGAAAGAAACCCTAGATTAGATCTAAGGATGATAGAATCTTGAAAGAATGTATACAAATTGTATACAAGTTATGACATATGTTCCTTAAGTGGGTGAGTGATGATAATATGTTTTTAACATCTGTTGTGTATGATATATAGAAAAGGAAACTCATTATGTATTTATGTTTTGATTTAGGGTGCGTTTGGTTGCGCGATTGCGTTGCGATTGCGATTACAGGAAGCTGCGTTTGCAATCGCGCAACCAAACAGTTTTGTAATCGCAGTTTTAAACCCAGCGATTGCAGGCAAATAGAGCCCAAAAGCTGCGATTTCAAAAAGCTGAGAAAGTGAGCTTTCTGCAGAATCAGGTTTGCAATCGTAGATTCCTGCAGAATCAGTTTTGCAATCGCGCAACCAAACGCACTGGCATAACATTTCCCAAATATAAAACAAAAAAATCTGACCCGCTTCCCTTCTCGACCTTTCCCTCGTCTCCTCCGTCCAAATCCAAAGCCTCACTCCGTCTTCATATCCTCTCTCTCTCTCTCTCTCTCTCTCTCTCTCTCTCTAACAATGGCGATCTCAGCAACCTCTCTTGCGACAAAGCTCATCCTCCCCTCCTCCCTCCGCCTCCCCCACTCCCTCTCCCATCCCATCCCATCCGCCTCAACCTCTCCTCCTCCCTCTCCCCTCTCCGCCTCCGCCTCCCCCGCTCATCCCGCTCACTCTCCACCTCCTCCTCCACCATCTCCGCCTCCATCTCCGTCGGCGACAAGCTCCCGGACTCCACCCTCTCCTACTTCGACTCCGCCGGCGAACTCCAGACCGTCTCCGTCTCTGACCTCACCAAATCCAAGAAGTCCATCCTCTTCGCCGTCCCCGGCGCCTTCACCCCGACCTGCTCCCAGAAACACCTCCCGGGGTTTGTCGAGAAGGCCAAGGACCTCAAATCGAAGGGCGTCGACGTCATCGCCTGCGTCTCCGTCAACGACGCGTTCGTGATGCGCGCGTGGAAGGAGAACCTCGGCATCAGCGACGACGATGTGCTCCTCCTCTCGGACGGGAACGGGGAGTTCACGAGGGCGCTCGGGGTGGAGCTTGACCTAAGTGACAAGCCGGTGGGGCTCGGGGTGCGGTCGAGGAGGTACGCACTTCTCGCCGATGATGGGGTCGTCAAGGTGCTCAATCTCGAGGAGGGAGGGGCGTTCACCGTGAGCAGCGCAGAAGACATGCTCGCCGCCCTCTGATCGCGATCGGATGGTGAGGTTTTTGGATTTTCATGCTTATCGCTTTCGTTCCTTTTTATGTGGTCTGTTTTGGTGGAAGATGATATGCAGATTATGTGTTTGATGCCATGTTATAGCTAAGTTTTGGGAATGGTATGAGCTATGTTTTGTCTAAAAATATGGTGTGCCTTCCATATTTTTGCACGGTTTTGATGGTTCTGCCAATCTATCTCTTTGTTTGCTTTTGACGGCTGTCTTTCCATATGGTTTTACAGTCTCCCTACCATTTCCCTTTTGGTAAATTCATGACATGTCTTGTCATAATTGAATTGTGATTCTTAACACTCAAAAAAAAAAAAAAAAATTGAATTGTGATTCTTAAGAAGAATCTTAAGAATATTGGTTTTGTCAAGCATGGCCATCTCTCCAAAAGAATCTTGTTATGTTATTACAAGGATATTAATCTTTCTCAAATCTGTGCTCTGTCCTAATTTTTATTTCGATGAAGTTGGCTACTGCTATCTTTGCAAAATGTCATTGAATTTTATCCCATGGATCAGTTGTTTCAAATTGTACGTTGTTCCATTGTGAGCCACATAGAGTCTGCATGCCATAAAGGCACATGTTCATGTTTATCGGTGTACCGCTGTTTTGTGGTGTTATTTTCTTAGTATAGAAACGTTCATATTCTACTATGATCATTTGGATTTTTTTTTTTTTTGCATGCTCTAAGAAACTGCATCCGTGTACTGATTTGGCAATGGATAACAATGAGTGAATTAGACAAAATCAATAATCTGGGATAATGATTTTTTGGAGGGAGTAATTCCACAACAGGTACTTTTACAATTCAACTTGCCAAGGATGTTCTCATAAATGCTTGCATAACATATTAAATTATGCAATACATCCTATAAGTGATGGTCTATTATTATTGTATCCATTTTTACGGTAACAAATTTTGAGCAGAGAAGATTGGGAATTTATATTGGAGATCTATATATCCAATATGTAGATAGATTTATAAGATGACGGGTTCTATAACAATGTAATTGGGTCTTGGGTTCGAGTCTTGACACTGACTTATCCACTGTTTGTTGGCGATTATTCAAAAGAATTTTCCATGGGATTGGGGCAAACAGGCGGAGGTAACCTTCCCAGCTTGACCGTAAGGTCAACTACTGGGGTCCCCTCCGGAAAAAAAAAGGAAAAAAAGAAGAAGGTAATTGGGTCATGTGGTTTCCTTTATGAGGTCAAGCAGTCTTCTTGATGACTAGTGTTCTATACATGGATGCCATCCAGCACATAAGTTTTCATTTGAAAGAATCAATACCACATCCAATCGCAGTGTAAATTATTAGGGGATATCACATCATTGATCACTGCGCCTGCAGGCTATACTGCATTTACTAGAAATTTTCTTATTGTACCAGCAAACGTTTTCGTGGCATTTTTAACAGGCATTCACTCTGTCTATTCTGTTTACTCAAGCAATTTTCATAATGTACCGGCTTCTTTATTTTTAAATTGTGAATGGTGAAGCTGACTAACAATTAGCAAATGACAACTAGCTGACTAGCAAGTGAAAACTATCTAAGTCATAAGGTGGACTGGGCAATGCCAAAAACCATGGATGTTCACATGTCAATGTTACATGTTAAGCAAATGATTTACATCAGGATAGGCCAGATTTAATCATCTGCATTTTCTTCTGGTCGGTTGAATGATGATTTACAATTTTTTATTTTTTATTTTAAATTTTTTTAGATATCTCCATTTCCCCTGGAATTTGTGGAGTTTTGGGATACTCATTTCAGTAGGAAAATGTGGAGATCATGGAGTTTGCATGAGTCAAGGTTTGACAAGAAGGTAGAGAGGATTGCAGCTGCCCAAAAAAAAGAGGGCCTCAGCTTTAAGAGAAGAGTGAGATCTCGTTTACTGACAGGTTGATGAAAGTTGGCCATCGAATTTTGTCAGATTGGAGATTGAATTTAGTAAGGATGCCTGGGTTTGAGAGTTTTATTTATCTCTGCATTTTGCTATCAGTAGTGAAGCACCTTTAATTGCCCATAGGCGATGGGCCATAACTTATAAGGCATCACAAAAAGGTTTTGGACATAATATCACAGCTTTTTTCTGACTCTCCATTGTCATCTAGAAATAATTAATTTTCCCTGTGAGAATTTTTGTAAAATCTATAAGTGATATTTAGGTGGTGATAGTTTCATAGGGAAGTTAAATAAAGTTTTCTGGATGTTGTGACCGCAGATATTTAAAAGATTTGGAGATGAAACTGGGGGTTTCGGTAAGCAAAATGAAGTGGGGAATTGGGCTACCAACAAATTCATTCTCTAGTTGGGTAACCGTGTCTTTCATTATTTAATGAGACCAAATTATTGGGGTAACAAATTCATTCCAGCGAGAATATTTGGGAGATGGCGGTGAGATATATATACTGGAGCTAATGGAGCTTGTGGGTTGGCGCTTACGGATCCAAGAGTAATTGTTTACACTGTTTTGTGGAGGTCTTCTTAGTAGATTTCTCTTCTATTAAGAAACTTCCCTTTCTTTTCTATGTTGTGCTTATGTTGTGTTTGTACTTTGGGCATGGTTCTTTTAATATAAGTGCGGAGCCGCAGATGCCTACCTGTTTTCATAAAAAAAAGACCTATATAAGGCAAATGATAATTTATGTTAAAAGGATCACACTGGGTTACAAGAAACATGATATATAGCCAACAAGTGCAGGTGTTGTCCCAAAAACTCTGTTATTTGGGATACTCCTTTCAGATGATCACATGTGCAGATGAATGTCATGTGTATCCATAGTGCTTTTGAATAAAGAAGCTAATGCTGCATTCTTTTGCATGCATTCTGAAATTTCATATTGCTGTTGTTTTGATGGTTTCCTTGTATATAAGATGAAAAAATGAGCTGTAGAGCTATGCATGGTTGTTGTGCTCCATTGTGATGGTGTATGTACCTCACTATTATGGCCTGAAACTATTCAAATGCAACCACACAAGAAATTTGTCAACTGTTTTATTTTGTAACTATCTGTCATTTTGAGTCAACTTTTCTTTTGACTGAATAATGATGATTGTTTAATCCATAGACCATCCTCTGTTTCCAGTGAAAACTCTGTTTCTTCTTAAGAATGTTATGCAAAAGTATTTCTTTTTTGTGATGAAGTTTTGGAGTTTTGAGTAAGAAGAATAGACGTCACGAGTTATTCATATTCTTGTATTTCCTTTAATTGATTGTGTTATATGGAATAAACAAGAAGTTATTTATTAGTTTCCTGTTGCCTAATCTGGACTCCCCCCTGACACTGGTTGGGTTAAACTCAATTCCAATGGTTCCAAAACACCCACTAGATTGGGATCTGGATGAGTTCTTAGGGATCACAATGGGAAATTTCCATGGCATTTGTTGCATAGGTTGAAGAACAACTCATAAACTATCTGGATGCTCGAGGGGTCTCGTCGAGACTTCATATGGCCAAATCCATATTGGAACTGATTCAAAACTTGTGGACAGGGGGATTCGAGCTGAGTGTCCTGTTCCTTGGGGCATAAGAAGTGTCATATACAGCATCCATCAGGCCCTAAGTGAAAATGAAGCATATATCTAGAGAAATATTAATGAGCCTGCTGATTTCAGGCCTCCAAACCACTATGGGCCTATGGGGCTGAGATGCAAATACTTGTTCATCTGATAGAGAATACAAATACTACTCACTTATAGGCACTCCTGGTATGTTAGATTCTACTACCTCGAGAATCTGATTCTTGATATTACAATTGACTGAAATATTTTGGTTTCCTTGAACAGAATTCTCTTTCTGGAATAGAGTCATTTTGTAATTTCTTTCTATTGAGGTTGTGGTGTTCTGTCAAAGGTTTAGTCGTTTAGATGACTCCGTATAATATGCCTTGTGTTCCTCACTTTTTTTTTTTGGTAATAATAGCAATGTTCTTTTCAAAAAAAAGAAAAAAAAAGCGATGTTCATCTATTCTTTTTATGTGATCGGGACTGTCTTTATTTCCCAGACATAAATGATCAACTTAGTAAAAAAATACAGGTATGAGCCAATTTCATGATCCTATCCTGTTTCCATTTCTTTTTGTGTGCGTGCGTGGTGTTTTTTTTTTTTTTGTTAATGCAATCACCTACGAACCATGTGCATCAGACCTAAAGACTCATGTGAAGCAAACCCATGACTACAGCCAAAGAGCCAACTCCATGTGGGTTTCCATTTCTTGATTGAGGATCCAGATGTAGAAATTCGGCCTTATTTTACATTCCTCTCCATTTCTCAATCAGGTAAACAAATCATGATGTAGCCTTCTAGCAAAGAATCACATATTGAGCATGTAGGATTGTCAAATAGTTCAAGTTTCATGCAGCCAATTGATTAGCTTGAACCCTGCTCATCTGTAATCAAGTTCATTTGCAGCCAGGTTAGTTCTACTACATGCAGTATTCTCCAACCTACTATCCTCAAGTTCAATCATCAGAAGAATTATCTGCTCCCAAACACTTTAGAACACAGCAATAGATTCATGATAATTCAACCCAGCTGTGACTGGTGGATCTATGGTCGCAACTACAACTGCCTTCAAAACAGCTTGAAAGACTCTGATGCGGACATCCAACCTTAAAAATGTCCTTTGCGGCAGCCATGATGCGCGTCTTACAGCATTTAATGCGGGCTCGCCCACAGCATCTTAAGGAGAGCTGAGAGCCTCATATGGGTGTCCTTGTAAAGCTGTGAGGACCTGGACTTGGGTGTCCTTGTAGGGCTCCCTTTGTCTGTAAACTTGTATTGGATTCTAAGTAAACCATGCAGATGTCTCTCTCTCTCTATATATAGTCCATCATTCCACTTGCAACTTGCAGTAGGGGTACAGGGTTAATTTTACTAAGTATTTTTTGTAACAGTCAAGTAAAAGTTTTACCAAAACAATTTAATTTAACCCACCCCAAACCCAAACCCGGGGTCCACCCTTGAGCCCTCTCTAGTTATCAAGACGTAACTATCAAGTTTTATATTTCCAAACAAACAACAATTTTTTTTTTTTACTATCGGGATTTTAACGGGGCCTTAATCGATGATGTATGGTGTTACACAAACCAAGACTATTGTTCTAAAATGGTATTATTTTCATGTTACAGGATCCTTGAAATGAGTGCCTTTGTAACTCTTTCAAAGATAAAAAAAAATGCCAGTGGCTATTGTTGGTAGGATTTGCTCAACAGTTGTGATGAATGCCCCCACCTACATCTCCTAAACCTCTCATTTTGTCAATCAATATTTTTATATTTTTTTCATTGTGATAGTCAGGATGATTATGCCTTATTTTCTGGTATGATTATATGATTGAAATAGTATTTATTGATATTTTCTGTTATGAAAAATAATATCTATCAATGAAACTCAAATAAACACTATCTATCTTAGTCTTTTGAATAATTGTAAGGTTTTAAAGAAAAAATAGTTTTAATAGGTCTGGTGGTTGCAAAACTCACTCTTGACATAATGTTCACATAAAATTGAAGATATAATTTGATATTAAAAGTCTTCAAACACGTTATGTTTTTTTTAACATGTAATTTTGATTATTTCATTTAATTCCTATTTAATACTATTGTGTCATTTATACAGAAGATCAAATAAATAAATAGATAGTTAAAGTTTTGTATTATCTTATTTTTTATAATATGTTTTTAATTTAAATGAACAACCATAACAATTTTTTTATTTATTTTAGTAATGTTTTTTCTTTTCTATTTCACTTTAGAATGAAATACCTAACCTCTGGTTTAAAAAGGAATGAAAGGAACTGGAGTTAACACTTCATAATTTGCTATGGGCAATTAGTCATTGCCTTTTTATTCTAAAATGAAATTTGTGATTATTTTCTGGTATGGTTATATGATTGAAATATTGTTTGTTGATAGATTTTCTGTTATGAAAAATAAAATCTATCAGTATAACTCAAATACACACTATCTATCTTAGTCTTTTGAATAATTATAAGGTTTTTAATCAATCATTGAAGAAGATGAGAAAAAAGGGTTTTAGCAGGTCTGGAGGTTGAAGAAAGGGTTTTTATAAGCATCAGGCAAACACAGGGGCATAAATGTAATTTTAGACGGACATAGGAGTATAAATGTAATTTTTTAAGCCCCTGCGGTTCAAAGGGTAATTTGGTCAATTCATTTTGCATTTAACACCGTTAATGGAATATTCCCAGTATATTCCACTCTAATTTGACGGAACCTAACCTTAGGGGCACAGTTGCAACACGAATTTTTTTTCCAGAGGTATAAATGTAATTAGATTTTTAAGGGGGGTATAACGCAAAATTTCATATTTAATAGGAGTATAAATGCAAAATTCCCTATAAATTATTTGAGTTTGTAAATAAGTGTGAGAGATGTATGCGTAATATGTTAAATGTGACAGTATTTGGAATGTGTGTGAGTGCTAGATGAATAATTTTTTTAAAATGACAGAGAAAAATAGTTTTATTCATAGACATAGATAAACCTTGTCAAACAATTTCTACATTTTCTTAGGATAATTATCAGACTTTATTCTAGCTTATTCAGACATAGCTATAAAGGTCAACACTAGCAAAACAAACAGTTTTTTCTTTTATTTTTATCATGTATTCCTCCATATTCTTTGCTTATGGTCCACCAAATAAATCATGCATGATATCCAATTCAATCCCGCAAAGTGTCAATGCATCGTTCTCGTATTGGACTAGAGAAATCCTGAGACCACGAGGGGCACCGACCACTCTCGCAAACCACCCATTTATTGCATTTGTCACATGAACAAACATTCATGGGGAGAGGGGGTTCTCTTGACAAAGCCCCCGGTTAAGGGAAAAGTGGCTACATGGATGCTCGTTCACCATAACCAAACCATGCATCGACTCTATGTAATAACGAATCGGATGTGTTAAGCCCGTGGACAATATGATTGATCTAAGAGCCTGTTTGGTATTTTTTTATCATTCTGCTGGAACACCTATAACAATTGCATTTGGAAGGATTCATTCTCATGATTATTCCTAAACATTCTAGGTCAAATGTCTCACTCCACGGAATTACTTAAAACTAGATTATTAAAAAGAAAATTATCTTTCTAGATTAGAGTTATCAAATTGACTTTAAGCCTTACTATGGGCCTGTGAAGCAAATGATGATACAAAGATAAAATGGGTGTTGGTACAACAATCCATTTTATAGCTTTCTTGCACTCTCAAGTGTCTCCATGCACCTTAGAGATATATAAATTGTTAGAATATTTTAACATTTTTTTTATGAATGACGTCATACAATGATAGTAGTATATATTTTATTATTATTTATAAAAACATATAGTATACGATTTCTAGAAAATTTAAAACCTTGTAATGCCCTATTTAGTAGAATAATAAGGGTGGAATAAGATTGAATAGAAAGGAATAAACCTAAAAACCTATTTGTTGGTAGGGAATGTGTAGGTATAGTTATTCTAGAATACGTACAAATAAGCTGATACCGATATTTCAAGCCCCCTTTAAAATTATGTTATTCAATCCAATATATTATACTAATATAAAAAAGATTCATATGTCAAATCATATGTCATCTTTTATAAATAAGGGGATTTACATATCAAATCATTTTTTTCTATATTTTATAAATTATTATTGACATTTTATTAAACTTTTATCCATAATTTATTAATAGTCCACCAAACAATAACATCATTATTACCTATTCTAATGAAAATAATTAAAAATACAATAAAAAAAATGATTTATTCATGTTAAAATAGATATCTATCTCAAAAAGGCTGTTTGGGTACTGTAGTATGGGAAGCAAAGGAGGGAATAAGAAGATAATAGATCTAAGAACCTGTTTAGGTGGAAGGAATAAATGAGTATATTTATGTCAGAATATGTGATAATAAACATGTATTTGTGCCAGGGGATGAATTGTCTTAATCTACCAAATCCATTCTACTAGTATAAATGAGCTCTATCACCAAATCAATTATTATTACTTCTCATAAATCAGAGAGGTAAGCATGTCAAATCATTTTTTCACCTTTTATAAATTCTTATTCACACCTCATTCACATTTTATTAACGATTTATTAATGGTCAATCAAACAACAAAATCTTTATTATTACACTTTTCAATAACAATAATTAAAATCATGACCAAACAAAAATTTATTTATTTCACTGGTATAATCTCTGTTCAGAAATGCGGTCCGTGCGGCCGCATATGCGGCCGCATATGCGGTTCGGTAAGCCTACCGAACCGCATAGGCTGATATGCGGGCATATGCGGACAAGGCCCGCATATGCGGGGATATGCGGGATATGTGGGCGCATATGCGGGCGCATAGGTTTAGAAAAAAAATGAAAATTTTGCATTTACACCCTCCTGAAAAAGTTAATTATATTTATACCCCTTAAAAATTATATTTATACCCCTGTGTCCGTCTGAAATTGCATCTATGCCCCTGTGTGGCTGTGTCTGAATTTTTAATGGTTTAATATGATTACATTTCTTCAAATTTACCTTGTTATCTCTTGTTTATAGATCAAGACTATATAATTATTTTTTATTATTAAAAAATTACATAACCGCATATACTCCCGCATGCCGCATATACTCTGTGCGGTACCCTACCCGCACGCAAACCGCATACCGCATTTCAGAACACTGGGTATAATAATCTATTCTTAGCTTCTCTCCCATCATATGACATACGTCACATATATTATTTTATACCGGTTAATTATGATATATAGGTTCTCATTGATTTCGGCCTTCAAAACCAGTGGCGGAGTAGGCCCCGGGGGGGGGGGGGGGGGGCATGTGCCCCCTCTAGATTTTTTTAATTTATTTACATGTCTTTTATTTTTTTTCAAGGTCCTTTTAATTTTTTGTGGTAAGTTAGTTTTAATTAGGGTCCATAAATCAATGCTCCACCTACATGTAAAATTCTCTAAACAGCAACCACTCGAAACTAAATAAAATAAAATTAAAACAACCATCTATTATCCATTTGGATCATCCATGTGTATGGTGTGCACTCACTCCTTCTTTTAATTAACCCTCCTCCCTCCACATAATACAAAAGTCATTTTTAACTCTATTTTTTCATTTACCCCCAAGCCTCCTTCTATCCATAACCCACAAATAGCTATAGAAGCATGAATTCCACTTCTCAGCATCTTCACCTAGGTACCCCATCTTGAAAAAAATAAATTTTTGAATCTCTTTTTTATTTTATTTTTATATTTTAACTGTTCTTAATATAATTAATATCTCTAAATAATTTTTACTTTTTGTTCTATTAAATGTCTCACAATTGAGAATCTATAATCTATAATCCTCTATTATCTTCCATCAATACTTTGAAGATATATAATTTTTTCCTTTTACCTTATTATCATTGTTACTAATTTATTTAAAGTTTAAAATATTTGTGTAAATATTTTAAAATAATCAAATCATTCAACATTTTCAGAATATGAAATCTCGTCGAAGTCAAATTTAATGACATGTATTGCTTGTTAGATTTATGTTTTGATATTTTTTTTATGAATTATTAATATGAAATATGACATATCGTTTTAAAATATGATTATTATTTTTTATAATTATTTAGTGATATGTTTTATATGAATGTCTGTATTTTATTTTATACATATTTTTAATCTATGCTATTGAAATAAAAAACATAATGATATAATTTTAAAAATATTTATATAAATCACATTAGGCCCCCTTTATAAAAATTCTGACTCCGCCACTGTTCAAAACACTTATTTTGATGTTATTTTAACTAATTTCTACTTAATTAATGTCCTATTTTGAAATCAATCGGGAGCTTAAAATAGTCATAAATCCAGAAAAACTTATGTCTATGTTCATACATCATCTTTATAAAAAAGTTTATTATATGTGTTTAAATTTGTTCAAATATTTCTAGTTATGATAATGTTTACTAACATTTTTTTAATCACGAAATGTTACGAGATATTTGAACTATTTAAACAACTAAAACTACATCAATATCATGTCTTTACTTTCTATAGGTCTCGAGTTTGAATCCGTCTACTCACACTTACTAAGTGCACATGGTTCAAACAAGTGATCCAATGCACTCATGTTTTTTCAAACACTAATAAATTTATTTTCTGTGTAATTTTTAACACTCCAATTTGATGCTTTCTTTTGTTAATTATAAAAGAAAATCAGATCCATTCTTTTTGTGATTTTAAAGGGCTTTACATACAATATATATTTGGAGACGTCCCTAGAAATTATCAAACTTTTAGTTTCCAGGACATATGCATGCATTTATTTGGATGTAATATAAATGTATATGGCCTCAAACAAATTTGAAGTCCGACGATTTTTTTTTGCTTGGTAATTGCTGATATCATTAATATAAAATAAAGTTACATATGTATTTTAGAAAAAGAAAAGGACGCTAGGACCATATAGAGAGGTCATAGGATACATAGATACACATGAGAGGGCTAGCAAAAATGGATGTAACATTTTCATTCATCACCATTGAATTAATCATATCTCATTTCCGTATATAATTCACGTTCATGCAGGAGATAGGGTGAGTGAGTTGAAGGAAGAAATCAAGAAGAAGCTGTCGAAATTAATCTCTCAGTACGTATTGATGAATGACAATTTGATCAACAAATGGCTTCAAGAAGTTCAAAGACGAAGATGGGAAGTTCAAGGGGAGCCTGAGTTGCGATGATAAAGGCTTGTTGAGCATGTATGAGGCGGCGTACCACGCATTTCGTGGAGAGGAAATACTAGAAGAAGCCATCGTTTTTGCGAGAGTGCACTTGAAGTTGTTGGTGAACCAGGTAAATGCTTCTCTCGCAAGGGACAAAGAGCTGGCCTTGGAGAAGCCAATGCGTAGGGCGATGGTCAGGATTCGAGCAAGGCAATACATCTTTGTATATGAGATAGATGAGCAACGGAATGATGTGCTTCTTGTGCTTGCGAAGTTGGATTACAATAGCCTCCAGCAGTTGCACCAGAGGGAACTTAGAGACCTCTGAGTGTAAGTTAATTAATGTTATCAATGACTTACACTTCAAGACATAATTGTAATAGCATAATTATTCAAACCTATTATTATGTCATTAAATACTGACTTGATTAAGATAAAGAGATTTACCAAAACTTTGAAAATTATGGTGACAAATTGCTCGTAAACACTATATTTTGAGGACATATTTGGAATTAAATATCCTCTAATAATATTGTTGGGTGATACAAATGCCTTTTTATATAGGTGGTGGAAGGAAAGTGCACTCGCCCAAAAGCTTAATTTTGTCAGAGATAGAATAGTGGAATGCTATTTTTGGATCTTGGGAACGTACCACGAGCCCCAATACTCCTGCGATAGAATTATGATGACAAAAGTGATAAATCTAACAACAGTGTTAGATGATATTTACGATGTGTATGGAACATTTGAAGAACTGGGGCCATTCACTGACGTGATCCAAAGGTTTAGATTGTGCATTAGCACATAAAGTTTGGTCCAATATTGGTGTATTCTCAATTTTTTTTTGGTTGAACAAATTGTTTAGGTGGGACTTGGGGACCCTAAATGAGCCCACTGTGTGGGTGATTTTAAATACCACACATGTTAAACACACCATAAAAAAAATAAAAAAACCTTTTACTTTATTGATCATCCGATGTCAATCAAACGGCAATCTCACCATATTCCCCAATCACCAAAACATAACCCTCACCGTATTCTTCCAAATGAATCAAAATAAAAATAAAATAAAAATAAACCCTCACAAGAGGTTGGCCTAGTCGACGATGAGGGGCATGCGATGATGGTGCAAACCTTCGTACAGTTCCTGAACCCCTTCTTCTTCGCCCTTCTTCTACAGTGACTTTGTTTGGTGAGGATGGGTTTTCGAAGGAGAATATGAAGAGAGACAGGCAGGGATTATTTTGGGTTTATGTTTTTATTTACAGGTGGTTTTTTTGGTCGCATAAACCCGCCTAGGCGGCGGATTAGCCCAAACCGCTTACAACCTAAGCGATGTGGATGGGGGCCGCTCCCGATTAAGTTGGGGATTAGTCGCCGCTTTTTCTCGATTTTTAAAACATTGGTTTAGATTAATTTTTTACTAAATAGAACTCTGATTTGAATGACCGATTGACAACTTTACCAAACGTAATTTTTAGAAGCTATTGACAGTAAATATAGTGTCAAACCCAGTCCAATCGTAGCTTTTGTCTAATCGTAGCTTTCCAATCAGGCTGCCAAACAGCCCCAGCCTAGAACTACCTCACATTACTCGCCATAAAAAATAATACAAAATAAAATGAAACATAGTATATAATATAGTAAGTGCGGCCAACGTGGACATATATTTTATAAATTCACAAAATCTCTTGTTGCGCTAAATACAAAGAAAAGTAACAGTATCCGGTTTCTTCTCACTCAACCCACAATTTTATTTTATTAAATTTACACTCTCCCATGTTGTGCACCATATAAAAAGAAGGGAAATTTGCATGTACAAACCTATGAAATCATTATTTCGGTGATAAGCCCTTGAAAACGTAATTGCATCTATACAACCCTAAAAAATTCATTCGTATTTTATTTATACCCCTAAGGTTAAGTTCCATCAAATGACAGTGAAATATGCTGCCAATATTCTACTTACGGCGTTAAGTGTGGTCGGAATTGATCGAAATATTTTTATGAGAAATTTACATTTATACCTCTATTAAATCAAAATTTTGACGTTCTACTCCCCTTGAAGAGGTAATTAAATCTATACCTGAAAAATTCATTCAACAGCATCACGAGAAATATACATTTATTTAATACAATTGTAGTGAGTTTACAAATTTGAACTCAACAACTTCTCTATATACAAACTAATATATAGTTGTAATATATGACATATAAATAAACCACAGATACACAAATAACAAACCACACATCAACTCTGTTGTAGCAAACAGCACAGATACACAAAACATATTTATATATTTAGATAACATACATTATTCTTCACTGGTATGTATAAACCGAATTGTTCTTCACTAGTATGAACAAACACATTTGAATACAACATTGTTTTGTTCAAACAGACGTTAGGCATTAACATACTAATTGATCCAGTATTTTTACTCAAATTCTGATACCAAATTTAAAAAGTGAGAACTTCAAAACAGCCAAACATTATTCACATTGACATATTGTAGAGACATTCATACGTAACTCTCTAAAATCAATATGATGCCTCAAACAAGCAAATGAAGGTGAAATTTAGATGAGACAGACGGAAGGGCATAAATGCAATGCCAATTAACTTTCTAGGGGTATATATGAAATTAACTTTTTATGGGGGTATAGTACTAAAATAGTGGATTTAATAGGGGTATAAATGTCCCTTCTAATATTGTAATAAAATTTACAGAATCCCATGCTGTGGTCCATATAAAAGCTATACCCACAACAAGTATCTGCATTCTCAGTGGATTCAGGTGTTTGTGATTTGAGAAATTTTTATTAGAAAAAATGGCTGAGGGAAACACTACTATATTCTTGAAAGGGGATAACGAAAAGTGGTCCCTTAGTGGAATGACCGCTCTTGTTACTGGTGGAGCTAGAAGCATTGGGTCACCTTTCTCTCCTTATTCTGATTTGTGTTATTGGTTTTGGATTCATTTAAAGAGAAGTTTGATAGGTTATTCTTATAATACAGGCACGCCATAGTAGAGGAACTAGTCGGACTCGGTGCGTCGGTGCACACGTGCGATCGGGACGAGATTGAGCTCAATGAGTCTTTGCGGCGGTGGAAGGCACTTGGCCTCCCGGTCACCGCCTCGGTGTGCGATGTGACATCCCGCGCAGAGCGCGAGAGGTTGATGAAGAGGGTTTCTGCATCTTTTGATGGGAAGCTCGACATCCTTGTAAGTCTCAAACTTCTAAAATTGTTTGAGATCAACTAATCATGTGATGGTAATATAACATTGTTGTTCCTACCGAGCAAAAAAAAAAAAAGGGATTTTTAGTTTTAAGTCCCCAGAAACTATCGAATTTAGCGATCGATCCTCACTTCTTCATATTTTGGTTTTAGTCCATGCATTTAAATGATAATTTAGGAATAGGTCCCTCGGAGGGACTTATTCCTAAATTATTAAATTTATTTTTAGTCTCTGGGAGGGACCTATTCCTAAATTATCATTTAAATGCAGGGACTAAAACTAAAATATGAAGAAGTGAGGGATCGATCGCTAAATTCGATAGTTTCCGGGGACTTAAAACTAAAAATCCCAAAAAAAAACATTGTTGTTCTTACGTGAAAACAATAAATGTGACGTTTTCTTCTTAGGACCCCTGATGGCTGATGGTCCGAATACCAAAATAAAAATTCATATTTTCAATATGAGATTTATTTTTCTTTGTTTATTTTTAATTAGAATATTATTTTATTTATTATTTGAATTATAAAGAATATAGGTTTTTTATTGGATCTTGTGCTATTTTTCTTATTTTGTATTAATTTTTATTTTCTATTTTACATATTTTTATCCTTTTTTTATTTATTTCATTTGTATCTTTATTTGTTTTTATTTTATTGTGAGAATTAGTTGTTTAACAAATATGTGATCGATGATAATCACATAATATGTTTGTGTGGATTTTGGTTGCATTTTAGGATTCATCTAGGTTCCCAACTACCCTTTTCCACTATTACATGGTTCATTGTGGATTAATCATTATCAATTTTTCTACTTTTAGGTAAACAATGTCGGAACCGCTGTGATTCGTCCGGCCGAAGATATCAGTGCCGAGGAATACTCTCTAATCATGGCCACAAACTTGGAATCAGGGTTCCACTTGAGCCAACTCGCTTATCCTCTCATGAGGCAGTCCGGGAAAGGCAACATAGTGTTCATCTCCTCCGCCGCTAGCGTCGTTGCCATGCCCTCCGTGTGTGTCTATGCAAGCACTAAAGGTAGGTATAATAACAAATCAGATACACATCGAGATATTATCCATATCCTATATATCCTAAATCATTTGGATATAGATGATACATCATAAATTTGGAATTTTTTTGAATATGCACAGATACAAAAAATAAAGATATTTGGCACATCTAAATATAAACACTAGTTTAGATGATTTAAGTGATAAAATCAAAGAGATCATGAAATTAAAATCGAGTTTTGAAAGATTATCCTCCCTTCCAATGATCATATATCAAAATAAAATTATTATTTAAATTTTTATAATTGTGATTAACCATGCAGAATATATGTAGTATGACTTAGATTCTTATTTTTTCGGATTGGACACAATAATATCCGTATCCACACTCATAATATTTGAATATAAAGTATATTTTTATATTCAGGGCAACTACGAATATGTTTTGGATAATTCAATCTTAACTAAAGGTGTGAAAAGGATTCGTTTTTATGTTAATAATCCGCTCGCGCAAACATGTTCTAAACGCCTAATTGTTTCTTGTTACTCATTTTCTTAATCTAGGAGCGCTAAACCAAATAGCGAAGAATTTGGCTTTCGAGTGGGCCAAGGACAGCATCCGTGTCAACTGCGTTGCCCCAGGGTTTGTGGAGACCTCGCTCTCAAAGCAGGTAAAATTCTCGACATTAATATTTTATGGATCGCGTTGATGATATGTTTTATTTGAAAATAATGTTACATCTAATTTATCTTATGTGCAATTCCCGTGTATATTCTTGGTGTATCAATATAAAAAAACATTAGTGTTTAGAAAAATTAAATTATTTATTCCAAAGTTGAATGCACTTTTTACGCAAATAAAATAAAATTGAAAAATCTTATACTTTCAATGGAAAATGAAAAGTGGAGTTCTAAATGAAAGTAGTTAATGTAAATATATGCAAAAGGAAATGATATCTTCAGCCCCAATTGTGGCCCCGTTCGTAGTCCACACTATGTTTTATAAAATCATACATACTCTTTCATTAAAGTGCATGATATTATGTAAAATTGAATATATACTGAGATACAATAATATACTCTCTCTTTGAAAAATAATTTTTTTTTATGTCTTACACTATGATAGAACCACATACACTGTAATAGTGTATTATATATCATAGTGTATAGTGTATATGGAACTGTAGGAGAAGCTACAAAACAGACTGGATGTATCAGCGCTCATAAGAAAATCATGGGACTCTATGTTCCATCCCGTTCAACACGTTTAATGCTTTTAACCCGATCATTAGGTAATATTTTTTCAAAGGTATATTTTTGTTTAGGGCGTTGATACACTCAATTTGATTTGTAGCCCCATTTTTGGACAACATGTCTTTGACGAGTATATAAAATCGATTAAAATAGTATAGATATACTCCATACAATATACTCTATTAAGAAAAACATAAAAATATGTGTCTCTAATTCATAAGAACTCATAAAAAGAATTAATGTACTTTCACTAGCAAAATATATATTTAAAAAAGGTTAATACAAATTGAGTCCGATGTAACTTTACCCATCTATTTATAGAAATACGTATCTTATGAAATATATATACTCGAATGAATTGAATTCATGGACTTTTGTATTTTTTTAACCAATATAATATACTAACAAAACCTAGTATACATTAGGTTAGGAAAACGTGGGGATTGTAAAACTCATCGCAAGAACGCCTTAGGTTATCGGCACCTTGCACCCATATGGGGCGTGGGTGGGTGGGTGGGTGTGTCTAAGAGATATAACCTCTGCTATTTATATATGAGTCTACATCTCAACAGCTTATTCTCAATGTGATTTATTCAGACCGTCGACGATGAATACCGTACCGGAATTATCGGCAAAACCCCTCTCCACCGCGCTGGAAAGACGGAGGAGATATCATCGGCGGTGGCATTTCTTTGTATGCCCGCTGCTTCTTATATCACCGGACAGACCATATTTGTTGATGGAGGTTTAAGTCTCTGATTTTTGGTCTCTGGTCACCGTCAGCCATTCTCTTAATAAAATTAATTTGCAATATATAATGTTGTAATGGTCTATGGTTGAAATAAATAAGGATGGTAGAGGTCCCTTCTCCTTGTGAGGGGACCCGAATTCAAATATTGTCCGGAATAATATACTTGATCAGGAAAATATTTACTATTAAAAATGGCAATGTTGCACTTTGTGTTGTGTGTTAATTATACATTCATTTGTTCCTGTCCCTCCACTGTTTGGAAACCACCTCCGAGACCCAAACTTGGGGTCAATTTGGGTCTGGAAACATAACTTCACGTAACATTATCATTTCACTTATGTATATGCCCAAAACATAGCTGTAGATAACATTAATTTAGTATCACATCATCTATACAATATAGCATTTTTTTAATGTTTATTTTTGAAAAAAACCCACTAATATCATGTAAGTTTTACAGGGTGTGAAATATCACTATTATTAGTATACTTACTAGGACGCTTCTTCTGCTAGAAACGAACACGAGCTTAGCAGCACCCAGGCTGGGGCCCGGAGATCATGTGGCCCTTAAATTCTGAAAGATTTTGAATCATTTTTTTATTTTTTTATATAATTGACACTAACTAAAAAAGATGCCCATAAAGTGAATAATAACAAAAATCATTAAAATAATATAGTGGAAAATAAAACGTATATAAAAAATAAAATAATTATCTAGTAAGATCTTTTTAATGTAAATAAAAAATAGGCACCCAATAAATTAGGAGCATACTAAATTTAGAAGAAGAGATAAATAAAAATAAGTAGATAAATTTAAACAAATAATTAAATAAAATAATTCAAAAAAATATAAAAATCCCAATAAAATAGGGAATCAAACAACTTTTTTTTATAAATGTTGGAGCCCTGAGGGCCCTAAACAAAGCTTTTTTAAAAGAAGGCAAATCTCAGTGGACGCTAATATACTCAGTTAGCTCTATTTTCATTTGTCACGTCTAATGCAATATATAAATTTAGTTAACACATTATATATTCTACAATCTTTATATACTTTATTATAGGAAACATAAATAAAATATGTGCACGTATTTCATATGAACATATACTTCACTTCTATTAAAAAAATTAATATAAATCAGGATACAAACAGGTCACATGTAACATTTTTCAATTTCAAACTCACTCGTGTCAATTATGATTTTTTGCATATTCCCTTCAAAAAATCTAATTTTATCAAAATTACCCTAGTAAATTACTATTTTCAGACATGCATATCAAAAGAGTTTAAATTATTCATGAATATTTTTCTAAAATATATATTTATAAAATTTTAAAAATTTGTATTGTGCAAAAATATCCTTCGAAAGGGAATTGATGCAAAATTTAAATCATTTTGAGGCATTGCCTGGAATAGAATTTAAAAGGGACTATTCGATAATATAAGAATTTTTGAGGGGGTATATGCAAAAAACTCTTTCAAATCCTAACTAAAAATAAAAAAAAAATCATATCTGAATATTAACTAATCATAATTATCTAGAAAAGATATGATAAATCTAACAAATAAAACTAAAATACTAATAAGTACAAATCATCCATAATCCTTCATATGGTGGTTCTTAAAATTAATTGAATGGTCCATATATGGATTCTTCTCTAGATATATATGGATTCTTCTTCTCAAGGACCTCCATATAAAGTCAGGCCTATCTAGAAGCATACCTCTCTTCTCAATCTGGCTACAATCATGTGTGTCTGATCCCTTTCGAAAGGAAATGGCCAATCTTATCCTCTCAACCACCATTTGGCATATTTGGACGGAGAGGAACAGAAGACTATTTTTGAAAAAATCTCTACACAAGACTATAGTACTCAAACGAATTATGGATAGCATTAAGGTGAGCACCTTGCATAAGATTTTTATGGTGCCTTCTATACTTGATGTTAGCAGTATTGCAAGAGCCTTTGGGTTAACAGTGACAGAGAAAGTCAAGACTGCTTCCATTGAAATGTTGCTGCCCCCCCTGGTTGGCTCAAATTAATCACAGATGGTTCCCTATCTCATGATAGTGGTGGTTATGGTGCTATTCTAAGAAACAACAATGCTGATTTTATTGCTGGGTTGGCAGGGAGACTTGACCTTCCTTCCATCAATCTCCTAGAGATTAAAGCTATTGAGAGAGGGATACAATTGGGACTGTCTAAGGCAGCCACTGACTTATGGATTGAATCAGACTCCACCACTGACTTATGGATTGAATCAGACTGTCTAAGGCAGCCACTGACTTATGGATTGAATCAGACTCCACCACTGCAATTGCTTGGGTACATGGTAGGGGCTGTATACCCTGGACTGCCCTTCGTTCCCTTCGACAAATCCACCAAGGATTGCAATATTTAAATTGTTGGAAGGCAACACATGTTCACAGCGAGGGTAACTCTCCTGCTGATTTGCTTGCTGGTTATAGATCATCTCGAGGAGAAACACTCCTTCGCACACACCATCTCTGGGTTGAGATCATAACAGCCATTGAGGAGGACAAGTTAATGAAAGGTTATGAATGTATTAGCTGATCACTGTAATGGCTAACATAGCGTATGAAGAGGATGAACAGGGGAGATCAGAGCTCACTGCTTAAATTTCTGATCAATGGATGAATTGTGGCTGAGGGTCTAACATCTCTTCCACTGTTAGTGATGATTTTGTAAACTGGGCATAATTGACAAGGGAGAGTAGTAGATATGATGCTATCTATATCCCACTTTCAAGCTCTTTCTTCAATTTTTTTTTCTTGTAAAAGGGCTGTGCATATGTACAAATTTCAAAGGCATAGAAATACAAAATCTTGATTACCAATAAAAAAAAAATTATGCATTCCAATATTAGTGGTTTTATCAAAAAAAAAAACATTCCAATATTGTTATATGATGTGATACTAAATCAGACCTATTTTAATCATTGTTACCAACAAATGAGTATATCCAGCATTATTTTATTTTTTTTATTGGTGGGTTGTTCTTATAGATTTATTAACATATCATATTATTTAGTAGGTTGTGGGGATATGGGTGGGGAACAGTGTTTAGAAATGCGATATATGCTTTGTGTGCGGCTGAGGTACCGCACATATCCTCAGTTAGCTTGCCGTTCCAAGCACAATAGAGGATTGTTGTAATTGCTCGCATTTTCTTTTTTGTGCTGATGTTCTCATCAACCTCACCTTTGGACACTATTTTTGTAAAGTTCTTGTAAATTCTTCTACAGCAATAGAATATCTTATTATCAAGAAAAAAAATTTGAAATGTGTGATGGATTCAATAATCCAGAGGGACACGTGAAGGATAATGTCTCCATGTTGGTGGTGGATCCTGTGCCCATTTGAGCTGGTATTAATGGTTCAATCTCTTGATGTTTAGTTATTATGTTCATTGTTGTAATCCTCTTATGTCAGAGCTTTATCATGTTTCATGTTCTGTCATTATTAATAAAAAAAGGGTTACATATATTTAAATAGATCATACATGATGATTTTAATATTATCGTACCAGATGCCATGCATGAAAAGGAACCAAGGTACTAAAGACCATAGTGCATCAAGTATAATGGAGAAATCACATATACAGGAATATGTAATTCTGGTAGATCCTATGAAAAGAGAAATTTTTCTTGTAATGTCTAGTAATAAACGCAAGAAAAAAATATTTTGAACGTAAATTTCCTGAGATTGTTTTAATAGAAGAAGAATGAGAATGAACACCATTTAAAAACTACAGTGGGTGCAGATATTCCCACCACCTTCATTTTTATACCCACCACTTATTATTACACGATTCCTACCATTGATTTTACTGAGTATGTACTAGCTTTGTTTCTGTTGGAATGGAAGTTTCCTGTACATCTTAAAATGTTGGTCTAAAGTTGTTTTGCCTAAAAATGGTAGTGTAAACTCTTTTAAGTAGTTAACAAGTGTTTTTCTTGTAAAATATTGACTTTTGGAGTAATGCCTTGTGCTTTGCATTAGTGACCATTGGAAGTCCTACATATCAAATTAATAACTCCTGTTAGACAGCGACCGTGTAGCCCCAGTTCGATAGAAAGCATGTCGAGCACCAGTCGGACATAGCTCAACGTGAGAGAGAGAGAGAGAGAGAGAGAGAGAGAAAGAGATACGAGAGATGGGGAGACACCAGTCGGACTCCCAACATATAGTTTATGAAACTCTCAACAAAACAGGAACTCCTTAAATCACTCAAACGTACGAGATATTCTCTAAAATCTCTCTGAAGAGATTTTTTTTATTCTATATATATATAATCATAAGCAACCAAGCTTCAACGATCATATGGGCACCGGATCAACCACTAACATGGCAACGTTGTCCTTCATCTCCCCAGAGGGATAGTTGTAGTTGTCCGCGTTCCTGAATATGACTTCCATCATGCACGCCAGATTACGCGCTCTTGCGCGCACCTCGATCGGTATCGGAGACGGCTTAACCATCTCTAAATTTACCGTCTTCCATGCATCTTCAACCATCTTCCCCATCTTCAGTCTCGCCTCCTCCTCCGATACTCCGTTGTCTTTCATGTAGCACCGGATCCCCGTGGCGCTGTGAGCCTCCGATTGTTCCAACTACGGAAAACAAAATTTCACCATTCATTCCGAACATCAGTTAGTGATGTGATGATGTGTCATACCTCATTGGTGTCGAGATCATCTTTGAGTCGATAAATTAGTGAGGGTGTGTAGATGATCGGTGGTATGGTGAGCACCCAATCAAATGCTCTATGAAAAGTCTTTTTTTTTTTTTTTCAATCCTAATTCTAGTTCCGAGTTCCCACATGTTTTTAAAATTTTAAAATGGCATACCTCATTTAATGAGATGAATTTTTTTAAAAATAAAATATATAATAGGACGTTATTGTGATATATGATAGTGGAACTTGAGTTGAAAGTAGGAATGTGTATAAGAAAACTCAAGCAAAAATATAACAACAAATGCAATGGGGATGATGTGTTGATGAGTAGGGTTGTATTAAGAATCGATTCTTTTCTTTTTCATATTCCGAAAATACATCAGTTGGTGATGTGATGATGATGTGTCATACCTCGTTGGGGTCGAGGTCATCTTTGAGTCGATAAATTAGTGAGGCGGTGTAGATGATCGGTGGTACGGTGAGCACCCAATCAAAGGCTTCCTTTGTGACACCATCTCCCATTCCAACGAAGGAGAGGCAGCTGAGCGCAGGGTATCCACAGCTTATAACAGAGACATTCAAGTACTCTTTGAAGGTCGGGATGTATTTTTTGCTACCCCAAATGGCTTCGTCCAGGTAGGACTTTGATAGGGTTGTATACTGCATTGCCCCAATGAGAGAAGCTTCAAATTAGTTCAAGATTGATGCATATTAGATCTCAACTACTCAATGATAAAAAAACTAACAAAATAATGTTTTTCAAAAACTAAGTGTGAAATGCAAGATTTTAAGAATTTCAATATTTCATTCACACATCCAAAAACAATTATAGTAATAAAAGTTTTAATTTTAGGCTATATATCTAGCTAGGATTTTTCAAATACATATAATATGATTCAAAGAATACCGCTTTCTTGAGGTATTCGACGCGGTAGGAATTCCCTTCCCAAGCTAGTTCTTCCTCGATTTTCTTAAATGTGTCTGTCAAAGCACGTATGTAGTCCTTCATGTACTCGGGTAGCTGTTCGATGCCTCCCAAATCCCACCTAACATGTAATGCCATTCAAAATGCTTTGTAAAAATAAAAAAACAGATAACCATATATCAATCGATCAGTCACACCTTTGGATGGTCTCGTGGAATGGCACTAGTTCATCCAGAGTCCCATACACATCGTAGGTATCATCCATCAATGATATGAGTTGTATAATCTTTGTGAAGATCGTTCTCGCTCGCCCGTAGTTGGGCTCATGATACACTCCCATGGCCCAGAAGTAGCACTCCACCACTCTGTCCCTCGCATAGCTTAGCCTCTTCCCAATCCCCAACTCCTTCCACCACCTATACATCACAAACACCAAATGCTGATTATACACATACACCCACACACACACACTTAAGAATATCAGCTCACATTGAGAGGTTCCTAAGCTCCTCCTGGTGTAGTTTCTGCACCCGATTGTAATCGATCTTCGCGAGCTTCAAAAGAATGTCGTCCCTCTCCTCATCTTTCTCATAAATAGTGATGTACTGCCTCGCTTGAAGCCTCCCCATTCCCATACACAGTGGCATCTCCAAAGCACGACTTATATCCATCGCGAGAGAAGGACTCACATTGTTCTTAAGAAATTTAAGATGGCCTCTTGCGAAATCGATGGCTTCGTCCAAGATTTCATCCCCTTGCATTCCCATGTGAGCCGCCTCGTACAGTGTCAACAAGCCCTTGGCATCGAATTTCAGACTCTCCTTGAATTTCCCTGTATTGTCTTTGAACTTGTTGAATCCATCTGTTGATCATTGTTTTAGTTAGGGATGATTAGTTATTCAACGATGTACGTATTAAGAGCCAAACTTTGACGTGGACTTACTAGATGGAATGTTGTACCCTCCTTGACGTAGGAGTCGGAAATGAAGGGAAAAGAAGTGTAGATCATAGTCGAAACACATATCATTAAGTATTTTCACAGATGCATCAATCTCCTGCTCGAAATGGTACTTCAAACCAAGACGTTGTATCGTATCTATGAGAACCATTTTACGCATCGGGTCGTCGACATGCTTCACCATTTCCCTCACTTGTTCCTTCAATGCATCGACTAATGTCTCACTCATCGACGAAGAGGGGGCCTGTATTAACAATTAATGCATGTCCCATTATTTCAGGATAATTGAAAACAATAAATTATAAGTAGTTAGTACTAGAGTTACAATTTATTTTATCTAATAAAGAGTGTCTTTATCCATTCTAGCATAAAAAGAAGTGTTATAACAATGAATTTGTTTCTTTTTATTTTAATATTTTACCTTTGTAGCATATAAAAGAAGTGTTATAACAATGAATTTGTTTCTTTTTATTTTAATATTTTACCTTTGTGGAAAAATAGATACACAACTATCATACTTAGATTTTCCCCCTCTTTACAAACATCACTACTTTTATGAAATCCATATTACCAATTGGAGTTTTGAAGAATAACTAACGGTAAAAAAAAATATAATAACATGGATAACTATGAGTGATTATAATAGAATTTGGTGGAAAAGCAATGCAAAAAGAGAATATGTACTAAGAAAGGTTTTTTTTTTTTCAATGTTAGTTTTAATTCTCACATGTTTTTAAAATAACATACCTTATTTAAAGAGGGTGAACTTTTATAAAACTAAAATATATAATATGACGTTATTAAAATATGTGAGAGTGGAACTTGAATAGAAAAAATGATCATGTGCAATAAAACTAAGCAGAAATGTAACAAGAAATGCACTGGGGATGATGAATTGATGAGAATTATATGTACCATGGGTAGAGAGATGAAAAAATCACCCCAATAACTTGGGGGAAAGTCAGCCGAGTTGCGAGCCTTTCCCACTGCTTCTTCCATTTTGTCGGTGGTGGCCATTAATTCCAACTATTCTCTCTCTCTCCCTGTCCCTCAAAACACAAACACCTGAACCCACTAAGAATGCAGATACTTGTTGTGTGTATAGCTTTTATAAGGACCACAGCATGGGATTATGTAAATTTTATACAATATTAGAAGGGACATTTACATTTATACCCCTATTAAATCCACAATTTAGTATTCTACCCCCTTAAAAAGTTAATTTCATATATACCCCTAGAAAGTTCATTCATATTGCATTTATGTCCGTCCGTCTGTCTCTTCTAAATTTGGCCTTTATTTGCTTGTTTGAGGTATGATATTGATTTTAGAGTTGTGTATGAATGTCTATACAATTTGTCAATGCGGATAATGTTTGACATTTTTGAAGTTCTCAATTTTTAAATTTGGTTTCAGAATTTGAGTAAAAACAATGGATCAATTAGCATGTTAATGCCTAACGTCTGTTTGAACAAAACAATGTCGTATTCCGATGTGTTTCATCAAACTGGTGAAGAACAATGCGGTTTGTGCATACTAGTGAAGAATATTGTATGTTTTCTAAATATATAAATATGTTTTATGTATCTGTGTTGTTTGCTACAACAGAGTTGATGTGTGGTTTGTTACTTGTATATATGTGGTTTATTTATATGCCATCTATTACAAGTATATATTAGTTTATATATAGAGGTTGTTGTGTTCAAATTTGTAAACTCACTACAATTGTATTAGATAAATGTATATTTCTCATCATGCAGTTAAATGAATTTTTCAGGGGTATAGATTTAATTACCTTTTTAAGGGGAGTATAACGTCAAAATTTTGATTTAATAGAAGTATAAATGTAAATTTCTCACAAAAGTATTTCGGCCAATTCTGGCCACACTTAACGCCGTTAGTAAAATATTGGCAGCATACTTCACTGTCATCTTATAGAACTTAACCTTAGGGGTATAAATAAAATACGAATGAATTTTTCAGGGGTGTATAGATGCAATTACGTTTTCAAGGGGCCTATAACACCAAAATAGTGATTTTATAGGCGTGTACTTGCAAATTTCCCCTTTTTTTTTATATGTTGCACAACTTGGGTGTGCCTAAATTTAAATCAATAAAATTGTGGGTTGAGTGAGAAGAAACCGGTTATTGCTACTTTTCTTTGTATTTAGCGCAACAAGAGATTTTGTGAATTTATAAAATATATGTCCACGTTGGCCACACACACTATATTATATAATATGTTTCATTTTATTTTGTTTTATTTTTTATGGGGAGGAAAGTGAGGTGATTGGATTGGAAAGCTACGATTAGACAAAATTTGTGATTGGGCTGGGTTTACCACCATATTTACTGTCGATAGCTTTTAAAAATTACGTTTGGCAAAGTTGTGAATCATTCATTCAAATCAGAATTCTATTTAGTAAAAAGGCAATCTAAACACATGAGATAGCTGTGAAATATTCAAAATACTTCATTTAGGTGAAATACCCAAAAAACCCACACATATAATACCTCCTCCTCGCATACACGAAACCCTAGCCCCACTTTCTACTCCAACCGCATCATCAAAAAAATCCCTAAAACCTCCCTGACTCCATGAAAATACCCTAAAGCCTAGCGCCCTCATTTGTCTCCCTCCCCTCGATGGACTCCGTCAATGCAATCCAGTTAATGAACCGATTCTCCAAATCTTCCCCGTCCCCACGACCGAGTCCATGACATCAAACCATAAAAGCACTCCCCTTTCTCCTCATTTGCTTGGGTCGAATCCATGAAAGAAACCCTAGATCAGATCTAAGGATGATAGAATCTTGAAAGAATGTATACAAATTGTATGAAAGAAAGATCATGAAATGAGGGGATCTAGAGAAAAAAAAAAGTATTCATGACAGTTTTCAGACCTTTAATTTTCATTACATGGGGGTACTTAATGCTGAATTGTAAGGTTGTTGCAAAACGTTGGGCAGAGGCGTCTAGCATGGTCCACCTAGCCATGCCATGTTCCTTAAGTGGGTGAGTGATGATAATATGTTTTTAACATCTGTTGTGTATGATATATAGAAAAGGAAACTCATTATGTATTTATGTTTTGATTTATAATAGTTCTCTGGTACTGGCATAACATTTCCCAAATATAAAACAAAAAAATCTGACCCGCTTCCCTTCTCGACCTTTCCCTCGTCCCCTCCGTCCAAATCCAAAGCCTCACTCCGTCTTCATATCCTCTCTCTCTCTCTCTCTCTCTCTCTCTAACAATGGCGATCTCATCAACCTCTCTTGCGACAAAGCTCATCCTCCCCTCCTCCCTCCGCCTCCCCCACTCCCTCTCCCATCCCATCCGCCTCAACCTCTCCTCCTCCCTCTCCCCTCTCCGCCTCCGCCTCCCCCGCTCATCCCGCTCACTCTCCACCTCCTCCTCCACCATCTCCGCCTCCATCTCCGTCGGCGACAAGCTCCCGGACTCCACCCTCTCCTACTTCGACTCCGCCGGCGAACTCCAGACCGTCTCCGTCTCTGACCTCACCAAATCCAAGAAGTCCATCCTCTTCGCCGTCCCCGGCGCCTTCACCCCGACCTGCTCCCAGAAACACCTCCCGGGGTTTGTCGAGAAGGCCAAGGACCTCAAATCGAAGGGCGTCGACGTCATCGCCTGCGTCTCCGTCAACGACGCGTTCGTGATGCGCGCGTGGAAGGAGAACCTCGGCATCAGCGACGACGATGTGCTCCTCCTCTCGGACGGGAACGGGGAGTTCACGAGGGCGCTCGGGGTGGAGCTTGACCTAAGTGACAAGCCGGTGGGGCTCGGGGTGCGGTCGAGGAGGTACGCACTTCTCGCCGATGATGGGGTCGTCAAGGTGCTCAATCTCGAGGAGGGAGGGGCGTTCACCGTGAGCAGCGCAGAAGACATGCTCGCCGCCCTCTGATCGCGATCGGATGGTGAGGTTTTTGGATTTTCATGCTTGTCGCTTTCGTTCCTTTTTATGTGGTCTGTTTTGGTGGAAGATGATATGCAGATTATGTGTTTGATGCCATGTTATAGCTAAGTTTTGGGAATGGTATGAGCTATGTTTTGTCTAAAAATATGGTGTGCCTTCCATATTTTTGCACGGTTTTGATGGTTCTGCCAATCTATCTCTTTGTTTGCTTTTGACGGCTGTCTTTCCATATGGTTTTACAGTCTCCCTACCATTTCCCTTTTGGTAAATTCATGACATGTCTTGTCATAATTGAATTGTGATTCTTAACACTCAAAAAAAAAAAAAAAATTGAATTGTGATTCTTAAGAAGAATCTTAAGAATATTGGTTTTGTCAAGCATGGCCATCTCTCCAAAAGAATCTTGTTATGTTATTACAAGGATATTAATCTTTCTCAAATCGGTGCTCTGTCCTAATTTTTATTTCGATGAAGTTGGCTACGGCTATCTTTGCAAAATGTCATTGAATTTTATCCCATGGATCAGTTGTTTCAAATTGTACGTTGTTCCACTGTGAGCCACATAGAGTCTGCATGCCATAAAGGCACATGTTCATGTTTATCGGTGTACCGCTGTTTTGTGGTGTTATTTTCTTAGTATAGAAACGTTCATATTCTACTATGATCATTTGGAATTTTTTTTTTTTTGCATGCTCTAAGAAACTGCATCCGTGTACTGATCTGGCAATGGATAACAATGAGTGAATTAGACAAAATCAATAATCTGGGATAATGATTTTTTGGAGGGAGTAATTCCACAACAGGTACTATTACAATTCAACTTGCCAAGGATGTTCTCATAAATGCTTGCATAACATATTAAATTATGCAATACATCCTATAAGTGATGGTCTATTATTATTGTATCCATTTGAGCAGAGAAGATTGGGAATTTATATTGGAGATCTATATATCCAATATGTAGATAGATTTATAAGATGACGGGTTCTATAACAATGTAATTGGGTCTTGGGTTCGAGTCTTGCACTGACTTATCCACTGTTTGTTGACGATTATTCAAAAGAATTTTCCATGGGATTGGGGCAAACAGGCGGAGGTAACCTTCCCAGCTTGACCGTAAGGTCACTACTGGGGTCCCCTCCGGAAAAAAAAAGGAAAAAAAAAGAAGGTAATTGGTTCATGTGGTTTCCTTTATGAGGTCAAGCAGTCTTCTTGATGACTAGTGTTCTATACATGGATGCCATCCAGCACATAAGTTTTCATTTGAAAGAATCAATACCACATAGCAGTCTTCTTGTTATGTTATTACAAGGATATTAATCTTTCTCAAATCTGTGCTCTGTCCTAATTTTTATTTCGATGAAGTTGGCTACGGCTATCTTTGCAAAATGTCATTGAATTTTATCCTATGGATCAGTTGTTTCAAATTGTACGTTGTTCCACTGTGAGCCACATAGAGTCTGCATGCCATAAAGGCACATGTTCATGTTTATCGGTGTACCGCTGTTTTGTGGTGTTTTTTTTCTTAGTATAGAAACATTCATATTCTACTATGATCATTTGGAATTTTTTTTTTGCATGCTCTAAGAAACTGCATCCGTGTACTGATTTGGCAATGGATAACAATGAGTGAATTAGACAAAATCAATAATCTGGGATAATGATTTTTTGGAGGGAGTAATTCCACAACAGGTACTATTACAATTCAACTTGCCAAGGATGTTCTCATAAATGCTTGCATAACATATTAAATTATGCAATACATCCTATAAGTGATGGTCTATTATTATTGTATCCATTTTTACGGTAACAAATTTTGAGCAGAGAAGATTGGGAATTTATATTGGAGATCTATATATCCAATATGTAGATAGATTTATAGATGACGGGTTCTATAACAATGTAATTGGGTCTTGGGTTCGAGTCTTGACACTGACTTATCCACTGTTTGTTGGCGATTATTCAAAAGAATTTTCCATGGGATTGGGGCAAACAGGCGGAGGTAACCTTCCCAGCTTGACCGTAAGGTCAACTACTGGGGTCCCCTCCGGAAAAAAAAAGGAAAAAAAAAGAAGGTAATTGGGTCATGTGGTTTACTCTATGAGGTCAAGCAGTCTTCTTGATGACTAGTGTTCTATACATGGATGCCATCCAGCACATAAGTTTTCATTTGAAAGAATCAATACCACATCCAATCGCAGTGTAAATTATTAGGGGATATCACATCATTGATCACTGCGCCTGCAGCCTATACTGCATTTACTAGAAATTTTCTTATTGTACCAGCAAACGTTTTCGTGGCATTTTTAACAGGCATTCACTCTGTCTATTCTGTTTACTCAAGCAATTTTCATAATGTACCGGCTTCTTTATTTTTAAATTGTGAATGGTGAAGCTGACTAACAATTAGCAAATGACAACTAGCTGACTAGCAAGTGAAAACTATCTAAGTCATAAGGTGGACTGGGCAATGCCAAAAACCATGGATGTTCACATGTCAATGTTACATGTTAAGCAAATGATTTACATCAGGATAGGCCAGATTTAATCATCTGCATTTTCTTCTGGTCGGTTGAATGATGATTTACAATTTTTTATTTTAAATTTTTTTAGATATCTCCATTTCCCCTGGAATTTGTGGAGTTTTGGGATACTCATTTCAGTAGGAAAATGTGGAGATCATGGAGTTTGCATGAGTCAAGGTTTGACAAGAAGGTAGAGAGGATTGCAGCTGCCCAAAAAAAAGAGGGCCTCAGCTTTAAGAGAAGAGTGAGATCTCGTTTACTGACAGGTTGATGAAAGTTGGCCATCGAATTTTGTCAGATTGGAGATTGAATTTAGTAAGGATGCCTGGGTTTGAGAGTTTTATTTATCTCTGCATTTTGCTATCAGTAGTGAAGCACCTTTAATTGCCCATAGGCGATGGGCCATAACTTATAAGGCATCACAAAAAGGTTTTGGACATAATATCACAGCTTTTTTCTGACTCTCCATTGTCATCTAGAAATAATTAATTTTCCCTGTGAGAATTTTTGTAAAATCTATAAGTGATATTTAGGTGGTGATAGTTTCATAGGGAAGTTAAATAAAGTTTTCTGGATGTTGTGACCGCAGATATTTAAAAGATTTGGAGATGAAACTGGGGGTTTCGGTAAGCAAAATGAAGTGGGGAATTGGGCTACCAACAAATTCATTCTCTAGTTGGGTAACCGTGTCTTTCATTATTTAATGAGACCAAATTATTGGGGTAACAAATTCATTCCAGCGAGAATATTTGGGAGATGGCGGTGAGATATATATACAGGAGCTAATGGAGCTTGTGGGTTGGCGCTTACGGATCCAAGAGTAATTGTTTACACTGTTTTGTGGAGGTCTTCTTAGTAGATTTCTCTTCTATTAAGAAACTTCCCTTTCTTTTCTTTGTTGTGCTTATGTTGTGTTTGTACTTTGGGCATGGTTCTTTTAATATAAGTGCGGAGCCGCAGATGCCTACCTGTTTTCATAAAAAAAAGACCTATATAAGGCAAATGATAATTTATGTTAAAAGGATCACACTGGGTTACAAGAAACATGATATATAGCCAACAAGTGCAGGTGTTGTCCCAAAAACTCTGTTATTTGGGATACTCCTTTCAGATGATCACATGTGCAGATGAATGTCATGTGTATCCATAGTGCTTTTGAATAAAGAAGCTAATGCTGCATTCTTTTGCATGCATTCTGAAATTTCATATTGCTGTTGTTTTGATGGTTTCCTGGAGCTTTAGAGATTACACAATATCTATAGTCTTATATTTATGAAGTCAAAGACTTGGAACTTTTGTAGGATCAAGTGCATGGGGGTCCCTCCCAGACACCTTGTATATAAGATGAAAAAATGAGCTGTAGAGCTATGCATGGTTGTTGTGCTCCATTGTGATGGTGTATGTACCTCACTATTATGGCCTGAAACTATTCAAATGCAACCACACAAGAAATTTGTCAACTGTTTTATTTTGTAACTATCTGTCATTTTGAGTCAACTTTTCTTTTGACTGAATAATGATGATTGTTTAATCCATAGACCATCCTCTGTTTCCAGTGAAAACTCTGTTTCTTCTTAAGAATGTTATGCAAAAGTATTTCTTTTTTGTGATGAAGTTTTGGAGTTTTGAGTAAGAAGAATAGACGTCACGAGTTATTCATATTCTTGTATTTCCTTTAATTGATTGTGTTATATGGAATAAACAAGAAGTTATTTATTAGTTTCCTGTTGCCTAATCTGGACTCCCCCCTGACACTGGTTGGGTTAAACTCAATTCCAATGGTTCCAAAACACCCACTAGATTGGGATCTGGATGAGTTCTTAGGGATCACAATGGGAAATTTCCATGGCATTTGTTGCATAGGTTGAAGAACAACCTCATAAACTATCTGGATGCTCGAGGGGTCTCGTCGAGACTTCATATGGCCAAATCCATATTGGAACTGATTCAAAACTTGTGGACAGGGGGATTCGAGCTGAGTGTCCTGTTCCTTGGGGCATAAGAAGTGTCATATACAGCATCCATCAGGCCCTAAGTGAAAATGAAGCATATATCTAGAGAAATATTAATGAGCCTGCTGATTTCAGGCCTCCAAACCACTATGGGCCTATGGGGCTGAGATGCAAATACTTGTTCATCTGATAGAGAATACAAATACTACTCACTTATAGGCACTCCTGGTATGTTAGATTCTACTACCTCGAGAATCTGATTCTTGATATTACAATTGACTGAAATATTTTGGTTTCCTTGAACAGAATTCTCTTTCTGGAATAGAGTCATTTTGTAATTTCTTTCTATTGAGGTTGTGGTGTTCTGTCAAAGGTTTAGTCGTTTAGATGACTCAGTATAATGTGCCTTGTGTTCCTCACTTTTTTTTTTGGTAATAATAGCAATGTTCTTTTCAAAAAAAAGAAAAAAAAAGCGATGTTCATCTATTCTTTTTATGTGATCGGGACTGTCTTTATTTCCCAGACATAAATGATCAACTTAGTAAAAAAATACAGGTATGAGCCAATTTCATGATCCTATCCTGTTTCCATTTCTTTTTGTGTGCGTGCGTGGTGTTTTTTTTTTTTGTTAATGCAATCACCTACGAACCATGTGCATCAGACCTAAAGACTCATGTGAAGCAAACCCATGACTACAGCCAAAGAGCCAACTCCATGTGGGTTTCCATTTCTTGATTGAGGATCCAGATGTAGAAATTCGGCCTTATTTTACATTCCTCTCCATTTCTCAATCAGGTAAACAAATCATGATGTAGCCTTCTAGCAAAGAATCACATATTGAGCATATAGGATTGTCAAATAGTTCAAGTTTCATGCAGCCAATTGATTAGCTTGAACCCTGCTCATCTGTAATCAAGTTCATTTGCAGCCAGGTTAGTTCTACTACATGCAGTATTCTCCAACCTACTATCCTCAAGTTCAATCATCAGAAGAATTATCTGCTCCCAAACACTTTAGAACACAGCAATAGATTCATGATAATTCAACCCAGCTGTGACTGGTGGATCTATGGTCGCAACTACAACTGCCTTCAAAACAGCTTGAAAGACTCTGATGCGGACATCCAACCTTAAAAATGACCTTTGCGGCAGCCATGATGCGCGTCTTACAGCATTTAATGCAGGCTCGCCCACAGCATCTTAAGGAGAGCTGAGAGCCTCATATGGGTGTCCTTGTAATGCTGTGAGGACCTGGACTTGGGTGTCCTTGTAGGGCTCCCTTTGTCTGTAAACCTGTATTGGATTCGTAAACCATGCAGATGTCTCTCTCTCTCTATATATGGTCCATCATTCCACTTGCAACTTGCAGTAGGGGTACAGGGTTAATTTTACTTTAGTATTTTTTGTAACAGTCAAGTTAAAGTTTTACCAAAACAATTTAATTTAACCCACCCCAAACCCAAACCCGGGGTCCACCCTTGAGCCCTCTCTAGTTATCAAGACGTAACTATCAAGTTTTATATTTCCAAACAAACAACATTTTTTTTTTTTTTACTATCGGGATTTTAACAGGGCCTTAATCGATGATGTATGGTGTTACACAAACCAAGACTATTGTTCTGAAATGGTATTATTTTCATGTTACAGGATCCTTGAAATGAGTGCCTTTGTAACTCTTTCAAAGATTAAAAAAAAAATGCCAGTGGCTATTGTTGGTAGGATTTGCTCAACAGTTGTGATGAATGCCCCCACCTACATCTCCTAAACCTCTCATTTTAATGCACATGCAATACCCCTCGCTCTGCTGCACACAGAGACAGATGCACAAACAGAGATAAGTTAAAGAAATTCCATACATATGGTAGTGTATATATAATATGGTATCCGAGATGACCCATGTGAGGAATCAGTGCTATGTTATGTATCTATTCTGGTTGGCTAACTAACAAATCCTGAGATTGCCTGGTCCCCAAACTCTTAAACTGCAGTGTACATCAATCAATGTTATTTATCTATGATATTATGTTCAATGTATCTTATATTATACTGCTCATTCTGAACAAAATATAAGGAATGATTGCAAGGAAACAAATAATGAAAAGAAAGGAAAACCGTGCAGATGCATAGACCTTTTCCCCCTTGTCAGAAGTTTGGAATTAGGGAATAAGGGAAAATATTTGCAGTTTGGTATCCTCCATGTTCAGAAATTTTTTTTAAAAAAATATAAATTTGAAAATTTTAATATGACATGCTTAATCACTAACTCTAAATCAAATACATGATTTCTCAATGATATTATAACACCAAAAAATTAAAACATACTTCTAAGTTCAAATATAATATTTGAATATATGCAAATCATCAATGACATTAAATTCTAGCTGAACAAAGTCAGAGCATTTTTTTTTGTTTTTGGTTTTAATTCTACTCACAAGTAAAATATTGAATAAGATGTGTATTATTAAAGGGACATTATTTAGACATAAATTAAACTTTAAGGAAAACACACATTTAATAAGTGAATTAAACAATAATTTATACCATTAGATAACAAGGCTTTCCCCCTGTGAAGTTAGTTATACAACAACATTCCTTCTACAAAATTAATGATTCAAATTATACATCTTATAATAAATATCTCTATACACACTTTAAAAACAAAGGGAGCCATCTGCAGATTCTCAGATGGCAAGCAATTCAGAACAACTTCCCTGTTCACTCACAACCTTGTCTTCCATTTCTCTGGACAAAAACTCGGCTTCCTGCAATAAATTCTCATTTCTAAGCCCATCCATCAAGTCGTGGCAGGTTGTAAGATCAGGAAAATAACCCTTCTCGACCATGTCCCTGTGCGTTGTGTATGCTCTTCGATACTCCTTTGATTCACAGTATCGGTTGAACATCGACATATATGCGTCCCTCATTGGGGTCAGCCCCCTTGCCTTCATATCCATTAGCAATTCATTCGCCTCCTCGAGCTTGTCTTCCCTACAATGACACACAATCAAGCTTGACAAGGTCAACTCATCGGATTCCATCCCCCTCTCTATCATCTCTCGATGGAACTCAAACGCCCTCTTGAAGTCTCCAAACATCGCGTGCCCGTGAATCAATGACTTGTAGAAACACTTATCGGGCTTCAAACTTGTTTTCTTGAGCATCTCCCGGTACATCTCCTCCGCCTTCTCCACCTCTCCTTGGGCTAACATTCCCGATATCAATGTGTGATAAGTGATCAGTGTGGGTTGAATCCCCAATCCCTCCATGCGCCCGAAAACCCCAAGAGCTTTATGGGTGTTCTTGATATTAATATAACCACTGATGAGAGAGTTGTAAGTGATCACATCAGGCTTCAAATCTTGGTCTCCACTGCTTGATAGATGGGTAAGCATTTCCTCCGCCTCGGACAACCTCCCCTCCCTGGAGAGGCCATTAATCAAAGAATTGAACGTGACCAAGCTTGGACCAACCCCTCTCCCCTTCATCTTTTCGACCAATTTACAGGCATCGCTCAAGTTACCAAATTTACAGTACCCGTCGATGAGGGTGTTGTAGGCTTGCACATTCGGTGTTATCCCTCTCTCTTCCATCTCTTGAAACAGTACCTCTGCCTCGCAAAGCTTTCCCTTTTTACACAGACCATTAACGAGCGACCCATACGTGACAACGTTAGGCAATGTTCCATCCTGCGTCATCAATTGCAACGTCTGGAAACACTTGTCGAAGAGGCCAACCCGAGCATACCCATCGATGAGGCTGTTATACGTTTCGATGGACGGTTTCAAGCATTTCGATTCCATCTCTTTCAATACCTCCTCTGCCCTCTCCATACATTGCCCTTTGCAAAGACCGCTGATCAACGAATTATAGGTGATCTCATCAGGCTTCAATTTTTTCTCTTCCATCCTCCGCAAGCACGCAAACGCGCAATCAAAATCACTCAACTTACAGTACCCGGCGACCAAATTGTTGAAGATCACATGGGTTGGGCCCAAACCCATGGCGGCCATTAGATCCAACACCACCTCGGCCTGTGACACCCTCCCATCCTGGCAAAGCAAGCTAACCAGCACCCCACACGAGTACCCATTGAGACACTCCCCACATCGCACCGCATCCTCGAAAACCGTGATTGCCGTGTCCAAGTCCCCGCGCTGGGCATGACATTCAAAGAGTACACTAAACGTGTACCCATCCGGCCTGAGCCCGTGGACGCCCATCTCGTGGAACACCCGCACCGCCTCATCCGTCCTCCGTGCCCGGCACAACCCGGATATCAAAGCATTGTACGTAATGACATTTGGCGGGGGACCCGAAAGCCACATCCGCTCCCGGAGACGCAATGCCTTGTCGACTTCCCCACACTTACAATACCCATCAATCATTGAATTCAAAGTGATTATATTCGCTCGAACACCCTTCTTAGACATTTCATCGAACAGTCGCTCCGCATCGACCAACCTCCTCCGCTTCCAACACCCACTGATCAAGACAGTGTAGGTGAACCGGTCGGGGACCAGACGGTCCTCCTTCATCCGGTCCACAAAATGGAGGGCCCGATCCAAGTCGCCCAATTTGACGGATGACTGGACCGCCTTGTTGTATGTGAAGGTGTTGGGTCTGACACCGTCGTCGGAGGCGTCGCAGATTCTTTGAAACACGTGGAGGGTATCGGAGAACTTACCGGCGGCGACCAGGGTTTCGAGGAGGCGGTTGCAGGTGTCGATAGAGAGGAAGGGGGAGAAGCCGCCATCGTCGGCGGCGGAGGGGATGGAATCGAAAAAGGCGACGGCTTGGGAGGGGAGACGGAGGTCGGAGCAGGCGCGGAAGAGGAGGTCGGAAGCTAGGGTTTTGAGGGATGGGGGGGAGGAGGGAGGGAAGGGGAAGGAGCGGAAGAGGTCGGAGGGGGGATTGGAGGGGGAAAGGAGGGACCTTGCGAGGGTGAGGGCATGGTTTAAGCGGCCATTCTCGAGGAGGAGGAGGAGCTCCGTCGAAGGGGATGGATGGGAGGAGATGAGACGGTGAGGGATACGGAGGGGATTTCGGGATTTGAGGAGGGTTTTTAAGTAAGATCTCAGCATTTTTTTTTTGTGGGTCTTGAATTTGGGAGTGGTAGAAGACGAAGATAAACCCTAATTTGAAAATTAGGGTTTTGGGCGGTTGAGACTTTGGGTTTGGGGTTTTGATTCTGAGCCGTTGGATGGTTGTTTTATATGATGGACTGAATTATTTATTTATTTATTTATTTGATAGAAAGGGCTACAAGTACATGAGAAAATTGGGCCTAGCTGGCCTTCACCACAATTTTACCAATCTTGCTTCTTGAACATGCATCTCCCCCGCCGGGGAGGGTTATATGATGGACTAAATTTTTAGATAGGGACCAAAATGTTTTTATTTATGAACATCTGTTTTAGGTTAATTGAAAAAACAGCTTTTGAAAATAATTTGTTAAAAAATCATATATATTTTTTATTTTTGAAAAAATGGTTTTTTTGTTTGGAAATGAGTGGAATAAATATGATCTTGAAAATAAATCACATGTTGTAGCAATATGATGTAGAACATCGCATATAGGTATCATTTTCCCCAAAACATTACATATAAGCGGCCTGTGTATGTGAATGTATCATGTATACAATAAATCTTCAAGGGGCATATGGAAACATCTTTAGGGTAATTTTGTTTTTGTAAAAACAGAAAATCTTAAATCGCATTTTTAAATGCTCATGATTAATTAAAAAGTTGAATCAGACTTTTCGTTATAAATGTCACTTCAAAACTGCATTTAAAGCATAAAAATATGTTTCTTGAGAATCAACTTATCAAAAACGAAAAATATATGAATTCTGAAAATCAATCTATGTTCCCAAACGCTATGTTAGTGTTATATGAGATTCTATTGTTACATGTGTTTTTTTTGTTTGAGTACATAATAAAAGTTGTATTTATTTCTAAATTTCAATGAATTTCATCCAAGTTCATGGGCTCAAAGAAAGTTCAAGTGGAAATAAAGCTTTGGAATGGAACTGAATATAAAAGCTATATGTGATAGCACCCTGTACTTTTTATGAAAAACCATATCTTCTCCTCATAAGCAGTGAATTTTCTTGTAACAGATGTTACAGAAGCACAAGTAATAGCCACAAAATTACCAACATATACCACAGATCAAAGTCATGAATGAAGTGGGGGTGTTTTCATTTCCTCTCGTGTTGGATACAAATAATTCCATCCGACATTCTACAGTACAAACTTTATGCCTGGTGTTTACAGACAGTGAGACAGACTCCAGAAGACCCTGTATGTCTGTACCTCTTTTTTTTCACTTGCACACACAGTATTATGAAGAATGGAAAAAGTAGTGCTTTCTTTCTCTCCTCTGCCGACAAGTTTGTGTGTGCTTTTGATATGAAAAAATGAAGAGCTGCCACATGTTTTCCATAGTCAAGAACATGTTATGAGGAAATGCATTGTTTCATGTCATGTGCCCATTCTTGACCAGCAATTATAAGTCAAGCAGCACATGATGCACAGTTTATATATATATCAAGATTATGAGACCTCATGTTATGTCCAGTTCTTCGCTGTTGAGAGAATCCGGGATCTCGGATTTTTGAGTATCTGGATTACTATATAGTTCGAGTTCTCATTAATGCATGCATGCATGAGTGTGAAACACTGAAATTAATAAAAAAAAATGAAGTATATATTCCAAATGGATTATATATACCCACTTACGCAGAAGAAAAAATTACTTAAATGCTTTATTTAACAAACTATATATACCTCGTTTAGGAAACAAAATTGCACATTGAGTTGCATACAAGGATTGTCCATCTAATTTTGTCTGCTTTAGTTCACATTAATCAAATATTGAAATGGATAAAGGGTAGAGTATTATAAGCATAAGGATAATATTAGGGACAATCTCGCATATAGTCTCAAGTGTAGTCTTCATGTGCATTGATTTTTTCAAAGTATATGTAATGAAGCATGTATCTTAATTAGCTTTATAAAACATAAAATATATATTTCAATGAATTATGTGAGCTCACTTACAAAAAAGTTAAAAATGATATGTTTTGTCTAATTAAACATATATCTTTTTTTTTTGAAGGAAAGGTAGATGTTTGCTATCCAATTTTATTTTTGATTTTGAATTACAAACTCTAAAAGGAGGGAGAATAGAACATATATCTTGTTGGAGATATGAGATTGTGCTTGGGTTGTAAGGATTGCATGCAACGACACCCTACAAATTTGATGAAACCTACAATTTTTTTTGTGGAATCGGGGCAAAGAGGTAGCTTTCCCAGCTCGACCGTAAGGTCAGCCACGGAAGGTTCCTCTAATATAAAAAAAAAAAACATAAAAAAGGAAATTGAGAAGGTTCACAGCTGAAGAGGTATGCATTTGCTTGATTCTGTCAAACCTCTGTATTTCTTTTTTCACTAAAAAGAAAGAGTAGCTAAACCCAGTTGATATACTATTGATACATGTAAGGGCACACTAGAATTATTAAATTTTAATATAATGCTGATATGGTTTGATTATCTTTAATTCAAAATACCAATGCTGACAAAATTTATGGTTTGCTTAAGATATGATTCGTCTAAAACCATGTTCATAAGGATTTTGGAGAAAATAAGAAAATCAAGCAGGAGTACCATAATAGGACCACCTCATTCATGACAATATGACATTTTTTATATTAAAATGGCCCCTCCCCCAATTCATAATATGTATTTGGTGACCGACACTTTGTTGTTTCAGTTTCAAAGTTTCCCATAGACTAACATTTGCAGGAGGGCCCTCCAAAGGCTATTGTGTGTCCTTGACCTTTCAATATACAGGGCCTGTATATAAAATTATGACATGTGATCTACTCACTAATTATGATTTGTTTAGTTTTGATTGGACTTTGTTTATGAAGAGTGATACTTCCGGAAGACAATATAATACCGAAAATGAATTCTCTCTACCAATACATCAACAACATAAATGGCCATGTTTAGATACAGTGGAGAAATACTATTATCATTGTTGTTGTAGATGCTTGATGGACCAATACAATGCATGCATCACAATTAAACATGTTGAAACGAAAAAGTTCTTTAGGGTTCAACCTTAGCGTCTATAGATCAATATAACATACAGATTTTATGTGATTCGACAAATTGAATTGCTACATTCACATAGGAGAAGAGGAACTGATTTATTATACCAAGTATATGGGACACAAATATCTCTCATCCTTTCTTCACACCACCCTGCCTTTCTATTAAAGTAATCTCATATGTACAAACATCTCTTAAGAAGTTAAATCTCTTTTAATCCTAACAAAAAAGAGACTAAACATATAGCGTTACAAGAGAACAACTTACCCAAAAATATGTCACATATCGCTAGAATGAAACATTACAAGAAGTATTATAAATTCTCTGTTTTCAGTGATTGATCATCTAATTAACATGTAAGACAAAAGGACAACAAGGGCAGGAGCACCAATTTCATGAGAGATTCATCATGAGGTGCCTTTTTTCTTCTGGTGTAGCAATTTAAAACATAATGGAATCCTTATGTAGATTGAAATGAATTTGTTTTTTGATCCATTAAGAATTTAAAATGAAGCAAGGTACTTATGGGGGAGTCTTACTTCTCAAAGCAGAGATGATTTTATCAAATTATTAGTGTGAAATCTAACCATAAGGAAATCCATATCATGTTGGTGTTTAAAGCTTTATTTGGGAAGGGTAGTTGGTGAAAGGCCACTGTTGGATAAGGTGGTGTTCCTTTTTCCTTGATTTAAATCCACTAGCTACACTTTAAAAGCAGGTAGGATGTTCAATTATCAACTCCAAACATGGAAAAGAACTTTAAAGAAAAAGAAACAAAACCATTGAAACAAGGGATGTTTAATTTCATTAAATATATTGATTTGAGGGGAGTTTTGAGGTCAACCTTGTAAATGAGGTTTTAAAAAGAGTGGTAGAGAGAAGAGTATGGTGTAGAGTCTGTCTCAAACCAACCCTGTGTGGGGTATAAACATAAATTATTATTTCATAAAAAAAAAAAAGAGAAACAAAGAAGAGCTTGAGAAGTAGATGGAGACTTCATGAGAAAAACATTGAACTCACCGTTCAATTACTTTATTTTGTTGTAGGAGACATGGAAGTTGAGACATCATATCTTCAGACACTTATTTTGAAAATGCTTAACAAAAGATTGACTGGCTTTAGTTTGAAAGCATCATCAAATCTATGTCTTGGTGAACATTGGTTCAAAATTCTCTATTGAATAAGATTGGGAGTTGGTTTTTTTCCTCCCATCAGATCAGAGAATGCGAGGTGTAGTTGATGAAGATTCCGATGGACATGAAGGAGAGGGACCTGTTAAAGAAAACAATTTTTGAGGAATTAACTAATGATAAAAAGAGCAAACTCTCAGATGATGAAGGCATTGAAGATTAAAATGTAATAAGATTTTCAACTTTTTTTCTTTTTATTTTTTATCTTTGTTTATAGTAGATTTTACTTTTTACTTTCCACTATGATTATTTTATTTTCAAGATTCATGTGATCTGCTCATTGATTTTTGAATCTGGTATTGTTATATTAACATTGATTAAATTCATGTAACTGCACAGCATCATACTGCGGATGAATTTTAATTAATACATGAATGATGAAGTAAATCCCATTGTGAAGCATTGATCAATTAATACCAATCCATAGAAAAGAAAATTTAATTCTATTTTATTTAAAACCAGATGCCAAACGTGGTCTATATTTTGCTAGTTTTAACATATAAGAGAGTCTAGGAACTACTATATTGTATATGATGCTTAATTCTTAATGTAAAGCTATTGCATTGAAGAAATTATAGATGTGCTTTCAAATTGAACACATATATAAAAGGATCCATAAGAGAATATACAAAAGACGATTCTGAGCAATGTAGGCATGGACTATGAGACACCACCAACTGAACTAGTCAATTTTTACAATTGTTTTTAGCATGTGCAACGTCCACAAAAAAAGAGTGTGTTGACACATACAAATGGTTTGCAAACACCACATCATCTAAGCAATACATCTCTAATAAAATGCATTCAATTCATTCGATTATATATATTTTGTAAAAGTATGTATATCATTAGAGAAGTATATATGTAACATTTTCCAAAAAAAAAAAAGTATGTATGTTTGCATCTAAATTACTAATCTTTTGTGTACTCATTAGTAATTCAGACTAAAGATCAAATTTAGTGATTTACTTTGGAGTATAATGCAATATTGAGTCCACATTACAATCAAATATGTATTATTGTATGAAGGCTGCAAGGATCTGTATGTGCTAGAGCCAGCCCTGGGCGTAGGGCCCTAGGCAAGAGGCCCCAAAATCTTTAAAAATATGGATGTCTTAAAACTATTTGAGTATTTTTAAATTGAATTTTTAAAATTTATCCTTTTCTCGAGGATACTATCCTTTCCAACGGCGGCTCCAGAAAGTTTCACTGATGGTCATTAAAATAAATAAATTTTATAAAATTTTTAAAACATCAATTCTCTTCATATATTTATAAAAAAACTTAAACTTTCATTTTGAAATATAACTTAAATTTATATAAAAAATAAATCATCAATGAAAGGAGATCAAGGATTTTCAATGTATAAACTTTTATAATTGTCATCGATAAGATTTCATATTTTAAATTTGTTGTATAATAATTTCATTATCAACGTTATCGAATATTTTTTTCAATGTATGTGATCAAACAATCATTCATCCACTGATCTCCTATTCTATTACGTGATCGGCGTGTCTCTATTGGTGCGTGTAGGTGATTGACAAGTTCGTAGATAACGGCGAATTTTTTTTTTTAAAAAAATGGAGTAATGGTCCCACTATTTTTTCATTGTAAGTGGGTGTAGGCTTTTTAATGGGTCTATGAGCTGATTTATTTCAAAAAAAAATTTTGATGGGCCGTTGATTTGTTTCAATAAAATTTTAAGTGTTGTTACCCTCAATTTTTTTCTTAGTCCAAAATACAGTCTTATATACCTTATTATAAATCAAGTTAAATATATATCTCGTTAGACATTGTATATATTTCATTAAATATTTTATTACACTTACTAAAAATGAGTTTATTTAATTTGAAATGGAGAGATATACACTTTTATCAAAGCATATACTTCATTAAATGATGTTTACTATTTAAAAATAAATAAAAACATGTTTGGTCTGAATTTTGGTTGGTAAAACAAACTGATAACATTATTAAAAAAAATTAATGGGCTAAACTTTAGGTTAAACCAGGGGCTTGTTTATTTTATTTTTTTCAAAAATTTTGGTGGGGTCAGTTGACCCCCTCTCACAACCTGGCGCCGCTCCTGATCCTTTCAATATGTATTTTTAAATTTTCTTGTGTTTTCATGCATAATTCTAATTTATATCTTTGATTTTTTAAATTGTAATTTGGTTTAATTATTTTTATATTTGGAGTTTTTTAGTTATTTTGTTTAAAAAATCATCAATTTATTTCTTTTTATCATTTTTTCAGTTTTTTCATAACTCATTTAAATTTTTTAATTATATAGGAATTTAATTTTACATTTGAATTTACAAGGAATGTAATATTTTCATTAACAGATCCCCACATATTAAGGAGTTTGTTTTTTTGTTTTTTATTGTTAGTTAAAAATGAAAACTTAAATAATAGTTCTTCGTAGTGTGATTTTTGTTTTGTTTTTATTTATTTATTTTGAAGAGTAATTGTGTTGTTACTCATTATATTTTTTCATATATATTCTTTGAAGCCCCATTTCATAAATTCACCTAGGGCACATTTCAGTTAGATGAATCTCAGGGCCGACCCTGATACGTGTGTATCCAACATATTAATTATTATGTATAAATTGTCAAACATTCACATCGAGATTTTTGGAAGTGTAAAAACAACACCAACAAAAAAAAAAAAACCTCTGTTAACTATAATTTCTTGCCCTCCAACAGCAAGAATCCTGTATCAGTCATTATTCACATTTTCCATGAACAATAAACTAAGGAATAGTATTCTCATTTTCTAATAAATCCAATTTTCCAATATGAATATGTTTGGTGAATAACTGACCCCCCACCGTTTGAGGAGCAATTAAGCCATGATTGAAGTGTCACCTTTAGTCCTGTCTTTCTTTTAACCAACAATCTCTCATGAAGATGAAGAAGAAGAAGAAGAAGAAGACAACAATGAATTGTTTGAGGGGCAAGTTGTCCATGATAATAATAGGGCATTTCTATAGTTGTAACACATGGTGTATAATAATTTATATGTTTTTTAAATAGCTCTGCCGACGATTTGTTGTTGTGTGTGAGAGAGAGTTTTGCACTGTACAAAAAGCAAATACAGCTACAGAAGCTAATTATTAGAAAAAAGGCCCTTTGAAAATGAAATAATAGAAAGTACCAAACCACCTTTTAATTCTCTTTCATAGGATAAGATTTAACAAGAATAATTAAAAAAATTATAATAATACTTGCATAGCAACAAAAAAAGTTAAGAAATGAGTAATTGATGAAAATGAGTATGTATTGATAATTATGAAAAATAGTTGACCCACCAAAAAAAAAAATTAAATTGAAACTATTTACTTACAAGTCCATTGGGCATATCTATTTGAAGGAACTCACAGAGATTTCAACTAACAGAAGTGTAACATATCTATAATATCCTTATATTATATGAAAATGATAAACACCCCCTCCAAACATATATATATAGTAAACAAACAATTTCATTAAAAAAATATTTTTAAATAATATATAAGTGTAGAAAAGTATTTTACAAAATTTGTATGCCTGCTAATGAAATACTCATTAGACTTTTTTTACATATTTGCGCGAAAGGGGTTGTTTATGAAATAAATAAAAAATTCAATTAATATGAATGTAAATAATTTTTTAATTAAGAGTTTTTCACAATTATCAATTAATAATGTCACTTTTACAAATATTCCACAATGGAAACCCATTTAATTAAATAAAACACCACGTTTTTGGAATATTCTTTGGTACCATCCATACAACGTGTGATCACTAGATTAAACATGAATAATATATATATTTTTATCTATAAATAGTTTCAGTTGATAATTGAAGGTTCAATTGCATGTGACTTGAATAACTGACCCTAACAGTTGAGAGAGCTTCCTTGACAGCTAGAATTGCACGTGAGAGACAACAGAGTGTTTTTTTTTTTTCAATCTCTTTTAAAGAGTATAGCATGGATTGAATTTAATGGTGAAGTCATGATTATTAATAGGTCCATGCTTTTCATGATCAATGATTATGTACATATACACAAACACATTGTTCTTGCAATTTATAGAGCTATAATTTTGGTCCCTCGAGAATTAATGAATACACATGCACCATTAAAAAAGAAGATCATGTGTGTACACTTTTGGAAATCAAAATTTGATTCAATGTCCTGTACATCTATTAGGCTTTAATAAATCCTTCTAATCTTCAATAAAAGTTTTTAAAATTGTTTTAAGTGATTCAAAAATTTATAAACCTTTAATATGAATATATAGTTTAGATGGTGAAATTTTTTTAGATCATTTTAATTCCAATTTGTACATTTATTAAATTAAATTTTGTTAGATGAGGTTTCCTAACAATTAGTTGCAATTCAATTCATACTCCTTAACTTCTAGCTACCAGCTTACACAACTAATTAATATTTTGGCTCATCCACAATTCCACATGAAAGGCACATGACAAACAAGCAGAAAAAGTGAGGCAAAACTACTCACTAGAATCTCTTTGGTGTGAATACATATGGGGGACCATTTTGTAAGTTCATTTAAGATCACATCTAGCTGAGTTACTCTTAGAAAAATAACCAATGAATCAAATACTTATATAATTTTTCATCATTTTTTATATGTGTTGTTCTTTTTTTTTCATAGTAGAAGTAAAAATAAGCCAAAAGTGAATCAAAGATTGACTTTCTAAAACAAATATAGAAGGATTAAGACTTAGGAGAGCCATGCATGTGAGGGTAGTCATGGAAAGGGACATATTTGAACAAAATATAAAGCTTTGCAGACACGATCGTTAGATTTTGATCGGACAGCGACCATCGCATGGACCCTCCCCACCCCACCAACCTTTTTAAGTGAAGTGTTCATCTAATAAATAAATAAATATATGAATAAATAAAATACAAATGGAATTTTGGGAATGTTTTTTTTGTATATTTGTACACTACATGTTAATACATAAAGAAAATACTTAATATTAATAAAAATAGTTGCATTAATTATTATATTTCACATAAAATTAATGGTTAAAAAACATATAGATGTAGTCCTAGATGTCATGCGAAGGTAAATTAGGATCTAAGTTCACATGTATTACAATAACTACATCATGGTAGTTAAAATATGTTGATTCATTGTCAAATGAGATCTAAATTTTAAAAACAAATATAAGGAATTGTACTTTTATTATTCTTGTGTTTTTTCGGTGACTTGATAAAATGATATATGCTTATTTTATTTGAGAAACTTGAGTTCAAGTGGTTACGCTAGCATGTTATTATCCTTAGAATTAAAAATAAGAGAATAAATTAAATATCTCAATAGAGTTTGAATATAAATATATATAGTAAAAAAAAATGAATAAAATATATTAAACTACCATCAATGATACGAAAGATTAAAATATACATATAAATATCTCTAACAATTACCTTCAATAAAAAAAGGTTGTATCTGCAATAATGCCATGTGTAATGTACTTGTAGTTCATTAGGTCTCTCCATAAAAAAAATTAAGGCAAAAATTAAAATGTTTTGGTGAAAAAAAAATGATGGGGGCATAACTAGAAAGGACAACTCACGTGCATGTTTTTACTTTCCCAACTATAATGCACGTACTCAAAATAATACGGTGCAACAAACTAGATTTATTATATTTTAATAATAAATAAATAAATAAATAAAGATCACAATTAATTAGCCCAATTCCAGCCACATCATTCCCCTCTTTTAAGCTGTTCTTCTGTCGTTTTCTCCGAACTAAAAAAAAAAACAAGGACATATCAGTAAACAAAACAAATTCAAGGGCTTAATTAGGCATAATTTGTTTCTAACACAAAACCATAATCAAGGAGCAATCCCGGATGTGACAATGCCGCACTTCTGCCGGTCTCCGGCCATAATTTATTTATTTTTTAATATAATATAATATATATATTGTACTGTTAATAGTAAATAAGTTTATATAAAAAAACTAACTAAAAAAAAAATCTTGGCTTTTCTCATCACTTGTGGGTTTAATTGGCTTATAAGGACAGCACTATCCAAACCCAGATAACACTATCCCTTCAATAAGAGATCGGCACGTGGATTTTTCTCTAAACAGGAGAGGGGAAAAAAGGAGGAAAAAAACACATTTTTTTCCCTTCTCTGATTCTTGATCTCTATATATAACTTTCTTTAATACCCACTACATTACATCCATCTCTCTCTCTCTCTCTCTCATCTTCTTCTTCTTCTTTGGGAGGTGGGGAGAGGAGACTGAAGAAAATCTTGATAAAGCTCACATTTTTATATCTCTCTCCATCTCTCTTTAGATCGTCCCATCTCCTTCTCTCTTCGTCCCACATTGATTGGGTGGTTCATTGTGCGTCTGAGAGAGGGGGACAGATAGAGATCCCAATCTGGGTTTGTCTTCATTGGAGTGAAAAACCTTTTTTTTGTGTTTTTTCTTCTCTTGCGTAGGTGGGTTGATTTTCTTTTTCAGAGAGAGAGAGTGTGAGAGAGAAGAGACATTCTGACAGACCAAATCAACCGGCATTGTCATCGCGTAATTCGACCGCAAAAGACTGGCAATAAAGAAACATCAGGTTGAAAGATTCGAGCTTCATTAGATATCTCTCTGAGTCTCTGTTTCTGAAAGAAAAACAGAGCAACAGACAATGGAGAGAGTATCAACGACGGCTCTGCTTCCGGAGTCCTTTCAAGGGGCTCGAGACGACATCACGGAGCAGATTGGGTTCATATGGGGCCAAATCAAGGCACCCCTCATCGTTCCCCTGCTTAAAGTCGCCGTCTTTATCTGCCTGTCCATGTCGGTAATGCTGTTCGTCGAGAGGGTGTACATGGCCGTCGTCATCTCCTTCGTGAAGCTCATCGGTTATAAACCCGAGAAGCGCTACAAGTGGGAACCGATACGCGACGACGTCGAGGTCGGCAACTCGGCTTACCCAATGGTCCTCGTTCAAATCCCCATGTATAACGAAAAAGAGGTCTCTTTGAAGTCTCTGTTTTAACATTGTTTTTACATATATTATTTTTTACTGTTGTTTAAATGGGGATGGATTTTTTTCATCTGCATTTGCAGGTTTATCAGCTCTCCATTGGAGCTGCATGTGGGCTTTCATGGCCGTCTGATAGGATCATTATTCAAGTTCTTGATGATTCTACAGACCCAGTTATCAAGGTAAATCGAATTAGACAGAAAGATGAGATTTTTTTTAAGCTTCCATTGGTATTTTAATGATTACACACTTTTCAATCTCCTCCGAACAAATAAAGCAGCTTAGGTTTCCCGAACAGGCAGACCCATATCACCATTGATTCTGCTGAATTAAATCTTCCCATCTCTCTCTCTCTCTCTCTCTCTCTCCTCGGTTTCTGATCTGTGTCCTTTGTCGTTTCTTTTATTTCCATTTATCGAGGCACAGATAAAAATGTAGTTTTTACTGTTAGTCTTCCCTCCAATTCAATCATTTCTCTTCCAAATTTTTTTTTAAAAAAATCATTTTTTCGACCGGATCTTTTCCAATTCAATAATTTTGTGATGATAAATGATTTGGGTCATCGTCAATCACATCCATTGTTCAAAATTCACAACTGGGCAACAAAAAAGACCCCACCTTTGCCTATTGTTCTTGAATCTTTGCCAAATAATGAATGATTGAGAGAATGGGTTTGAGCAGAATCTGGTGGAGCTGGAGTGCCAGAGGTGGGCGAGCAAGGGCATAAACATAAAGTATGAAATAAGGGACAATCGAAATGGATACAAAGCAGGGGCTCTGAAGGAGGGGATGAAGCACAGCTACGTGAAGGAGTGCGATTACGTCGCCATCTTCGACGCCGATTTCCAGCCGGAGCCGGACTACCTTTGGCGCACCATTCCCTTCCTCGCCTACAACCCCGACATTGCTCTGGTCCAGGCCAGGTGGAAATTTGGTAATAACCCCCCTCCATTATTACATAATTTCAATTAAGGACAGGTTGAAATTTGGTAATAACCACCCTCTATTATTACATAATTTCATTTTAACACCACTCATTTTCTCTCTATAATGTTAGAGATGGTTACTATTTTTTTTAACAAAATATGTTAGTGTTTATTGATGTAAATGCAATTATAAAAAATAAAAAATATATTTTCAGGATGAATAAATGTAATATTTTTATATTTTTTTACATTGTTTAATACTCACATTTATATGAGATATTATATTTTTCTGCATATATTCTTGAGATAATTTTTTAGCAAAACTATTCTTCTACTGAAACGAGTGCCAAACTTTCATTAATGTGTTCCGGTTTGTCGGTGGTTCTCTTCTTTTTCTTCTTCTTTTGATATATGTTTTTATATTTTATATTTATGTTTTCTTTCTTTTTTAAATTAAATTTAAGTATCTCTTTTTTGGGAAAAAAAGAGGGGTCGTCCTGTCCTTGCTTTGTTTAGGTGCACCAGATTTATTGCAAGATTTAATGGAGTCATAATACCTAACGGGAGCGGGACCCATCAAGCCCTCCATATAAAAACAAGGGATTTGTTTTATATATGATAATTTGCAATGAATGTTTACTTTATTTAGAGGGGTTGAGATAAATTATATATATATATATATGGGAGCCGATTACATGCGGTTTACGGTCGGTGCGGTGCGCGATCACGGGCCGTCGATCACGGGTCCATCGCATCGGACGGTCGGGTGCGATTCACGTCGACCGTTGGATGCGATGGACCCGCGATCGAACGGCCCACGTCGTAAACCGCACCGACCGCACACCGCACGTAATCGCGACCATATATATATATATATATATATATATATTTAATTTATTTAAGTAAAACTAAGTTATGTCATGGGTCCCCAGACCCACTTCACTCAGGCACCACTCCCAAAGCGACAAAAAAATGTTTTAGTCATTTTTAATTATAATTAAGAAGACAGCACAACTACTCAGGCTGATTTGTAAAAGTCAAATCTTTACTTTTTGTTTTATGAAAAAAAATAAACAAATGAAGACACGGCCCCTGGGTTAGTGGGTTTACATCAATCTATAGTTTAAGGAATCACTTTTTGTGATCTTATACATTAATGTATCATTATGATATCTATTTATATAATATAACACACAAAAAAGAGTCGTTTTGAATAAGAGGGGTTTTCTTTTTCATTGTTTTCATTTCTGGAGATTAAAGTGACAAAAATGCCCCTGTTTATTACAAAGGTTAAAAAAGATAAAGGAAAAACCTTGTTAGATTTCGGGGGACAGATCTGTCATTTTTGTATTTTGGAGGACATGGATTTGTATCCCATATGGGTGGGTTTTAATAATACACTCCCTAAATTATGTTGCAGTCTCCATTCATTTATATGTATATTAGAAAAATATATATTTTATAAAAATTATATATATATATATGGGGGGCATAATAGGGAAGCAAAATTTAAAGCCTAGCTAGAACAGCAAAACCTCCCCCATGTGCAATTATTCTGCTAGGTTGTTCTAACAAAAAAAAAAAAAGTGGGGGGACTCTCACCGACACTTTTGATTCTCTATTTAAGTCCTTGATTTTGTAGTTCCACCATATGCTGTTGTTTGCTTTTGATTAACTCTAACAAATTATTTGTACTAATTATGTTATAATAATGTGACATTGATAAGCTCTTGTCAACCCAATCATCATGTCATCGTATCATATCATTTTTTTATTATCATAAGCTGACGTGGATGAATCATGGACGTCCATCCAGTGAACTCGGACGAGTGTCTGATGACTAGGATGCAAGAGATGTCACTGAATTATCACTTCACGGTGGAACAGGAAGTTGGTTCTTCCACATATGCCTTCTTTGGATTCAATGGTACAGAACAGACTCATTAGAATGTATTATCTTATATTATCAGTGCATATAATTAATTATTGTGGTTAATGTGAGGGGGGTTTCATGTTTTATTTGATTGCAGGGACTGCTGGGGTGTGGAGGATCTCAGCTTTGAATGAGGCTGGAGGTTGGAAGGATAGGACCACTGTGGAGGACATGGATTTGGCAGTCCGAGCCAGTCTCAGAGGATGGAAGTTCGTTTACGTCGGCGATCTTAAGGTATATGTTTTGTTTCAATTAGAAAAATTTGATTACAATAGCAACCAATTTGGCATTCATTCCCATTCACCTTTTGTTGGAAACAAAATTTTTTTCATTGGATTTCTGAAAATGAAAAATTATCTTTTATGATTACAATTACCAAACCGACTTTTAATAGTAATTGATATATTCAAGGTGTAAATTGATGTGATATTCTAATACTATCGGTAACAAAGTCATTAGAATATTATTTTTTATGCTCTAAAAGTGGTTTAAAGTACTAACAAAAAAGTAGATCAATGACTTCTTTTTTCTTTTATATCATGTCACATTTTACATAAAAGTAAAGTTAATATTCAATGTGCGATGTACAGATAAAAGTGATTTATATAACAAGACTAACTTTAATTGATTGATACAGGTGAAGAGTGAGTTGCCAAGCACTTTCAAGGCTTACCGGTATCAGCAACACCGGTGGTCTTGCGGACCGGCCAACCTCTTTCGAAAAATGGCCATGGACATTGCCAAAAACAATGTAATCTTTCTCTATTTTCTTCAATAGTTGTTCTAAGAATTCTGTTTTAGTAGCAGTTGTAAGTTTTGTTTTTCTGCTCATACTACACAGAAAGTGACACTGTGGAAGAAAGTTCATGTGATCTACAACTTCTTCTTCGTGCGAAAGATCGTCGCGCACATCGTTACGTTCATCTTCTATTGTGTTATAATGCCAGCCACTGTTTTGGTTCCCGAAGTCGAAATCCCAAGGTGGGGAGCTGTCTACATCCCCTCTATTATCACCATCCTCAACTCCATTGGAACTCCAAGGTTTCACTTCCCCTTCAATTCATATGCATTGAGAGATCTTGGTTTTGTTTCTATAGCTTGAATAATTTTGTTGATGCTTCATAGGTCTCTACATCTACTAGTGTTTTGGATCCTATTCGAGAACGTAATGGCGATGCATCGCACGATCGCGACCTTCATTGGTCTCCTGGAAATAGGGAGGGTGAATGAATGGGTGGTCACGGAGAAGCTAGGCGATGGCGTCAAGGGGAAGGCAGCCACCAAATTGTTCAAGAAACCTCGATTTAGGTTTGGTGAGAGGTATGTCACTGCACTACTAAAAACAAGTTTGAATTAAGTACGATTCCAGCAAATGCAGAATCTTCAAAAGCATAGCGTTTCAAAAATCTAAAATAACTTGTTTTCAAACGCTGCTTTAGACTTTTTTTTATTACAAACATGATCTGAATTATCGTTTTCATGACAATAGATTGCATCTTTCTGAGTTGGGAGTGGGTGCCTACCTCTTCTTCTGTGGCTGCTATGATCTCTCCTTTGGAAAGAATCACTACTACCTCTACCTCTACCTCCAGTCCTTCGCCTTCTTTATAATGGGATTCGGATACGTTGGCACCTTTGTTCCCAACTCTTGAGAGAGGGTTTCATGTAAGCAGGAAGTACTACATTGAATTTTTTTTGTTTCCCTCACTCAGGGAAAGGGAACCCTCCTTCAGCATGTGGTGGTACGACGATCATTTGCTCGTGGTAAAGGTTTATAATTCTTTCACACCAGAGGAAAAAAAAAATTATCCAAGCTCATGAAGGAGAGATTCTTGTGAATACTCAAACCATGAACATTTCAGCAGTGTTTTGTTTTGTTTTGTTTTTATTTTTTCAAGTATAAATGGATTATATATAGAGATCAAGGAAAGAAGAAACAAGGATTTGGGTCTCTCTCTTCAGCAGCAGCAGGTGTTGGAGAAGAAGAAATAAAGGTTTTGGATCACAAGCAGATTGGTCTCAATAGCTCTAGAAGGATTGCAGTTGTGTATTTTTTCAGTTATGTGATGTTTGATAGGAAATAAGTTCATGGCATAGTAAACTGGGAGTTGTGTTTTTGTTCAACTTTTGTGTAGTTTTTTTTTTAAAACCTTTTTTTGGTAGATTTATAAAGAAAGTGTTGGTCACTGTCCTTGTGGTCCTTGTGGTGTAATCTGTGATACCCACCCATCCACAAAATTTAAAGATATTTCATGACTTTTAATACAATGTTTTCTTCTAGTACATGTTCAACACATGCTAATATAAACTAATAATAATTAATAAAATGAAAATATCTGATACAGTCATTATTACAAGTTCTTTTGTAACCCTTAGCATGTTTTTAGTACATGCTTTTATTTTTAAAAATGGAGAAATGCTCAAACGAATTGAATGCATACTTACTTTGCATTTTCACAACCCACCTATCATCTAACCTAGTATATCAAGCGAGATAAAATATTTAATATGGATTGCAAGAATGACACATCAGCACCCTAAAAAAAAGATAAATAAGATGATAACAGATGCACAAACAAGTTCATGATATTGCAGCCTTTAAATGCTTGGACAGAAATCTACAGGTAAAATGAGACTCAATAAGTGTGACCATATGTTCTCATGAAGCTGACTATGATGACAATGATGGGATGTTCAACTACCACTTCAAGGCTTCTCTGGAAGTAACATGTGATGTTGAGAGTTCTTCATTGAAGCACACACAAGCTTGAAAGCTAAAATAGAGCATTGTGCACCTACCATGCCTGTCTATTAAAAGGGTACAAAAAGATGGAGAGATGCACCCAAAAAGCTTCTGTTACAAGAAAAGATGAGGCCATAAAAGCCAAAATTCACTCTGATTGTCTTTTATTCCCATGGACCTGGCCTTCACATGTTCAGAACAGTTTTTTTGGAGTTTTACCACATTCAACATATCAAAGGACCTGAGTTACTCCTCTGTCCAAAAACTACAGAGACCAGAAACTTGTGTAAGGTGGTACAACCTCCCATGGGACCTGCCCTTCACATGTTCAATAATACTACAGAGTTTAAAAGGGTTTTACCAGACATTCAGGCATCAAAAGACGAATCACTCCTCTGTCAAAAACTACAGGTGCCACAAACTTGTCCAACCTGCTATAATTTCTTTGCATCTATCATCACTCTATCAACAATAATAAAGACATGTTGAAACAAGGATTTTTTCTGTTTCAGAAAGCTGGGACTTGGCTAGTTTTTTAAGAACAAAAGCAACCACAGATCAGCATGGGATAGTTTGCAGAAATTGTTAAACAGTTAAGTAAGCTTTTGCTGCAAAAAACAAGTACATTTGTATATTTAGTGTGTCAATGAAAGTTCTACACACAAGGCAAAAGTCATGTTTTCCTCCCAACTTGCCCAACCACCTGCAAAGTATTTATAGAACCTCAACTAACCTTCTGTTTTCTTAACCTGGAATGACTGCCAATGAGGACATGGATTTTTAGAAACCATTTATCAGTTGTCATCACTGATTACGTTGGTCACTAGAGGTCATATTGCATATAAAACTTTCTTCTCCTGTGATTAGACTCGCTCAAAGCAGAGGATATCCTTATGAACATGCCATTTATCAATCATGAGTATTTAAATGTAGGTTCCAACCTTATATAATGTATAAAATGCATGCTCGGAAAATCACAATAACGTCCTCATACATTAGTTATGTAGTAAGACCAAACTTGCCCAATATATGAATATATTGAAAACAATTACACAATCAAATTTTGCTTACAATCTTCAGTGGTGCTGAATATATTGAAAACAATTATTTAGTGGTGCTGAATAATTATTGTTTCCCTATCTTCTTTTAAAAAGTTTTTGTCCATTCTAAGAATCAGATGTGTTTTATCCTTGGGGCTATTCAGACTTCCATGCTGAATGTACCGCAGGCAATATAACCATACCGAATGAAATAATTTTACCAGGTTTTTATGAATCAAAGAATTCACTCAGATGTGTTGAGATAACAAAAGAAAAGAAAAAGAAAAGAATAAAAGGAGTATAACCATTTATTGGCATGCCCTTCACATGTTGAATAATAGTACTAGAGTTTTTAAGAGTTTTACCAGACATTCAGATATCAGATGACTTGAGTTACTCCTCTGTCCAACACTACAGGGGCCAGAAACTTGTCGAACCTGCTACAACCTCTTTGCATTTATCATCACATTATCAACAGTGCTAAAAGACATGTAGAAACAGGGATTTTGCTGATTCGGAAAACCGGGACTTACCAAGCTTTCTAAGAACAACCATCCCAAATATCATCAGATAGGTTGCAGAAATTTTTAATATTTTGAACAGTTCAAGTAAGCTTTTGCAATGGAACAAATAGGTTCAAAACTATTTAAGGTTTGCTTTTTCATCATATAGAAAAATATGTAAAAGAAAGTTCTACACCTAAAGCAACTTGATTCCAAAAAGTGTTGTATCCCTCCCAACTTCCTCAGCAACCTGCAAAGTATTTATGGTACCTAACTACCTTTCTGTTTCTAAAAATTGTAAGACCCTACCAATAAGGACAAGAGTTTCTAGAACCCATTTCATTTGTCAGTGAAATTTTAGTCACTAGTAACATTCATCATTTTAGCTATACAACTCTTCAAACCCATTTCATTAGTTGTTTGGAATTTCAGTCGCTGGTAACATTCATCATTTTAGCTATACAAATCTTTTCTGATTAGACTTGGTGGAGAGGATTTCCTCAGAAGCAAGTCCCATATAAATCCAACATACATAAATGAATAGGTACCAACCTGGTATGAGTATAAAAGGGAAAACAACATATACAGGAAATAACAATTCCTAAGAACTTAGTCATGTAGTGATAGCTTGCACAATACATGAAATTAAATTTCACACACATGGGGTAATCTTCAGTAGCGATAAGCAGCTATCGTTCCCCTATCTTCTTTTAAGAAGTCTACAATTCAATCAATCATTCCCCTATCTTCTTTTAAGAAGTTTTCAATTCAATCAATCATTCCCCTATCTTCTTTTAAGAAGTTTTCAATTCAATCAATCATTGTTGTGTTTTCTTGGGGACTTTCCTAACTTCCATGCTGAATATCTGAGCATGAGTCTTCTGCAGGCCATAGCCACACCAGATGAAAGAACTATAGCAGGAATTTATGAATAAAAGATTCACTCAATGTTTCCTCCAACATAGGCAATGACACCTCAGATGTATTGAGATACAAAACAAACAAATCAAAGGACCGTAACCAGTTATAAGTGTGTCCCAATTCGATATTCAAATGGAAATATATTGAAGAATCAGATGCTTTCCTTAGGCTCTTTCTGGCCCCACTACCAAAGTACCTTATCAAACTAAGAGGTAAGATTTACAGGAACCAATGCAACACCAATCAAAAGAATTGGGCAATATTTGTGAGATTCCGGCAAAATCATCACTCGAGGAAGGAAGATGTGAAAAGATGATAGACCACAATTTTAAGATCTCCAAAGCTTGTTCTCCTTAGCACTCCATTCATCACAGGGACTGTTGTTCACCCCTTACATCTGAAATTGGAATTAAAAAAAAAATAGTCATTTTCTGTGTCAAACAAATAACAGGAGTAAAGAGCATTAACACACAATGAAAAAAAACGAAAAGAAAAAGAAAAACAGCAGCATGCACATTTCGATGACATGTTTTTTGGCATGAGTTTTGAAGTTGGCATCTATGTACAATGTATGAACTGCCACATGCACTTAAGGTACACGAAAGAAAAGCTTGCAAGAGAACTTCAGGTACAACATGTAACAATTTGCTCAATGATAACCAATCAGTTTTGCAGATATAAGAATATAACCATAATCTCCTAATACTCAATCACCAACAAAGAAGTTTGATATGAAATAGTTTTTAATTATAAGGCAAGCAGCCAATTTTTGTGGTGCCAACTGTTCCTTCCATAGATAGGCTCCAAGGTAGAAGAGCGGGGATTGGTCACAAATGTTTGTTATATTTACAAATGGCCAACAATTAAATGTTATATATAACTGTGCTTAAAGGGAGGGATGAAACAGTAGGCTGCTTCAATAAATGACTAGCACCACTTCAATAAATAGAGCACATTAGTTCTACCATAAATTCAACCAGCATCAACGAGCTTATTACTTTCTTGAATAGTTTCACATTCAGAAACTATCTTATCAGAAAGTATCACATTGTTCACCAACATCAACACAAGGTTCCATTGTTGTTGCATAGTGAGACATGTAACCTGTTTAATTCACTTCCCATGCCATACCCACTGGTTCAGCACAGAATGAAGTGTAACATCCTAAACGAAACCAGATAGGAAAACAAAACTTCTCATCCAAGTCACTTAACATATCCTAGCAGTCTAGCACCTATTAAGGCAAATGCCTCATTTCTGACCATCTATATTCTTAATTACATCATTCATTTATGTCTCCACATAAGATTCTTGGCAAGAAATATAAATTACAATATGTTGTGTGACAGCATACAAAAAAATTACCTCTAATGCGTTTTTCTGAGTTGCAAAAATATAGACACTAAACTTTGAGCGCCTTCTTAGTGGTGGTTGGGTCATCAATGGATAAACGGCAAACAGATCCTCTCAGTAAAGTTTTCACCAGTGACACAGACTCTCTTGCAGAACAATCATTGAATGCAACTGTCTGGGTTTTCCCGGAGATATGTTTCCGAATGGCCGTTATCTTCTCTGCAAAGCCACACTTAACAAAGCTCTCCAATCCATCCAGAACCTGATTCATAAAAATATATAAAATAAAAGGACAACAAAATATACCATTCAAGGGATAAAGGAAAATCGTTGAGGTTTCAAGATTCAGACAGTGAGAGGGAAACTAAAATGGATTCCAGGTTGCAAGAACAGCCTTAACAACCAAATTCACATGCAAAAAAGAAAGAAAAACAGGGGAAAACATGCAATGACTTATGCATAACATAAGAAAGAATTATTTGATGGCCTTACCAAAAGAGAGACATCAGATATGTCAATGGCCCCCAAGGAAACAAGCTCAATAAGCCGTTCAGGAGTAGAAACAACAAATTCAGGCTCACAACTCTTTAAGCTGTCAACACAAACCAAATTAGATGAGAAAGAAACAACCTTATTAACATCATTACAAATAATATTCTGAAAAAGCACATCACCAAAAACTTTCATAATAGAACACTAACCCTCGCACTTGGTGATCCAGTGAAGCATCCTCATGTAAGCTCACCGTATGTACTCCAAGCGCCTTGAGTGGTTTACAAACCGCCCTTACCTGAGGAAAATCACATAAAAGCTTTGTGTTAGACCAAAGGAAGATCGGTCTCCACCCACATTTACAAAACAATTCAAATGACAGATCATTAAAACCTGAACAGCTTTTTCATGAGACGGGACGATATACAAGAGGAACGGGTTGGCGATCGTGAGGCCGTCTTTCTCCATCCCAGCAACCATATCAGAAGCCGTAGAGACCACCCACGCAACATGTTCTCTGCCCAAACAATCTCCCCTTCCCTTAACCAACATATCCAATCCAGAAAAACGACAACTTTTCCAGAATTCAATACCCCAAGAGCTAGCCAACAAGAACCCACTCACATTAGAGTCAAAGCTCCCCTCTTTAACCCAAGCATCCTGTATTTCTTTCACGCACATAATCAGAAACTTGGATAGACTCTCCGGGGACCCATCGCCGCCCGTTACGCGTTTTGGGGACTCCTCTACGGGCAGAGATTCAGTCTTTGCAACAGATTTGGGTTTGTTTTTAATCAAATTGTGATCTTTGTCGAATCTGTCATTGAAAGGGTCATCGGGTGTTGGGAGGCTGAAGCACATCCCCTGCAAAGGCGGCATAAACACAGAAATCGATCGACCGACCTTACATTTGTGGTTCATCGAAAGAAAAGGTGAAGAATCTGATCGGATCAGAGACAGACCTGACACATGCGGCGGAGGCCGGACTTGCGGCGCTTCTTGGAGGCGATGATGGCGGCGACGCGGGTGGAGACAGTGGAGGAGCGGGAGGCCTTCTTGCGGAGGGACTTGTTCTTCTTCCTTCGAAGAGCATCGTCTCCCTTCGCCATTGTTGATGGAGGTGGGACTTGGGGACGGCGGCTCTGCTTCTCTCGCGATGAGGACGGGTTTATATAGGTTCTCATGCCCTAGCGGACAGTGGGCCTTTGGTGGACTTTTATTGTTGGGCCTCACTTTGTCGGATGTGGATGGGCTTCTTCGCAACCCGAACATCGGCCGCGTCTGGCCCACCAGCGTGCATTGTATTGTATGAGGTTTGATATTGATAAAAAAAATGAAATATGTATTGATATATATTAATGTATTTTTTAAAAAATAAAAAATTTAATTTTATATATTGTAATAGTGCAATGTGCACTACAACATCGCAAATTGGCAGTTAATGGACTATTTGGGAACGCTTCTTTAACAGACGGGAGTGTAACATGAATTGAGTGTATGATAGCACACATGTGGACGCGTTGATGTTGAGGGCTAGGGCTGGTAAACGAACCAAGCCGCTCGGGCTCGATTTGGGTTCGGCTCGGTTTGAGCTCGTTCAGGCTCGTTCGTTTAGATAAATGAGCGAGCTTGAACAAGTTTTAAAGCTCGGTTAGGCTCGGGACCTGTATCGAGCTTCATTTTATGTTCAAATTCGATTCGTTTGTGTTATAAAAACTTAATTAAAGCTTAACTAAACTCCTTTATAAAATCAGAATATTAAATTAATACAAAGTTATGCTCATTTAAGTTCATAAACTTAACTCATTTAGGCTAAAATTTTGTTTTCAATTACTAAAAACCCTAAAATGAAGAAGAATGCTAGGCTCGTTGAGGCTCGTGAGCTCGGCTCGGCTCAGCTCGTTTATAAACGAGCCGAGCTTGAACATGTCAAAGCTCGGCTCGTTCGACTCGTTTACCAGTCCTATTGAGGGCATGGAGGTGTGCGAAGGTGCACGAAAGCAAAGGGTGCGCGGGTAGACCAACAAAATCGATAACGAGAGGAAACGGAAAATGATAACATAAACGAATAGGGTTTACGCGAAAAGTAAACAATCACGAATGGTACGAGAAAAACTTGGATGTGAAAATTCTCAACAAAAAAAAAATTATTCATTTAAAATTTATATACTATACTAGAATAAAAAAATGAATTCTTCATTATTGTATTACAAAAGTTAATAAATACACAAAAGAAAAACCTAAAATATGAAAATTAGAGAAACAATAGTATCAGGATTATGGTTACGAAACAAAATAGAAAAACAATAACGTGCAACCTTTTATTTTTGGGCCCTCAGTTCTTCATTTTTCATTCTTTACACTACAAAATTAAAATATTCTTCGTACAATTTTTTTGGGCAACTGATTCGCCTTTCAATATGTTGTCCCATGTTAAATTTGAATCAACAATAAAAGGATGCTAATATATATATATATCATCAAAACAGAGATGCATTGCAACCCAGATCATAAAAATAAAAAAATAATAATAATAAAAAACAGTCACAAGCACACCACAAAGCCATTATTAGTGTTTTTACAAACTTCTCCAACCAAATAAATCATTAATTAGTCTGCCGGGGAGGAGGAAGAACCTCCACCCTCGACACCCCTTTCTTTTTAGCCTCCGCTACCCCAACCTCCCCAATCACCACCCCCACCTCTTCATCCCCAACATAGTTTGGGTCCTTCTCATCGACGGCTGGCGGGACGGGCTCGAGCTCCGCCTCCACCGTCGGTGTGGGTCCCTCCCATGTGAACTTCCCGCCGTGGCCTGACTTGGGTGGTGGCTTGGAGAGGCCGAGCCCGTCGACGGGGTGGCGTTCCATGCGTGCGACACCCTCGTCGCAGAGCTTCTTCTCTATGTAGCGAAGGGTGTCTGGGACCTTCGTCGGCGGCTTGTCGTCCATGTTGTTTTGTTGTTGATCGTCGTCGCGTGAGATTTGTTTGAGGAGACAAAAAAAACTGAGTTGAATGTGTTGGTTGTAACTTGTAATAAAAAAGAGAATGTCCCATTGGTTGTAATCCAACGGTTCAGGATTTAATAGGTTATGATTTCAATGCTTAGGTTATGATTTCAATGCTTGACGCTGATTTATTCATTCGTTTGTTAGTCTCATAATCTTATTTTGAGATTTTAAAAATATATTGAATGATTGAGATATTATTTTTTATTAGAGATTTAGATTGAGATAATCATGAAATATTGATAATAAAGTGATAATTTTGGATTAAATATGAGTTTCAATATTTGATCTCACTTTTCATCTTCATATAATCATTTTTAGAAGAAATTTATTTCATGGTTATAAGTATATATCGAAAACTTTTTCCAATGAGTTATTGGTCAATGCAATTTGAGTTATACTTGAAAAGTTATGAATTTTTAAAGAATATCGAAAATAATTTAATTCATGATTTTTTTTTAGCTACACATAAATTGAATAATATCATCAATATCCACCAAATAATAATATTTTCTTTTTTTATATATATACCTCTAAAAAATCACATTTTAGCAAAAATACACATGATGATTTGTTATTTCTAATAAGAGGGGTGCAACTTGGACGAGTTGGGTCAGGTTAGAGCTCAACCTAAACCCAACCCGAGGTTGGAGAACCCAACTCATCAGGTTTTGTTTAGGTTGGGTTCAGGTTTGATTCAGAGTTGTGTTGAGTTCGAGTTTCACTTAAAAATGTATTATTTGAAATGATTAAAACTTTACAAGAGTTAATTCTTCACGTAATAAAAATAAAAAAACATGAAGATGAATAACATTTCATCGTAATGAACAGATGAAGAATATTTTTGCATGTCATTCTAATTTACACCTCCATGTATGAAATACAACTTCATTTCATCATTTTAATTTTGTGGTGTAAATTAGAGTGACATGCAAAAATATTCATTGAAAGGACATGCAAACAAATGGAGACATCCTAATGCACTCAATACGTTTTTTTGGACTCATAAAAAGTCGCCTAACAGGGATTATACTCTATTATGTCCGTATATACTATATTATAAAAAATATAAAAATATATATATTCATTTTTCGTGAGTATATATTTTATTTTTATGAAGTGATGTACAAGAAAAAAAAACAAAAAAAAAAACGTGTTGCAAGCCAGATTTATAGCCTTGGAGAAGTTTGTTAAGTTTGGATTTAATGCCCAAGGAACCTTAATATCTCTGTTTAACTATAATACATGGATGAAATCAGAGACACTATTAACATGTATAATTTTAATCTACAATAAATAAGCTTATCGCAAAGATAAACGCAGTGGGGCTATTGTTAAACTAGACTTCTCCAAAGCTTATGACAGAGTAGACTGGAGCTTCCTATGGCAAGTACTTCGGCTGCATGGCTTTCCCCCGAGCTGGGTGAAGATGCTGACAAATTGCCTATCGACAGTGCGCGCCTCGGTAGCCATAAACGGGGTGGCGCACGGTTACTTTCCAATCAGTAGGGGCTTGAGGCAGGGAGACCCACTCTCGCCTCTACTTTTTGCACTTGTGGCAAACGCGTTCAGCTGTATGTGTGGCAAGGCTGCGGCAGATGGATGGATTGAGGGACTTTCGAGCTCAGGCAGCGGTACTCCGATCACCCACCTCCAATACGCCGATGATACCATGATGTTTGCTCAACCCTCTGTGTCGAATATGGCGGGGATTAGATTCATACTGCACTGCTACGCACTGGTATTGGGGCTACATATCAAGTGGGCAAAGAGCGCACTATTTACAGTCAATGTCGAAGCTCCGCTAGCTGAGGCAATGGCAAACATCTTAGGCTGCCAGCAACAAAGCCTACCTGCCAAACATCTGGGATTCCCCCTGGTTCGCCACAGACTGATGGTGAGGGACTGGGCCTCACTCGTTGAACGAATTCAAAAAAGATTGGAAGAATGGCAATCTAGGATGTTGAGCATGGGGGAGAAATTCACTCTCCTTCGGACGGTGATCTCAAGTCTGCCGCTATTCTACTTCTCTATGTTCCGGGTCCCTAAGGGTGTCATCAGGACAATCGATTCCATCAGATGTCGATTCTTTTGGAACGGGGCAAGCACCGAGGCGCGCATCCCATGCATGGTCAAATGGGAACAAGTATGTCAGCCAAGGGAGAAGGGTGGACTGGGAGTGCTGGACCTCAGGGACATGAATAGAGCTCTCCTCTCCAAGTGGCTTTGGCGATGGTCATCAAATGACAATTCATTCTGGTCGAGGATTTTCAGGGAAAGATACACTGAAAGAGCGGAAGCAAGCATACTCCCCAGTACATCGCAGAAAATGTCTTTCCTATTCAAAGGTTGGCTCGAGAGGGGGGATGAATTCGTCCAGGGGCTCAGGTGGAGGCTGGGAAACGGCGAACGCATAAGTTTTTGGAGAGACTCCTGGTGTGGAGAGACCCCGTTTTGCACACGGTTTGCCCACCTATACCTAGCGGCGGACCGCAAAAATGAGAGAGTCCGCGAAGTATGGCAACACCGAGGGCAAGAGGGGGAATGGCACCTGAACCTACGCAGGATCTCATCGGATAACCAAGTCTCGGAGCTGGCAGAACTGTTACATTGCTTGCCAACGCAGGGACCTACACCAGTATGCAAGGATACCCTGCTTTGGGGATCTCCACCCCATACTGAGTATTCAGTGAAATCGGGGTACGAGTGGCGGATGAGATCACGGACTGGAAATCCGTGCATGGCAGAGTGCACACCGATCCTATGGCGATGGAAAATCCCTTGTAAGATTAAGATTTTTCTCTGGCTTGCTCTGCAGGGTAGATTGCTTAGTAAAATGTATCGGGCAAAATGGCGACCAGAGGCCTCAACGGACTGCGGACTATGCGGACAAGAACCTGAGACTATCGAGCACTTACTCCTCAGCTGCCCAATTTCGCGTCGTCTATGGGACACACTCGGCACAGCAATGGGCTCACATTGTCATTCGAAAACCTACCTGAACTATGGACGGCCTTGACGGATGGGCAGGGACAAGGTGACAGAGGAGTCCTCGACAGATTCAAGCTTATTGTGATACCGGCAGGGTTATGGGGTATCTGGCGCACCCGAAATGCGAGGATATTCAAAGATCAACCAGTTTATTTTGAGAACTTATGGGAGGAGACGGCAGCCTTGATACAAGACTGGGGGAGATACTTAGTGGGTGCTAAGGCGGTCATCGTCACCGAGGGGACGATTAGAGTTGAGGAGTAAGCGACATGAAGGGACATCGGACGTCTTAGTGATGTACTCAGTACGAGATTGGCACAACTCGTGTCAGGCATAGCGGGAGAGGACATCACCAAGATCATAGGAGTTAGTTTATTAGAGCATCTCCAATGTACATGTTAACTCACTAGTTAGTGTCATATGTTTACAAAACATGTAAAAATAGTGCTCCAATAGAAGTGTTAAAGGAATGTTAAATGTGGGCCCCACCTATCATATGTTATCTTCCATGTTAAATTTAGCTAGTGCTTTAGCCAGCTAAATGTGGGCCCCACCATTTAAAATATTCAAAAAAATATTATTTTGGGTGAGTGGAGAGATTTGAGTGGGTGGAGAGGTGGGTCCACTATTATCTTGGCTAGCTATTTAGCCAGTCCATTGGAGCAACAATAACCAACTAAATGAGAGAGTAGTAAATGAGGGTATAGTGGAGGATTAAAGTGCTGACATGACATTTTAACATGTTGTTTAGTTAGTATATCCATTGGAGTGCTCTTATACTCTCATTTTACATGTTTCTTTTAAATCCCCCCCTCCTCCCCCCATTCCCCCATTACATTCAGCCCATTTGTAACCAAGCGAGTTATAAATGAACTACCAATTTTCAAAAAAATAAATAAGCTTATCATCAACATTTTTTTTTTAAAAAAAAATGCTGTTATAGTGTTTTTAGGAAGCTTAAACGTCGATTATTCTGTTCCTTGCTTTATATCCTCTGGAAAGCAATATTCGCTCAAACCTTTTTCTTTTAAAAGTTCAAAAATCTAACCGAACAAAAATATGTTTATTGAAGAAGCAAACGTTTTTCATTGGGACCCAAAAAGTAGTTATATTGGAAAAGAAACCACACTCAATGAACTGTTGTTGACCTCTCTAGCATTGACTCAACTGTTCATAGAATAATCAACTTTGGCATGCTAAGAACTCATGTATATAAATAAGCTTTGGGTGACTGGTTAGTTGTTAAGAACAATCCATGGCCAGAAACATTGCTCTCTCTGGCAAGAGATTGGTTTTACATGCAAGTGATGATGAAAATGAGGACACCCATATTGGAAGTTCCGATGGCATAGAAAAACTCCTCCCACTCGAGAAGCTGAAGATCACAGAATCAAAGAAGCTGCTTGTTCTTGACCTGAATGGGTTGCTTGTGCACACATTCTTTCAAGATGTTACGGTCAACATCCCAAGGTCTAGAAGACCTGATGGTGTTGTTGGCAGAAAATTAGGTAAGCCTTCTTGACTTGCACCAAAAAATAAAAAAAAAAACTTCTAAACCTTGTGTAATTGGACTTGATCATATGTTTCAGTGTTCAAGAGACCGTTCTGTGATGAATTTGTTCGGTTTTGCTTTCAGCGATTTGATGTGGGCATATGGTCTTCTGCTAGGAAGTCAGTCTCATGTTTCCTTCTCTTGTTCTACTGCTTCTGAGATTATTCATTCCCATATTAGTGTCTAATGATATTTCATATAGGAGCAACGTAGAAGGTGTTATTACCTGCGTGTTTCAGGCGCTGAGAAGCAGAATTCTGTTTATCTGGGTAGGCATAAATGGGATTTGGACATGTAATTTACAATTCATTTCACGCATGTCACATGATTGCTGAACATCTGCTGCATATGTATATATGTTCAGAATTCATAGTTGGAATTTGTTACATGGTCTTTGCAGGATCAGAATGATTGTACTGACACGCGGTTAAAGACGTTAGAGAACAGAAACAAACCTTTGTTTGTCAAGGAGCTGAAGAAGATCTGGGACAGCAAATTCTCTGGCCTCCCATGGTCCAAAGGAAGGTTCTCTTCATCAAACGTGTTGTTGATTGATGATTCTCCTTACAAGGCTCTACTCAACCCGGTAATTTCTATATTATTGAACACCCATTGTTAGTTCAGTTTCTAGACTTTAAAGAAAAACTCTCTCTATAATCAAAGATGTCATCATTAAGGTCAGCCACGGGGAGTCCCTTCGATATCAAAAAAAAAAAAAAAAGATGTCATCAGTATTATCTCATATCACTAAGCCTGCACACTTATGGAAAATTAGATTAACAAATATGGTTTCCTGTAAATCTGCAGCCAAACACTGCAATTTTCCCAACACCATACACGTTGGATCAAGTGCGTGATGATAGTTTGGGTAAGACTTCCTTTGATGTCCTCGTGAACTGTTTTTATCAATGTCAGTGTGCATATTCTCATCATTTGCTTGAGCAAAAATAAAACAAAAATCATGAAGAAACTAAGCATACGTTACTTATCAGTTGACAAATTATGTCGTTTAAAATTATTACAGGGCCAAAAGGAGAGATGAGGGTGTTCTTGGAGGGCTTAGCTGAGGCTGAAGACGTGCCAACATATGTGGCTTCACATCATTTTGGCCAGCCTGCAATAACATCGGAGGATCCAAATTGGAACTTCTATTCAAAGATCATCCGCACTTTCAACCATGGATGATGGCGCTCCATCTGTGATCTGAGAACCTCAATATGCTATTTTATTTGGTGTTTATTAAGTATTTAGTAGTGCAGCTTTAACAGAGTTCTGGATTCTGGAGCTTAAAATTAAAATGCATTCCTACCAGTGAATATGAAACCAGACTCTCTGAATATGGTATTTTAAGATTCTCCAGCTTCTTAAAGAATGTCGATTACTGATGGTACATGCTTGCATGAACTTACAGCAGTTCTCATCAATGCTTGTGTTCCAGTTTTCCCTATATCATGAGAACGAAAGAAATAATTGCATAATTACTTTTAAAAGCCAAATCAGTTTAATAAATCACATATAATGTCACATTCAGCAATACATTAGCCAAAGCAGTAAAGCAAATTCAGTATAGGAGGGATGGAGTTACTGAATCCCATAAAATACATTACACAACATTTCCTTTCATTTCTCAACTAGGAAAGGTTGAAGGCATGGATGAAGAGAAAATAATCGAAACCCATCTTAAAATTGTTGAGAAGGGCAATAGGAAAGGTACCTTTGTGTCATGAAGAGAGAATAAAGTGGTCATGAAGCAGACCAACCTGCCAAGACAGTCAGTGTCTTGAACTGGTTGTATTTGGAGATGCATGAGAATCTTGAAGTGCTTACTCTCCATCTTCCAGTAGAGACCTCAGTTGTGGATGTAAGACTTAACAAGGATTGAGAGAGAGAGAGAGAGAGAGAGAGAGAGAGAACTTGATAGTATTGTCAACATCAACCGCTAGTTGATAAAGAGGAAAATATGCGTGTAATACAAGTGAGAATCTAAGAGTGGATGCTGTATTGTAATGCACCACCTATTCTGAATGTGCTCTATGCTTGTCTACTCAATTGAGTTTGGAATTTATCCGTGATTATAAAAATTAATCTGTTTTTTTATTAAGTAATCATGAACATCCTTAGGGATGCAGTTATTTCATTTACTCTTGGAGTCATTCCACAACAAAACAAACAAATATACCATTTGCAGAGTAACTTGATTTCAAATTCTAAATGATACAAAAGGCAAGAACTTCTATCAATGAATTGCCTACATTTTCCAAAGGAATGATAAACAAAACAATAACTTTCTGCTTTTTGGAGCTATTCAATTCAATTTTGTACAAAAAAATAGGTTGTACGAAAAATCAGAAATGAAGGCATACAAATTACAAAGTGAAGTGGGGCCACCTAAAACTTAAGAAGATATCCTCATTCTATCCAAAAGAATGTAGCATATGCTTATGCAGAATGCAATCTTAATGAATGAACTGAAGTTGAAAAAGATAAATCAGATCAAGATTCATGAATTGCAAATGAGAACATTATTGGTCATTGGAGAAAGCATGGATAATCTCTGAGTAGAAATCCCAATTTGGATCTGCATCTGTTATTGCAGGCTGGCCCCGAAAGGATGGGAAGCGACATATGTAGGAACATCTTCAGCCTCAGCTAGGCCGTCCAAGAAAATCCTCAGCTCTCCTTCTAATTCTGAAAAACATTTAGGATAACATTAAGATTGAGCTCACTTACATCAAGTTCTTCATACTCTGCAAAGTTTAATGAAGACTAATAAGAAAATTCATTCATGTGTAGTGAATTTTTCGGCTTGCAGGCCTAACTGTGCTGCATATGAGGTCTAATAGAAACAGTTTTGGATTGTTCTAACAATGGAAGAAGTTTAAATTGTTGCATGGTGAGACAGAGGCAAATGGGTGATTTTAGGAAGATTTATTAATTTTAGATGTAGATTTATCTGCATTTATATACAGTCAATGGGCTAAAAGGTTTCAGTGCAGATTCTGCTTTAACACTAGGTGATATTGACAATGCTATAGAATGCAAGAACATATTGTGTAATGAAACTAAATTGGTTTTTTTACTTGGTAAATAAATTATAAAATTATGCTTAGTTTCATTAGGTTCTAACTTTTACAATAATCTGCACAACATTAACATTGATAGAATTTCAAGTATATGAAGCCTTACCCAAACCATCTGTTAGAGCAGTGTTCTAAAAGCCATGACTTATGTAATAAACTCTATTATTAAGATGGTCTTAGCATTTTGATGAGAATTATTATTGGAAAATGCTTGCATTATATTGTTTGAAATATTGTGCTTGTTTTTAATTTAATCCTTTAATTTACATTGTAGATAATCTGGTGTGTAGAGTTTGGCTTACACACAGAAGATCAGATTATCGGTTCCCTGTGAATTATAAGTTGAGGTTCACAACCTTAGATGGACTTGGATAATCCATTGGATAAAGGTTGTAGTGCAGTTCATCTTACGTAGTTTATCTTGACTATAAAAGACCGGTTAATAGGTTTTGAGTGATTGTACTAGTACACCTTGTGTGTATTGAACGGACCAAGTTGGGGTAATTATTTTTTGTACTGACTAGATAAAATAATTTACACCCCATGTTTATTATGATTGCTTATGCTCTTAATCCTAAAATGGTTCTTAAATATGTGCATTTGTTATTTGTCATTTTGATTTATTAAAGAGAGATTCTACTATGGATCAATAGGCTCGGTAAGTTGGGTGACAATAACGCTTGGATGATGAATATTTGTTATTGATGGAATCCACGTCTCCAATAGGAGGTTGATGATACTCTCTTGAGGATGCTTATAAGTTTTGATTATGTCTAACCCGGCCGGTGGATTTAATTATCCGACATATCAAATAAGTTAAGCGGAAGATCTCAAGGAAAATAAGATGTCATGAAATAATATTGTCAGTAATAATTATTTCATAACGAGTATTGGAATCTTAGCGTGGGAGATATTAAGCATATAATATAAGGAGCTCGAAATATTATTTTTGAGATTAGTATGTCATAATCCTTTAGTGGAATGAATTATGACTTATGGGCTTTTGGTTTTAATTCTAGGTTGAATTATGGTACCCAAGCCCATAGGAGCCAATTACTGATTTCTCCTTTAGGTCCCTGCCCTAGCCTATAAATATGTGGCTTCCTTTCTCTCTCAAATGACATATGATTTCAGCCGAAATCAAAACCCTAACCTTAGAAATCCTTTAGGATCTCTGGATCCAGAAAAGGTGAGGAAATGAGAGAAGGAGAGCGAAGGGATTCGCGGCTGCCGTTCGAAGCAAGAAGGAGACCACACTCCGCCGCGGATCTGCAACATAGAAAGGACATACGGCAGAAGATCTGAAGGTTCCGATTGAGTGATTGATCGTCGTCCATCAGATCCGATCTTCTTCTACGGCAGAACTCTGATCTGAGTTCTGAAGGTAAACCCTAATTCCGCCTTGTAGGGTTTGCATTAAAAGGGTTTAATAAAAAAAAAAAATTTGTTGTTCAATCTATACCTCGATCAACGGATCTTGGCAGTCGGGATTTATTTTCCCAACACACCATCATCATCGACATATGCTCCACCGCATACAGAGAGGGAGAAATCACTGAGTTTGGCTGCACATTTACAAGCAAACATATTCATTAATCAAATTTATCATTGTAGATCATAAAAGGTGTGGTTGATGGAGAATGACAGACCATGGAATTTACCGGGTTGAGCAGAGACTTGTAAGGTGAATCATCGATCAACAAAGTGTTTGATGAAGTGTATCTCCCTTTGGACCATGGAAGGGCACAACTTTGGTTGTTCCATATCTTCTTGAGCTCCTTGAGAAAGAGAGGTTTGTGTCTGTCTTCTATGGTCCTCATCCCTGTATCAGTACAATCACTCTGATACTGCAAGAACCCATTAAGAACACATCAACTACATGTGCAAGAGAAGGAAAGAAAAAAGAAAAAAGAAATCTGTTCTTGGACATGCTCACCCAGATAAACAAAAGCCGGCATCTTAGCTCGCCCAAGGCACAGGTAATTGCACCTTCAACATTTCTCCTGTGAAAATCATCAAAGACTCGAACTTTAGAAGAAAACCTCAGAAGCAGTGGAAGATGAAAGAGAGAAAGCAAACAAAGGAACTGACTTTTGAGCAGAAGACCATATGCCCACATCGAATCTCTGGAAGCAGAAGTGAAGGAATTCATCACAGAACGGTCTCTTGAACACAGATGAACACAAAAATTAAGATTTTGACAAGTTGGGTAGTCTTTAAATCTAACAAAACAGAAACAAATATGCAAATCGAGGAGACCCGCCTAGTTTTCTGCCGATGATCCATCAGGACTTCGTGAATTTGGTATCTGGACCTTCTTCGACCTTGTGAAGGTGTGGACAAGCAACCCATTGAGATCAAGAACAAGCAGCTTCTTTGAATCGATGATCTTCAACCTCTCAAGAACAAGTGGTAGTCTTTCGATGTCATCCTCGTTTTCCCTGTTCTTGCCAGGGATAACAGCCATTTGGGAACTGACCGTTTGGGGACTGCTATGATGCAAAAAACAACTCCCTGAGTTTTCAGTTCTTTCAGTACTTTTTTGTTTTTAGATTCTTAAAAGGAGGCGGTTATTTCAACCCTTAAGTTAATCCACCACCCATTTTTTTTTATGAAATACCTAAAATAGCCCTTACCCTCTTTAAGCTCCTCCAATAGTTGAAAACAAACTAAAAAAATGACAACCACAGCTGCCATTCTAAACCTGTCGACACCCCCACTCGCGCCGCCGCATCACCACCGTCGATCTCCGCCTCCGTCACATCCCCGCCGTCCGATCCCTCCCCCTCTCCCCCAAACCCTCTGCCTTCCTCGCCAATGGAACTGGCCCCGTAAGAGGCACATCATCGTCGTTTCGTCAACCGGCGGAGGAGGGGGAGACGTCGGCAGACTCTATGACGACCTTGGCGAGGAACAGATCATCCGCTAGAGCCGCCTCACGATCTCTGCCGGTATTTTCCCGACCGCGATTGCTGCCGCCAGATCCAACTGAAGGCTCTCCGGCGTCCTCCCTATCTCCGCTAGCGCCAACAACGCTTCTTCCCGGTTCTTCTCACTCGAATTTCCACTCGAAGAGGGTGTTAGGTTAAGAGGTATTTTGGGTATTTTATAAAAAAAAAAGGGGTGGGTGAATTAACTAAGGGGTTGAAATAAATGCCCCCTTCTTAAAATGGCAAAACACGGAGAGGTGACCGTTAACCACCAACTCCGGGTGATGGACAATTTAAAAATAAGGTCGAACGGTTAGTAACGCGTAAGATAATAAATTGTTTATTGAACCTAACTCGATCCCAGAGGAGATTATCCTTCAGTTTTTGACATCTTGTCAGCCTTTGTTCATTTTTATTCTTTTGATTTTGGCCTTGTTCATTCCATCTTGTCTGTTCATTTTTTATTTTGACGAGATGTATTTGTTACATCCATCTCGTCATAATTAATTCATGAATATGTACGATTTCCTCACTCGTAATTTTCTGAGTTCAGATCTAGTCAGGTCTGATACTATTAGTACTATCAATATCGAACTACACTGTCAATTAATCAAACTACATTAGCAGTATAGTTCGATACTGATGGTACTAATGGTACCCATGCTTGATTAGATCTGGACTCTTATTTCCTTTGATGTGAGAAAAAAAATGTTTTAGATATTTTTTAAATAATAAAATTTATTTTTTATGAAAAAAATATTTTATTAATTGAATATATATATATATATAGTCGAGCGATTATATGCGACGGAACGACCGTGCGGCAGCGACGTGGGCCGTTCGATCGCGGGTCCATCGCATCCAACGGTCGACGTGAATCGCACCCGACTGTCCGATGCGATGGACCCGTGATCGACGGCCTACGTCGCTGCCACACCCGCCGTTCCGTCGCACACAATCACCCATGTATATATATATATATATATATATATATATATATATATATAGATTTTCGATAATATGTGGTCGGTGCGGTCGTGCGGATTCGACGTGTGTCGTCCGATCGCGCGTCCATCGCATCCAACGGTCGACGTGAATCGCACCCGACCGTCCGATGCGATGGACCCGTGATCGACGGCCCGTGAATCGCGACCGCACGACCGCACGACCGTATAATATCACGACTCTATATATATATATATATATATATATATATATATATATATATATAGATTTTCGATAATATGCGGTCGGTGCGGTCGTGCGGATTCGACGTGTGTCGTCCGATCGCGCGTCCATCGCATCCAACGGTCGACGTGAATCGCACCCGACCGTCCGATGCGATGGACCCGTGATCGACGGCCCGTGAATCGCGACCGCACGACCGTATACCGCACGACCGTATAATATCACGACTCTATATATATATATATATATATATATATATATATATATATATATATATATACACATGGGGGCGATGGGTGCGGTTGTACGGTCGCGATCGCGGGCCGTCCGATCGCAGGTCCATCGCATCCAACGGTCGACGTGATTCGCACCTGATCGTCCGATGCTATGGACTCGTGATCGACGGCCCGTGATCGCGACCGCACCGACCGCACGATCGCACCTAATCACGTCCCTATGTGTGTGTGTGTGTTTTGTATGTATTTTGTAATAGAATATATATTGAGTTAGTGAATATTACATTAATGTGATAATTGAAAACATTGCTACAAAACAGACTAGTTATATCAGTGCGCGAAAAACAAAACATAATGTCATCTATTTGTTGCATCCATGATTATCAAATTTAATTTGTATTTTTGTCATTAATCACGTAACATCCTTGATGGATTCTAATTTATTATATATTGTTTAATAATGAGTTTACTATACAATAATAACAGGAAATGTATGCATAAAAATCAAGGGTTAATGAATAATGAGAACTCAAGTTCTTGGGGTCATTTCATAACAAACTGGAGAAACAAAAATGCCATTAGCAGAGTTGTCTGATTACTGTTTCAGAATCCACAACTCTTTTAAAGCTTCAGGTTCATTTAGATAGTTAGACTCAGAGAATGAAAATAATGGAAATCCTTGTATTCCACTTAGACACTTAGGATTTAATCCCTTTATATATACAAGTGTCTAGGAGTTACATGTGTAATACACTACACACATTATGAGATAACACATATAATTTAACAGCCCCCCCTCAAACTCACGGTGGATCATACAAAGTGAGTTTGTGAAGGAGAAACTAAAATCGAGGAACTAGATGTGACTTCGTAAAGAAATCAGCAAGTTGCTCGGTAGAGGAGATATGCAGAAGCGATAATGTCTCTGCAAGAAAGTGCTGACGAACGAAGTAACAATCGATCTCAATGTGTTTGGTCCTCTCGTGAAAGATCGGATTGCTAGCAATCTGAATAGCAGACCGATCATCACAATGAAGAGGAGTGGGACCAGTCATAGTAACTCCTAGATCCACCAAGAGACGTTTGAGATGAACAATCTCCTTGGTGGTGATGGCCATGGCTCGATACTTAGCCTCGGTGCTGGAAAGAGAAACAACCTCATGTTTCTTGCTGCGCCAAGAGATGATGGAATCTCTAAGAAATATGCAAAAACCAGTGGTAGAGTGTCTAGTGGTCGGGTCTCCAACCCAATCAGCATCAGTGTAAGCCCTAAGAGCCAGAGTCGAAGAGGATGACAGATAGATCGATCTAGTGATAGTACCACGCAAATATCAAAGAATTTGCATAAGTGAATCATAATGCACTGATCAAGGAGCCGAGATAAACTGACTAACAATACTAACGGCATAAGCAATGTCAGGACCTACGATCTGTCTGTATCGAGTAGGATCTAGAAGGAGTGGAGTTATCAATGAGAGGAGCTAGAGATGATACAATAGGAGGAGAACTAGGAGGATCATGAGAGTGGGTTGTAGGAGGGACAAGAGGAGGTGAAGAACCAGAGGAATTATCAATAGGAGTGCCAAGGGAAACTCAGGGAGAGCAGAACTAGAAGCGGGCTCAAGCACAAGAGATGATCCTAGAATAGGTAGAGGCTAAATAGGAGAGGCGTTAACAAGGGAAGGCACAGGAGGAGGGGAGGCAGTGGGTGTAGAAGAAAAATAGGGAACTCCTCAAAAAATGACACATGATGAGCGAGCCAAAAACGATCTCCAACAGGATTGTAGCAGCTATATCACAACAAGAAATTTGACTTTCAGCGACGGACTTAGTCCGTCGCAATAAGCGACGACCCTTAACCGTCACATGGCCGTTGCAATTGAGGGTGTCGGGGAAAGTCTTGGGACGGCTGGAGCCCGTCGCTGTTGCCTCTATCAGCGACGACTTTTGTCCGTCGCTATTGCATAATTGGTGAAGCACTATATCCGTCGCTATTGATTCGTTTGTGAGGACTGAACATCTTTTAGCGACAGATTAAAGGTCACCATGATAATTGCAATGAAAATTATAGCTGCTTATCCACTGAATCGCATTTTCCTCTTCTTTCTTCTCTTTTTTTACTAGAAAAATGATTTTATAAATAAAACATTGATTCAACATACATTTGAATATTCTTTATCATTCAACTCATTCATTCAAAGATTGGAGATAATTTCATAAAGTAAATCACAAAAATTCAATAAAATTTAATTATTATAAAATTAAGCTGCAAGAATAAAATATTTTTACTTACAACAAATGTTCATCTTTTCTACATCTAAAAATGTGATGGCGGGAACATTTGACTAACTCATGTGGGAAGGTTTTTTACAATGACGATTTCTTGTAAAATTTATCCAACCGTAGCTTGGTTTTCAATTTCTTCTTTTTGCTTTTCACTGTTTCGTCAAGTGGTGCTTTTATATATTCTGAAGCCAAATACTAAGCGCTCTTCCTATCTTTTGATGCTTTTTAGATGACGTGGAGGCCTTATTCGGAGGAGGTTCCCGAGGCCCTGGCGCGAGACGTCTGGTTGATCTATTTTAATGAGGTCGTGTTTCACGCGATCAGCCGGGTCGTCTGCCTGCTTGGCTATCATCAGTGGGTGCCCGATCCTCTGCCGCGGCGCCCCTCGATTCCGATGGCTGGGATTCCTCAGGACACAAACCTCCCGAGGAATTATGCTACGTATGTGGCGGGATGGATGGGCCGAGGCGTCTTGGTGGAGCGTCGTCCTGAGGTGACTTCGAGTGACGAATACCTGACTTGGTATTGTCAGGAGTACGCGGGTATCCTTGGGACGATGGAGGAGGAGATCTCGGACGCTTACGTAAGTTGGAAACCCTTTTTCTCTTCCTCGTTCTCCTTTGCTTGAAAATTTTCTGAATAGTGCTTCCTTTTGCAGGTTGAGTTGAATGAGATGGAGAAGAGGCTCAAGACCGCCAATGAGCACCTCCAAGCGCGGGTCAGGCAGATAGAGGCGCTGCGGGTACAACAGAGACGCTTGCAGGACCAGGTCCGGGTCCTCGAGGCTCAGGTGGATGCTCTGTCGAGAGCGAGAGCCGATGGTGCTTCCTCTTCTTCCGCCCCTCCTCCTTCCATGGTTTCCAAGCGAGAGCTCGAGCTGACGAGGGAGTTAGATGCGGCCCGGAGTGAATTGGCGTCCACACGGATGGAGCTGGGCCAGGCGAGGGGAAGGGCTTCTCGGGCTGAGGAGGAGACGGACCGGCTGAGGTCCATGATGGCTTCGAGAGAGGAGGGTTCATCACCCTAGGCCGCGAGAGGGACTCCCTCCAGATGAGGGTGTTGGAGTTGGAGGTTTCAGCGAGTGTTCCTGGAGGTTTGATGGGGGAGTTGGTTCGTTCTCTCCAGGCGGCCGGGGACAGGGACCGAGAGGTGCTTAGGGCATCAGAGGCGAGGGCACGGGAGTTGGAGGAGAGGTTGAGGGCTGTCGAGGATCGGGCTAGAAAGACAGAGAGTCACCTCCAACAGAGATTGGAGAGGAGAGACAGAGATATGCAGTAGGTTCATCTCTGGGAGGCAACTATGAGGGAGAAATTGGTTGGAGGGGGCTCTATGACCGAGGCGGACCTCGACCTTCTCCCGCTTGAGCCTAACCATTCTCTCTCGGCTTCCTTGGCTACCGGGTCCACCTTCAGCCGTGCTTCTCGTCCTTCGGTGTCTCGGAGTCGTGGGATATATGCGAGGGCTGTGTCTTCGGTCCGAGAGACTCCTGCCGCTCCTCATGTTCCAGAGGTTCAGTCCTCTCCTCAGCCGCCGCTCCCTTCTCAGCCAAGTCAGGACGTTCCTCCTACTCAGCCTCCAGCGGATGACGATACGCCGAGGTATAGCTTCTTTGCGTCTTGGTTTTAGGTAGAAGAATAGTATATATGCAAGGAATTTATGCTTTTTCTTCTTTTCTTTTTGACTCAGGTGATCATTTCAATGGCGTGTAGCTCAAGACTTTGATGGAAGCTTCCGATGGATTTTTATCTATTCTAATTTTAGTTTTAATTAGGTTTACCTTTCCTTTTTCTGAATAATTTTCCCTTTCTTTCTTTGGTGTATGAACAAACATGGGTGTTTTTTTTTAAACTTAGTTTACTGGTTTTTGTTTGGTCGTGTATGTGGAATGGTTTTATAAGGTTTTATGGGTGGATGATTGGATGAGATGGACGTATGGTTTAGTTTTGGTTTGTTTATGGATGGACAGGTGTTTTTGAAATATGGTTATTTTTGAAATGTGTTGGTGTGTGTCTTATGAATGTTTATGTATATGAAATGCGTGTATGCAAGTTTCGGAAAGAACTGATTTCAATAGGTAAAGAAGTGTTGAAGAGTTGATTGGATATGGACTGACATAGCTGAAATAGGTGCAGGTAACACTAGCCGCCCAGTGAGGGGCGGCTAGTTAGGTTTAGCCGCCCCCTTCCTGGGCATGCTTACCTGAAACAATGGGCTGGGGCCGCTAGTGTAAACTAGCCGCCCAGTGAGATGCGGCTAGTCAAGTTTAGCCGCCCCTTGCCTGGGGAAGTCTGATTCTGCTGTTCCTGTCTGCTGCTGCTGAAAGTCCTTGCGAGTGTTTTCATCTTCGAGACCTATAAAAACATCCCTTTCCATGGACCAAGAATTAAATCTGTCCAGATTGCGTCCCTGCACTGACTTTCGAGCCCTTCTTGCTTGAATTGTCAAGGGCTACAATCCATTTTAAGGTAAATGGAAAGATAATGCGAGAAAGTAAAGTGCGGGAAACCATGCTTTAGTACGCAAGGGAGGGATTCCAAGTGCGTGGACGAAAAACTCTCAAGTATGTGTGAAAGTGAGATAATTCTTCTCAAGCATGTGCGGAAGGGCATAAAATGAGTGTAGATGGGGGTAATTTTAATATTGGTACGGGAGGTCAATTTTAGCATTTCAAAAAAATCGGATGCCTAGGTGTTTTTGGAAAAGGAAAATGCGAACTTATGCGTAAGTATGAGTGGCATAAGTGGGCATTTTAATTCTTCAATGGTTTTTTACATAAGAGGGCAATGTTCTCGACTTTCTTAAGTAAAAGATACCATCAAGTCCCTGTGGAGGAGCCCTTGTGGTCACCTATGTCCAAACCAGGGTTGTATTTGAAAGACATAGGCCTTAGGTGTCGGTTTTTTTAGGTTCATGGTTCTCAAATGCTTGATCGTATTATTCTAAACATGCTGAAAGATCCATGAGTGTACCAGGAGTCAAGTTAAATAAGCTTCCTTTGGATATGCAAGTTTCTAAGTGAACTCATGTGAGTGTGTGTAGTTGTAAACCTAGAAATGATCTACCTTTGGTCAAAATTTCGCCTTTCCTGGTAGACATAGTTCAATTTTGAATCCCATTGCGAAATAAAAGGGAGGAGGAGAATGGGTTAAGAGTAATATCTTCCTTTCGGACAATATTTTAGAATTGTCCCAATCTAACATATGTCCTACTTTCTAGGTCCCTCTGGCTTTCTTCTTTTTACCACTTCTTTATTTTGGGTGGAAAGTACAGTCCTTTGTTTGGACCCTGTACTAGTATAGCCGTTTGTTTGGCATATACTTATGCGTAAAGGCATGAAAGCCTGCTAAAACAGAGAGTTTAACCCATTCACTTAGGTGTTATTTTCTTTTCTTGGCCTCTCATTGCCTGATTTTTTTTTATTTGAGGGGGGCTCTTCTGTTTTCACCCTGATTCTTTTCATGCTTTCCCTCTAGAAGTGTTTGTATAGTGCCAGAGCCAGTTTTGGGACATATGCTAGGTCCGGGTAACTCCTCATTTTGACATGGGGTTAATACGAGTGGGGCGGAAATAAGGAAGGTTTGTTTTGGGGTTTTAAATTGTCCCAGTGTTCGGGGTAGGCAATTTCTCTTCTATCAGGTAAATCTAGTCCAGTCATACGTGTGTGAAGGAAGCAGCATGATTTGGCGGAGATGCGTTCAAATAGATACGAGTTTATATTTGAGAGTCTTATAATTCTATCATCAAGTACTAAACGCTGGAAATTGGAGGAAGAAAAAATAATAGTTCTCAAGTATTGAAAGTTATTCATGCATGGAATTTCTTTAGATAAAGTGCATTCCACGAACCTGAAACCTCGACTCCTTCGGCATTTACCAGGCGGTAGGCATTCCCGGAATACGCATGGGTGATCACATAGGGTCTCTCCCATGTGGGTTGCAACTTCCCTCTTGGGTGAGGCTGTCTTGATGGCATGATTTACTTAAGTACTAACTCCCTGATTTCAAATTTTCTTCTTATTACCTAGTAGCCGCCCCTATCATGACCTGCCAAACATCCCATCTCTGACAAGTGGTGGCTTGGGTCGGTTACTTGGGTTGATCCGGCCAAGATAGGGTGGCTAAAGGTCATAACCCGCCGCAATGATCAGCATTTAATGCTGCTTTATGTCCCATCCAGGGAAGCGATTCAGGGTCGGCCAGGGGGGCGGCTAGTGCCAACTAGCCGCCTAGTATGGGGCTGCTAGTTAGGGTTACCCACCCCTTGCCAGAGACTTAGGGGATTTCTAGGGTTTTGGGGTTCTCTAGGTGGGTTTAGAGTCGGGGCCAGGGTTTGGTTTAGGGTTAGGGTTTGGACCAGGACCAGGATTTAGGTCAGGGTTTAGGTAAGGGTTAGGGTTTTTGGTTTTGGGGTTTAGGGTTAGGGTTTCTGATTTTCTGAAGTTTCGGTTTTCAATATGATGCCCAAATGTGGGTTATTTTCGGGTGTTACTTGAAGTATTTCTGTCTTTCTGGATGGTGAAAATTGGGGTATCTACAGTGAGGAGTCATACCAGAGAGAACATAGGAGGGAGTGATATTGATAAGATGAACAGATAGAAGAGCAGCCTCAGCCCAGAATTTGCTGAGGATTGAAGAAGAAAGCAAGAGGGAATGAGTCGTCTCAAGAATATGGCGATGTTTTCTTTCAGCAACACCATTCTGTTCATGAGTATAGGGGCAGGATTGTTGAAAGAGAGTACCATGAGAATGAAGAAGAGAACGTCATTGAGGAGATATATTCACGAGCACAATCAGACCTGAAGGTCTTGATATGTGTCTGAAACTGGGTGTGAATCATGGTGGTAAAGACCTCATATATCTTTGGAATCTCATATCAATGACGCAATAAATAAATCCAAGTAAAGTGAGAATAGTCATCAATAAAACTGATATAATATGAAAAATCACTCTTCGATGTGATATGAGAAGGACCCCATATATCAGAATGAACAAGCTCAAATGGACTAAAGGATTGATGACTACTAGAATGGAATAGAGTAGCAATAGGTTTGGCCAATTTACAGCCCTCATAGACAGAAAGAGGAGAAAAGGAAGCACGACCTAAATCACTAGACTGAATATCAGAGGTGACAGTGCCAGAGAAAGCTGAGGGATCGGGTATAGGAAGATGAAGATACTCTACATAATACAATCTGTCAATCCTACAACCAACACCAATCATCTGCCCTGAATGTGGATCCTGCACAAAACATCCAGAAGAGGTAAAGGTAACGGTGAATCCAGAATCACACAATCGACTAATAGACACAAGAATCATGCAAAGGTCAGGAGCATGCAAAATAAATGATAATGAAAGACGACCAATGGGATGAGATGTGGTGGTGATCGATCCACATTGCGTGATGACTAAAGGAGAGCCATTAGCAGTATGAATCGAAGGTAGGTGTGAGGGTATAGGTGAGCATGCAGTGAGGACAGAACTATCAGGTGTCATGTGATGTGAGGCACCCGAATCAAAAATCCAATAAGCAGGAGTACCCATAGTAGAAGACAAGGCAAAGGGAGTGGAAGAACCAGGAAGAGACTGCTGTAGAATCAGACGGTCTAAGCACTGACTGGTCTGGACAAGCTTATCCGAATGTGGCTAAATGGAGCCAATCGAAATAGCAGTCGTAGCAGCAACATGAGTAAGGTCATGTCCTCGGCTTTTTGGTCTAGGACGCTTCTTAGCAGTTCTTTGTCTTTTGAGTTTATGGCATCATAGCAGGAGGCAGGAGCGGCCCCCAGGATGCCCTCATAGATAAACAACGAAATAGTATGAGGAGACACCATAGAATAATTGCATGTCGAAGGAGAATTCATATCTGACACTTTTATTTAACGGTGATGTCGGGGATGAAAAATCGATTGAAACAGACCCCTGGAACACCGTAATTGGACTTTCGGATAGGGAAGTAGGGCCGATTTAGTGTTTTTAAGAACCGGAGGCGGCGGCCGACATCAATTGAGTGCTGCCTGAGGTGGCTGAGGGTGGCCGGAGCGCCACCGGAGGTGGCCGACGGCTGCCAGAGCACGATCAGAGGTGGCTGGAGGACGGCCGAAGGTCATCGGACGGTGGTCAGCGGTAATGGCCGGCAGCCGGCGGTCGCTGGCGGTCACCGGCGGCAAAGGGAGGCGGTTCAGGTCGTCGGAGGCGGCGGGTGGTGGCGCGCACAGGCGGCAGGGGGTGGCTCTGGGATGGCAGGGGCAAACTGGCAGAGCGAGCCGGGATGAACTGGAGCTCGCTAGGGAGGAGTCCCAGACAGGATCCCAGGAGATCCAGGATTTAGCACGCTGGTGCTTGAGAATTCTGAGAGTGCGTCTGGGAAAACGCGTGGGCAGCTAGCACGCGTAGGGCGCGTGCGCTGTCGAAAGCGCATTGACGCACTGGCGAGCGAACAGGATCCCAGAAAAAATGTGATCACGTGCGCAGAGGGCAGGGCACTCGGCAGGTTGTGGCAGGGCAAGGCAGGGCAGGGCAGGGCGTTGCGCTGGGCGTGGAAGGGCAGGGCAGGGTGCTCAGCCGGGCGTGGCACGGCGAGGGTGGGCACCTAGCAGGGCAGGGCAAGGTGCTTAGCTGGGCGTGGCAGGGTGCGGCAGAGCACCTGGCAAGGCAGGGCGCTCGACAGGGCACCTGGCAAGGCAGAGCAAGGCGCTCCTCAGGACGTGGCAGGGTGCGACAGAGCACCTGGCATGGCAGGGTGCTCGACAGGGCACCTGACAGGGCAGGGCAGGGCGCTCGGCAAGGCGTGTCAGGGCGTCGCAGGGGTGGCACGTGCAGTGGTAGGGGCACAACGACGGATGATGGCGGCGTTGACGGCAACGACGGCGATGAAGGATTCCAAATTTTTTTTAAGGTTTTTGAGGTGGTGGCTCTGATACCATGTTAGAATCAGATAATGAAAATAATGGGAATCCTTGTATTCCACTTAGGGTTTAATCCCTTTATATATACAAGCAATGTTCAGAAAATCGGGCTCACAAGCGGTTCTGTATCCCAACCGAACCGCTTCGTGAAAATCTTTCGAAATGTGGGTCGGACCTGCATATGCGGTCCGATCCCGCAAGCGGGCGCACAACTTTGAAAATTTTAAACAGGTCGGGCATTTGGCCTGCCCGACCATTTAACAAAAAAAGGGGGGCTTGATCTCTTCTTCTCCTCCTATTTGGCCGGCCCAAAACACCACAGCGACTTCTACTGCTGCTTCGACTTCTTCTCCATTGATCGTCACTGACTTCTTCACAGCGATCTTCACCGCTATGACCACCACTTCAGCCGTTCAGCGCCGAGTCACCGATCTCCACTTCTACGACGAACAGAGTATGATATATGCCAATCTCTCTCTGTCTGCCTCTCTTGTCAGTCTCTCTTATTTCAATCTTTGTATTTCTCTATATCTCTCTAATTCTCTGCCTCTCTTATTTTATTGTATGTGGTTTTTGTTGACACTTGACACATGAGTGAAGTTGACACTTGACACAATGGGTGAAGCTGTCACTTGCACTTAAGAGGATGATTTTTAAAATTTTTTATTTGTTTCATTTACTTGGGGTACTCGTGGAGTCAAGTGGATTTATATATTGACCAGCACAAGCATACAGAAAGAAGAATTTATTTTTAAATTGATCTATTGTTTGTTTTTTTTAAAAGACTCATTATGTTTACATTCCATTTAATGTGAAAAATCTTAAATATGTATTTATACATAATTAAATCACATATGAGCTTAGTCCCAAAAAGCATATAATAGTGTGTGAACATATTATCTCATGTTTAAGAATCATTACTGAAAAATAAAATTTTATTAATAAAAATTACGAAACCGCATATATTCCCGCATACCGCATATACTCTGTGCGGTACCATAACCACACGTAAAACACATACCACATATCATAACACTGTATACAAGTGTCTAGGAGTTTACATGTGTAATACACTACACATATTATGAGATAACACATATAATTTAACAATTTCTACAAAAATCAGGATTTCATATCCAACTTTGAAGATGTTGGAGAGCAAGGTTTTCAAGAAGACCACTATCACATTAACCATATCATGCATTACCAATTCTAAATGGTACAAAAGGCAAGAACTTCTCTTTATGAATATACTAATACTATATAGTCCAATGAAATGAAAAGCAAAACAAGGACTTGCTATTTTCAAAGCTACATAGCTTTGTGCAGAAAAAAAAAACCTTTGTGTTGAAAAACAAATTACAAAATGAAGCAGATCCACCTAAAACAATGAAGAAGAAATCCGAAGTCTAGCCAAAAAAAAAAAGATGTAGCATATGCTTACGCAGAATGCAATCTTAACTCGTGAAATGAATTTGAAAAGGGAAAAAAAAAACAGATTAAGACTCGCTAATCGCAAATGAGGAGACCATTATTGCTTATTGGGAAAAGCATGGATAATCCCCAATTTCGATCCGTAGATGTTATCGCAGGCTGGCCAAGAGGATGGGAAGCCACATATGTTGGTACATCTTCAGCCTCAGCTAGTCCTTCCAAGAACACCCTCAGCTCTCCTTTTAGTCCTGATACAGAGATCACTAATTACATCAATTTTGCATAATCTGAGTCTGACAACAAGAATAATTTTTTCATTAATCCATGCAGTGAATATTTTGATCTGTAGGTCTGATTGTGTTGCATATGAGGATTACAATCAAGAAGTTTGAATTGTTGCATGGTGTGACAGAGTTTCATGAGGACATATATAAAAAGAAAGCCCTTACCCTGACCATCATCATGCACGTGCTCCACCGTGTATGGATGAGGGAAAATCGCATTGTTTGGCTGCACATCGATTTACAAGCAAACATATTTGTGTAAGTTCAAGATATGATATATATACATGATATTGGTGACATCTGTGTTGGCATTTCTGAAAAACACTATATATATTGTAGGGCCAAAAATAAGGCCCATTAGTCAAGCTCCATGTAGCGGTGGTCCACGATCCTTTTAAGGGTGGCCCACGACCCGGATCATCTGCACTGCAAACTACCTTGTCCGACCCAGGGGGTCTCTTGAGAGATAACCTGCGCCCCGACGGCAACTGCCCACAACACCATGCGAACGAAGCCGGGCTTGAAGCCAAGGCGACAGAGCTCCGTCGTGCTATGGATGAGATGCGACGCGAGAACGAGTGCCTTCACAACCTGCTGGATAACCCGCTAGAGCAGGGAGTCAGACTGCACGACCACCAGCCTGGAGGAGGCATCCCGCCCGCGCAACTCCATCCTCCACTAATTAGCGAACGCCTACCTAGTGAGGAACCCCCGGTGAATCGTGCCCATAACGAAGAGCCCGCCGGTTCGTCGAACGTGGTTGTAACCTCTAAAAGGCCACACCAAAAGGCGATGGACCAGAATTTCTGCACCACCGTCGTCGACCATGCACTCCAGACGGCGGAGTTGATCCACATGTCCTCGTTATCGGCAGACATCCTTCGCACCCCTCATCCGGAAAAATTCACTCCCCCGAAGTTCAAGCTGTACGAGGGAAAGACTGACCCAACAAAACACATTTTTCTGTTCCAACAGCACATGTACTTTGAAGTCGGGGACAACGCCCTGCTTTGCAAGGTCTTCCAACAGAGCCTAGAGGGGCAGGCCTTGGCATGGTTCCGGAAGCTCGCCCCCAGCTCCATCATGAATTTCTGGAACCTATGCGAGTTGTTCATCGGCCACTACATTTGCCACTACAAGCCCAAGAAGAATGTAGACAACCTCTTCGGGATGAGACAAGCGGAAGGTGAATGGCTGAAAGACTACCTCATGCGTTTCAGTACGGAGATGACCCAGGTTGACAATTGTGACCCCAGAACCTCCGCGATGGCCTTCCGATCATGGCTTGTGGCAGCCAGGAACTTTTACGAGTCCCTTGTATGAAAGCCTCCCGTCGACATGGCTGACATACTGTCACGGGCTAATGGTTACATCCGTTTGGAGAAAGATGCCGCGCTGGCCAATCAAAAGGTCGCAACCGCTATCGCCGTCACACAGGCGCCCAAAGGGGGAACTACTTTGAAGAAACAACATCCCGGCCCGACGAAGAAAGGTGATGCTACAACACTAGCGGGGCGGACTTCCAGGTGAAACAACGTCGAAACAACCCCTCTCACCATCCCAATCGGGCAGGTCTGGAAGGAGAACCGTGACAAAGGATTCTTTTGGGCCCCGGTTCCTATCAGATCACCAGTGTAGAATCGTGATCAGAGCAAGAGGTGCGAGTTCCATAACGAAGTGGGTCACACCACTAACAAATGTCGCAATCTCCGTTTGCAAGTCAAAGCTCTGGTACGTGACGGACGCCTCGCGCACTATGTGGCTCGACAGGTCACCCCTGCCATAGGGGGCATGGAAGGCCGCGTTGCCAACACAAAACCAGCGAACCCACCAGCTAGGATCGTATCTGCCATACACAGACGGCCCGGCTCATCGGAAGCAAGTCCAGGGGAAGAAATGTCCATGAGACCGAACAAGAGGCCGAGCCCGGACTCGAGAATTGCCCTTTGGATTCACTCCATCCGATTCGACCCGCACGATCTCGAGGAGGTACTTCTTCCTCACTCTGACCCATTGGTCGTTACCCTCTTTATCTGCAATTGTCAGGTTCAAAAGATTATGATCGATGGAGGAAGTAGCGCTGATATCCTTTTTCTCAGCGCCTTTAACCGGATGGGTTTAGGCATTGAGATCATTCAACGCTTGAGTCCGCCTCTAGCCGGGTTCAATGGGAAGAGGATTACTCCAATTGGAGTGGTGACCTTTCCGATCACCGCAGCCGACTGTACCCTGGACGTCGACTTTATCGTGGTGGATTCATCAGAGAAGTTTGTTACTCCGATTGGATCTCCAATGTTGTCCTTGTCAAAAAGAAGAACGATAAATGGAGAGATTGCATCAACTTCATCAATCTGAACAAAGCATGCCCAAAGGATGGTTATCCGTTCCTAAGATTGACTAGCTAGTCGACGCTACGGTTGATTATCAGCGTCTATCCTTTCTGGACGCCTATTCGGGGTATACCTAGATCCCTTTACACCTGAATGACCAGGAGAAGACGGCGTTCATCACTGAGCATGGGCTCTATTGTTATACGATCATGCCGTTCGGATTGAAGAACATCGAAGCTACGTTTAAGCGATTGATGTAAAGTTTTTCGTGACCTCATCAATCGAACCGTCGAAGTTTACATCGACGATAGGGTCGTGAAGAGCCACTCTCACCACGAACATCTAGTCCATTTGACAGAGGTTTTCAAAACCCTTAGGGCACATCGTATGAGGCTGAACCCAGTAAAATGCCCCTTTGGGGTCTCCTTCAATCATTTTTTGGGTCACATCGTCCACCGACAAGGGATAGAAGCAAACCAAATAAAAATCTAGGAGCTTCGCGAATCCTCTTCGCCAAAATCGGTACGGGATGAACAAGTGATCATAGGACAAGTCACGACACTCCCATAGTTCATCTCTGACTCTCGGGCCGTTGTTGACCGTTCTTCCAGGCCGTCAAAGCAGGCAAAGGAATGAAGTGGGAAGAGGCACAGCAAGCTGTATTCTGCAGGTTGAAGGAGCACCTTGTTTGACCGTTAATCCTTTCGGCCCTGGCCAAAGGAGAGGAGCTCTATTTGTACCTTGCAGTCTCCACCACCTCCTTGAGCGTAGCGCTCTTCTACGAAGATAAGGGTCAGCAACGCCCTGTGTTTTATACCAGCAAATCAATGTCAAACGTCGAGAGTCGCTACTCACCAATTGAGAAGCTCATTCTCGCGCTGGTAGTGACCAAGCGCAGGCTGCGACACTACTTCAAAGCGCATCGCATCATCATCCTCACTTCACACCCTATCCGCGTGTTCCTTCATAAGCCAGACTTGTATCACCGTTTGACATCGATTACAAGCCCCAGGTCACAATGAAAGGTCAAGTAGTGACGGACTTCCTCCTCGAATTTGACCCCGTGAAAGAGATAGAACAATTGATGGCCGAGCTTGACAACCCTCCGCACCTCCGGGATTGGTGGATTTTACATGTCGATGGCGCATCCAACCACCGGGGGCACGAGGCCGGGATCGTCATCCATACCCACGAAAGAACCAAGCTCGAATAGTCACTCAGGCTCGGCTTCGCCACGTCCAATAATGTCACCGAGTACGAAGCATTGCTGGCCGGGCTCCGACTCGTCAAGGCACTCCATGTCAGGTACTTGCGCATATATTGTGACTCTCAATTAGTGGTTTTACATGTTGATGACACCTACGCCACCAAAAAACCCAAAGATCGAGCGGTATCAGGGCATGGCGACCGAGCTATCCAAGGAGTTATTTGGATTTGAAATTCATTACCTCCTGAGGAGTGACAACGCCGCGGCGGACTTGTAGATACCCCATTTTTAACTAGTCAGGATAATAGAATACGTGTCACTAACAATATTTTTTCTGCACAGGAATGTGACCAAGATTTTATTGGGAAACCTTAAAGGGATCGAAAGGAGCCAAAGAACTAAATGACCAAGTCTGGAGAAGAAACCCTGAAAGGAACCAATTGTAAAGGAGGAAGTTTTAACAAAGAGACAGATGCAGCAGAACCCGTCGGAAGCCTTTTCGGCAGTTACAGAAGAAGTCGTCCCTTATGCTGGCGATGGACACATGAGGTGCCGTTGATAAAGTGCATGCAACCCTTGCTTTGCGACGGCACAGGTCAGAGCCGTCGGCCTGTCTGAATCACAACAGTTGGTGAACTCACAGTGGCGCTCCTTCTTTCAACTGAAGATGCCATCCTTGCCCCTGTCAGAACCTGACTGACGAGAAAGGCGTGATGATAGCTATGTGTGTTGTCTACACACCATTGGTTCTCCCTCTCTATAAATAGAGGGCATTTGTGAAGAAGAGGGGCATCCACAGTCCATAATCCACAACCCATAGCCCACAAGCATCCACGATCAGCATTCATCAGCGGTCATTTCCCTTCACCCATAGAGCTCGTAGACATTCCTTCCATCCTCTAAACACACAGAGAGAAGAGAGAATTGTAGTAAAACAAAAACTCTTTATCACTAGCCATGACAACCCTAGGTCATTTTGTTCTTCTCTCTTTCTTTATTTTCCACTAATAAATTCAAGAAGGAATCCTGAGTTTTTCGAATTATTAAAATCTTGTTACCACCCTGTTGTAAAACAATTTAGCTTTATATATATATATATATATATATATATATATATATATATATATATATATATAACCTTAGGATTTGAATAATTGGTGTGTGTGGAGCTCTTATTGAACTTACATTCTCCATTCGGAAACGGATGCACCTGATGGACTGTCTTGCTTGAGGCCGTTGGTCAGTTGGTCTGGGGACCGTTTGGAACTCCCCTCTGGTTCTTCATCAACTTTGGGTTGAAACCCAAGAACTACTAACATTTCTTGTCTTGTTGACTCACTTTCTTTTGCTTATTTCAGTACTATTTATTTCTGTTCCTGACCATTTCCCTTACATTTATCCGTTTAAGTTACTCCCATTGCTTGTTTCCTACTTATTGTAAAATTATGAGTATCACCTCCGACGGCCCCTATAGGACCCGTCGACTGTTCTATTCTATATTTGCAGACGTTTCACTGTTTATTTTCTATTCTCATCCATTTCTTTCATGCATGCTGCTTAATTACTCTTATTATCTACTTTTCTTATTCACTTTAATATAAATTCTGATTTCTTTGTTCGATGGATCTATCCAGATCTGTCGGCTCCTTTTTCTTTTTTTATGTTCTGCACCACATCCATTTAATTGTACTACTATTGAAGTCATTTTCCTTTTTTTACGCACCGACGGCTCCTACTGTTGCCATCGTATTTGAGAAGATCTTATCAAGTTTCATTTTCTATTTTGTTTGTTCCTGGAAACCTCATTTAAGTAATCTCTCATCTTTGAAGCTTTTTTTATAAATTCTAAGTAACCTTTTGGTGTTTCTCTCCCGACGGACCCCCTTGGTGCCGTCGGTTGTTTCACTAAAAACCACTGTTTTCCAACCGACGGATTCTCCCACTGCCGTCGCAATTGCTTTCAAAAATATCACTTCATAATAAGTACTCTTGATTTTCAAATTATTTTCCCAATGACTCCTGCTGGTACCGTCGCAGCTCATTCTACAAACTTCAATTGTGACTACTTTCCGAATTTCTCTGTCCTTTTTTTTAATATCTCTCTCTGTTCTCACACTTCGTTTTGGGTCTCATACAGGATTAACTATGAACTTCCTATCACCCTAAGGCACGACCGGCCGTGATCCTTAGGAAGAGAATCCATAATCTCTCTCAGTGAGGCGATCATTATCTTTTCTTTCTTTTGTGTAAAAGCAAGTGGCGATCATTATCAAAATCCCCAGTGAGCAAACAAATAAGCTTGGGTCATTTCTCAAAACGGCCACTTAGTGCATCGTGTACGCATTGGGTCCAAGTCTAGAGAAAATTGTCGAAAATCCACATCGACAGGACTCTCTTGCCACATTAGCCACTAGCGAGGGCGGGTATTGGGTTCATTCGGAGACCCTCAAACGTCCCTCGATTGATCCTGTCACCTTGGTCGGGGCGATTCGGATAGAGACCCCTTAATGGATGGATGCGATAAAGGCCTTCATTCAGGATGGAATCCTTCCTATGGATCCCACCAAAGCCCTCAGAGTTAGGCGTCGCTCTGCGAGTTACTCGATCATTGATGGAGTGCTGCACCGATGCAACGGGGACGGACCATTCTTGAGGTGCCTCTCCAAGAATGAAGCTGAGCCCCTAATGGAGGAAATTCATGAAGAATCATGTGGTGATTATTCCACCGGAAGGACGCTGGCCCATTGCATCTTAACTCAATGTTATTGCTAGCCAACGCTCGCAAAGACGCCTTGGATTTCGTGCACCGATGTAAGCAGTGCCAATTACACGCCCCTCTCATACATCTCCCGGCCGAGGATCTACACGCCCTCACTGTCCCATGGCCCTTTGCACAATGGGGGGATGGATATTGTTGGGCCATTTTCGGTTGCTGCAGGGGGAAAGAGGCATGTGCTCCTAGCTACCGATTATTTCACTAAGTGGGTAGAGGCAGAGGTTTACAGGACTGTAATGCACTCCAACGTCAAAAATTTCTTGTGGAATGACATAATTTGCAGGTTCGGGGTACCCAAGACCGTGGTCACGGATAATGGGACACAGTTCGCAAATGCTCCCCGTTCACGGGTTTTGCGAAAAATACGGCATCCAACAGCAGTTTTCCTCCCGTACATATCAGCAAGGAAACGGGCAAGCCGAGGTTACCAACCGTACTATCTTCAATAGCTTGAAAAAGAGGCTTGAAGACAAGAAGGGGCAATGGCTCGAGGAACTCCCAGGAGTCCTTTGGGCATATTGCACCACCCGAAGGAAGCCAACAGGAGAAACCCCGTATGCCCTTGCCTACGGTACAGAGGCAGTCATTCCCACCGAAGTCGGCCTCCCGACTTTTCAAACCTCGCTCACTGACTCCGATCAGAATGAGGTGGCCCTCACCCAAAACCTTGCCTTGCTCGAGGAACGAAGGGAGACCACCCTCATCCGCTTAGTAGCCTACCAACGCCAGCAAGTCATCCACTTCAACCGAAAGGTGCGCCCCCGGTCGTTCACGCCTGGCGAATAGGTGCTCAGACGTGTCACCGATAACACTCGTGAACTCAACACCAATAAACTCGGGGCCACCTAGGAAGGCCCATATGAAGTGATGCAAGCTTACGGCAAGGGGGCATACAAGTTTTGCACACTCGAAGCTCGAAAGGTACCCATACCAACACCATGGAATGCCATGAACTTGAGAAAGTATTATATGTAAGCCGGTTGGCTTTTGAATCATGTTTAGAGACTATTTATGATCAATTGCTTCCTTTAGTTTACTCATATGTGTTCTAAATTTTGGATGGATGTTTATAAATCTCTATTTAACATATGGTAATCCCCCCGAGCAAGTACAACCGCAGGTAGGTTTGGCAAGTGTTGACAACCTACCCATGTATTGTCGACCGCGGAGAAGCCGTATCAGACTGGGTCTAGCCGCGTGCATGCCGCGGGTCAGGATGGGAACGGGAAACCCATTCACCCCCATGCGCGTGGTCATAGACAGACCATCAAACCCTCCATGGGTGACACCGTTAGTCGGTTCAATCCGGAGAGAGGGGAAGGTCCCATAGGGCGACGCCATTAGTTGGTTCAAGCAAGGGACCCAACCCATACAATCCCATAAGGTGACGCCATTAGTCGGTTCAAGCTAGGGATTCAACTCACAGGGTCCCATAGGGTGACACCGTTAGTCGGTTCAAGCAAGGGACTTAACCCATAATAAAATAGGGTGACGCCGTTAGTTGGTTCAAGCCAGGGATTCAACTCATAGGGTCCCATAGGGTGACGCTGTCAGTGGGACCCAAACCATACAATCTCATAGGGTAACACAGTTAATCGGTTCAAGCCAGGGATTCAACTCACATGGTCCCATAGGGTGACGCCTTAGTCGGTTCAAGCCAGGGACCCAACCCATTCCTTCCCATAGGGCGACACCGTCAGTCGGTTCAAGCCAGGGACAAGACATGGTTCAAGCCAGGGGTACAACCCACAAATCCCACAAGCCACGTCGTTCACACAGTTCACATTAGGGGGACGATTCATGCCCAGCCAAGAACACGACTCGGGAAACACCACGGCAAGCAGAGCCAAGCCCGGGGAACAAATCCAACTTGGGGGCCATGCCACAGATGGGCCCATACCTACGGGGCAGGTCGGGACTTTGATTGATCTCACAATCCGAATCTCCTTCGGAACCAACATGATGAGACAAGGATAGGTCGTACACGATTCAAACAACCCAAACAAAGGTACGAGCTTGAATATTGAAATTCTTTTTTATTAATATCTTTCCTAGATCTATTATAAAAAGGGAAGAAAAAACTACCAACACTGTTGAGTACCACTCGAGCGATAGCGGAACCAAGAAGGGAGCTCGGGGTACTCCCTCGGGCCAAAGCCCTCAGCCGCGTCGACAGAGTCCAGATGGCGTCACCGCAGGTGGTCCTCCATCAAATTGGCAGAGTCCCAGCCCTCGCGGAAGCTCCTGGTGTGAGTCACCCTCAGACCAGCGTCAACCTAGCCCTCAAGATCACCCTCGGAAGCTTCTCGCTCCAACGCGCGCGATTGCCAGTATTCGGCCGAGCACCGATACTCGTAACGTTTAGCCTCTAGCTGGGATACTTGAGCCACGACGCACATCACCGACTCCTTGGCATGGGCGAGAGCACCAGATGAAGGTACCCTAGGGACAGGGACGGGACTGGCTGGAGTAGGAACTTTGACGTCGTCGAAGTCCCAATCAATCTCGTCATCATCCTCCCCCTCCTCCCCAGAAGAGGACTCGGGGTCCGGGCTAGGACGACGATCGCCGGCACGTGACGGACCCTCATCCCCTGGCGGTCTTCGCGCACGACACAGCGCCAGCAACCCTTCGACAATGGCCATCGGGGTGTGCACGTCAATTGACAAGGGGAATGAGGGGGTCCAAACGAGAGTCCCGATGGCTGGGATAACCGTCAGCTCCATAAAATGCATCCGGGAGGCCGACAAATCCCTACCTAGGTCAACACGTCTTGCATTGCACAGTGGTATGCATGTAAGGCTCAAAAAAGGAAGAAGGGAGAAAAGAGAGTGTGTGAGTACTTACGGAGGGTCCCGAACCTCGTGGACACAGGTAGCACACCACGGATTAGGCATTGCCATGCCCCGCCTAGGGTGATGACCGCCTCCTTCCACCTCCGATCGACATCCGGAAGAGAGAATAGGAGGTGATGCCATCCATTGGCGACGAAGTAGAAGCGGCGCCTCTCGTGCGGACACGCCGCAAAGCGATAGCAGTACATGACCTTGGCAATCCTGAGGTCGTACCCCCGCATCTCGTTTAGATAGAGCGCCATGTGCAGAATCTAAAAAACATTCGGATGCACCTTGAGCGGCGCAAGGCCGAAGCAGGTGAGGAAAGTAGGGATCAGAGGATGAAGGGGGAGGTGAGTGACGGAGAGGTGATGGTGAGATAAGTGCACCTCTCCCAGACGAAGTCCCTCCCCGTCCCCGATTAGGAGGAGTAACGAACCCTCCTGTTATGTTTGTGTCACTTTTTAGTGATTAAATATCGTGTTTGTATTTATTTTAATAGTTTAGACATTCAATTTCAAAATCTGACTGCATATCTCTCCTCCTGGTCCTGGCATTGATCTGCCTAAAATTTTGGTCGCATTCTGACGTCTTTTTAGAAGTTATGCAGTTTGAAATGGTATTCGGATTTAATTTTGTTAAATGCCCAGATGAAGTAGTTTAAATACAATTTTATTATGGGGTATTCAATTTTGAGTTAGCTTCTATGTAAAAGTAGAATTAGATCATCTGGACTCATGTAGAAAAAGTTATGGGTAATTTTCTAAGTATACCCCGAGGATAAGAAAATCCTGGCAGCAGCCCTATTCGACGTTTAGTTCACATTTTGAAATACCTGGAGGGGTTATTTGATCTGAGCATAAACATAAACGTTGCAGATAATCTTCTTTACGTTCTAATGGTTTTTGAATTGAGCAATTCGGAGCTATATTGAGGAAGTTATGGCTGTTCTAGTGATGACTGTCCAGGATTTCTGATCGGGGACAGCTTGGTCATTTCGCCCCTTTTGGCTATTAAAAGCCCCAAACATCTCTTCTCCCTCTCTCGACTCTCTCTCTATTTTTCTCCTCTCATGCTCTCTGGTCCAGCCCTTTTTGGGTGTGTTTGAGCATGTGTTGAAGGGTGAAGTGATGGAGGAAGTTAAGATAAGAGTGATTTTCTTGTATGCTTTGATTGTTGGTCTCTCTTTCTCCCTCTTTCAAGCTTCCCCTCTCACTCTTCCTCTCTATGGTTTAAGCCATCATGGGAGGTTGATATTTAAAGATGGAAGTGATGGGTGAGTGAGAGGGAGGTGTGTGTATGTGTGTGTGCACTTGTGTTCCTCTCCATCTTCTTCTCCTCTCCAAGATTGTGTAGGGGTGCCATGTAAGTGTTTGTGTTTATGCTAAAATGAAGTATTAGTGTCTCTATGTAGTATTGTTGGGTGCGGAGGGTGTTGTGGCTGCATATTTTAGGTGTGGTTGCTATTTGAATTTATGGTGTGTGTGTGTGTGTGTGAGAGAGAGAGAGAGAGAGAGAGACTCATTTTCAAGGGAAAATAAAATGGAGAGCCAAAGAAGAGGAGAAAAGCTAATGCAGAGGAGGAGAAGAAGTGGAAGAGAGGGTGAAAGTGCATGTTCATGTGTGTGAGCCTATTTGATTAGCTTGGTCTCTCTCTCTTTTAAACCCTCTTTTAATTTTCTCCCCTCTTGTGATCTGTCCAGCCAGCAAAGGAGGGAAGGTTATATGTGTTTTTGCTTGTGAAATCCTCCTCCTCCTCCTCCTCCAAGAGGTACTCTCTTCCCCTTTTCTTTATGTCAATGTATGTATTTGTGTTTATATTGTTGTGAGAGTGTGTGCAATTGAATGTGGGTGCTGTTGAGAGAGTGTTATGTGTAATTGCTATTGCACATCAGATGTTTGTGTTTATGCATTAATGGTGGTGGCTTTGTGTTGTATTAAAGCAGATTTTCTGTCTTGTGAAGATCCTTATGAAATTAGTATCTGGAGGCATGTTATGAAGGTTATTTCTTCATGTGATTTGATCATCCATATGTCTAAATGCTATATATAAAATTTGGTGTCATTTGATTACCAGCATTGAAAGTTATAGCCTGATGTTCATGGCATGTCCAGATTCGCATAGAAATAGACCAATTTCTGAAAATAATTTATTTTGGGTATTTCAATATTAAATCAGGATTTGATTCTTCACGGATTATGATCCCAACATATCAGAGACTGTGCATGATTTATTTTGGAAATTTTGGATGAGTATTTGGTGTTGTGGAGATCAAACACTAGGGGTAATTGCTGCAGATGTAGCAGTTTTTCATGATTTCTTCAATAAGTTAATTTTCATGTTGTGTGCAATACTAAGAGTTGGTGTCTTCATGAAGTAGGCTTATATATAGGTGTCAGGAAACTTCATGTTTGATTTGATAATCATTGGTTGTGTTTTGCAGCTTTCGTTGGCGAACTCGCAATGAATGGGTTTTTGGTGAGTGGTTTGATCCACCCGTTTTGAGAAGCGCTTGATGTATGTGATTGTGCATCGCATACCCATGGGGTTCTATAGCTATCTGTGTTAGACGCCTGCATGACCCGCCTTTAGGATCATGTATTATCATGATTGAGTACAAGGACTTATTTTCCCGCGTTTGAGCGATGCATCCGTGTGGGAATTCATAAGAATTCATTAGCAATGGTATTTGTTAGATGATAGTAGTTCATCCGGGAGGATAGTCTTGCGAGCATGAAGTACCCTCTCCCCATATCATCGTGCGTTGAAGCTACGCAGCGTTGGCGCTACCTTGCATGGTGCCACCGTGCCACCGGAAGGCCGCCAGGGAGAGGGCTACCTGGGAGAGGGCTACTGGATGATATTGTGAGCGTGGAGTACTGTTTCCCCATATCATCGTGCGTTGAAGCTACCCAGTATTGGAGCTACCCTGCGTGGTGCCACCATGCCACCGGAAGGCCGCCAGGGGAGGGCTACCTGGGAGAAGGCTACCGGATGATATTGCGAGCGTGGAGTATTGTTTCTCCATATCATCGTGCATCAAAGTTACCTAGTGTTGGAGCTACCCTGCGTGGTGCCATCGTACCACCGGAAGGCCGCCAGGGAGAGGGCTACCTGGGAGAGGGCTACCAGATGATATTGCGAGCGTGGAGTATTGTTTTCCCATATCATCGTGCGTCAAAGCTACCCAGTGTTGGAGCTACCCTGCGTGATGTCACCGTGCCACCGGAAGGCCGCCAGGGAGAGGGCTACCTGATGATATTGCAAGTGCGGAGTATTGTTTTCCTACATCATCGTGCGTCGAAGCTATCTGGTGTTGAATATGTCCTGCATTATGCCACAATATCATCGCCAGAGCATGATGTGACAACCATATGAGGCTTGGAGTACTGACCACGGGTGACGCTGTATTGTCAGGAATGCCCAGAGTATGATGTCAACCATACGAGGCTTGAGTACCGACCATGGGTAAATCCATATCATTGAGAATGCCCAAAGTATGATGTGACAATCATACGAGGCTCGAAGTACCGATCACGGGTGATGCCGTATCGTCGGGAATGCCCAGAGTATGATGTCACTACCATACTAGGCTTGAGTACCGACCATGGGTGAATCCGTATCGTTGGGAATGTCCAGAGTATGATGTGACTACCATACAAGGCTCGAGTACCGACCACGGGTGATGCGGTATTCTTGGGAATGCCCAGAGTATGATGCCACCATCGTACGAGGCTTAAGTACTGACCATGGATGGCCGCAAGGATAAGGATTGCCCTGGAGAGGGCTATCGGATGATGTGAGGTATTGGTATGTATTATATCTAGATGCAGATAATCTTTTGTAGCTTGGTGCTAGTCTGTGTTACAACTCTTTAGTGTTAATGGATTAGTTGTTCCCGAAAAGTCCCAACAGCTTACCCCCCCTTTTTGGGGTGAGGGTGATGTATGGTCAGGTCTCTGCATGACACTTATGTCTGTCGGTATTCTCCCATCCATATCTTTCCTTGGAAGGGAAATGTGATCGTGTTATATTATTATTCTTGAGTTTGGATTCTTTCCACTCACTGAGCTTGTAGCTCACCCCTCGTGTGTTGTTTTCCACTAGGGACAGTGGGGCGTGGAGCTGGAGCATCCCTCTAGCATAGTTCATGTGTGGAGTGTTCCAACTTTCAGTTGGCAAGTGCGGAGCTGTCAGCAATCTTATTTTCGTGTATGTATTAGTAATTGTGTGTGTCGCACATGTGGTTGTATTTGGACTAGACTTGGGCTCTCACAGGACGGTAATTGTGTATTCGAGTGTAATAATGCTTTTGATTTACAGACTTAAGTATATTTTACACTTCCGCATATTTTTAGTTACTTATCACTTTCTTGTTGCCTTGATATTTATGCAATTATTGTTTCATTTTATGCGGGGGGGGGGGGGGGGGGGGGAGGAGGGGGTCATTGTTGACCTCTTGTGTATGAGTCATGGTATTATAGGATTGTTATGGTCCCGGTAGGGCCGTTCTGGGGCGTAACACCTCCTGTCAAACACACCTCTCGGAAGAGCAGCCATGGGAGACGAATGAAGAAACAAGAGCACAAGAGAGAGAGGGAATTTAGGAGGAGAAAGTCGAGCAATGGTTCGGCCAGCCTCCTCTCACTTCCATTTATAGTAAGAGCAGCGACTGTCCCAATCTTCAAGCATCTGCTCGCACGTCCACGTATCCGCTAACGCCGCCCGAGAGGGAGGCGAGCATTAAGTCCTTCAGAAACCATCACTCCGGTCAACGAGCAGACAATCAATGCGACTTGACGCCTTAACTCCCTTAGGAACCCTCACCTCGAGACGCCAACAACCCAACTGACGTCAGCCCCTCGAAACTCTACGAGCCGCCTTGACAAAGGAATTCACAGAGCTCAACGCAAAAGTGCTCCTCGGGCCAACCTTACCGCTCGCCACGTGTCGCTCTAAGGACTAATTTTTCCACCAGACTAGGGGACCCTTAATCCCAATTAGGTAGAAAAAGGGGGCATCTTTAGGGTCCAAAGATAAGGCCAATCCATCAAGCTCCACGCAGCTGTGGCCCACGATCCTTTTAAGGGCGGCCCACAACCCGCATCATCTACCATAGTGGATCCGGCCCGTCGGCCGGTCAAAATCCCAATCCAGTCAAATTTGTTGACCTCCCAGATATGGAAATCCAGCAAATCTAGATCCATCATAATCTTAATCCACTAGAATGACTTGGGATGGGATCAATGAGTAAATCAACCCGTGAATCTTGGTAAATCTGGGGTGTGGATAAGGCTAATCTCTATTGAATCAGATTGATAATCATGATCTGGGATCTCATCTAATCCATAAGGATGTGATCTCCAGATCCAAAATACACTATAAATAGGGAATTACATATAACTTGATCCCTAGAGACAAATAGGAGGGGTATGTAAGCAGCCTAGAGAAATATCTCAAGGTTCAGTCCAAAAAATAATCTTCCTCACATCCCCGAGGGAGGGAAGCCGACCGGACCCAAGAAGAGACAGGGAGGAGCGGAGCCAACGGATCTTGGTGACCCAAATCCGAATAGTCAATTTTGCACCTCCATATATGATCCTATATATAGAGAATAAATATATACCGGGTTGAGTAGAGCCTTGTAAGGTGAATCATCAATCAACAGAGTGTTTGATGAAGCGTATCTCCCTTTGGACCATGGAAGGTCAGAGCTTTCATTGTCCCAGATCTTCTTCAGCTCTTTGAGAAAAAGAGGTTTCTTTGGGGGGGTCCGTCTAGTCCCACCCACAATTTTTCTTACCCCACCAATCGGCTAAAAAAAATTGTGTTTTGCTATCCCCACCGATCTGGCCAGTTCGATCAAATTTGGTCGCCATTTCAAGTTTTGGGCGACCGGACTTGGTTGTCATTTCAGGTTTTGGGCGACTGGCTTTGGTCGTCTTTTTAGGTTTTTGGGCGATCGAACCTGGTCGAACAGGATTTGTAATAAAGTTTATAATTTTTTTTCATGAAAACATAATCCCACGACGTGTATCATCCTTGAATCCTTCATATCAATCTAAGTCTGAGTTGTAATGTAGGGAGAATAAATCATTATTCTTAAATGTAGAATATAAGTACAATTTTTTTTACATAAGTTACAGACAAATTTAAAAAGGCAAATATAAAATGTGTTTAGATCAATTGGTAGGTTTTTTTTTTGTTTTCAAACAAAGAAGCATCTTAATTATGAATTCAAACAAGCTTAAAAATAATATATATTTGTCTAATAAAATATTTTTCTATAAAAATTTGAATTAATTGAAAGTATATCTACTTACATTTTTTCAGTCCCTTAGCTGTTATTTGGATAAAAGAATAAAGGCGGATGCTGAAGACTTTCATTTGAGCCCTTTTTTTATTATTGTTTATCATCGACTCATTCATTCACTTGAACAAAAATGATCGCTAAGAGATTCCTATAAAGAGTCAAATAACTAATAACTTTATACAGAAACAATCTAAACAACTAATTATTTGACATCTGATCTACAATTAACTCAAACTCCTCTTATTCCTAATACGATTTTCATTAAAAAAACAATAAAACTCATCACGGAAAGAGCACTTCGACACTTGCGTTTTTAATAGAATTACAAACCGGACAGAGTTGATTGGTGCCATCGCAGTTTTTACAAGAACACAAGTGTCTGCAAGGGAGCATCAGCATGCACGAATCTTGAGACCCGCATATCCTACATGGGATGAGCATCTTCAGATTCGATGAACCGCAACATTCAGAACCCGCGTCGCTGGCCGCCGCAAATTCCCATTTCACCTGTTCAAGTTCTCCTTTGAGTGTCCTAACATCCGCTGCAGTATCCTTTGCCACCTTCTTGCATAAGAAGTTCACTCCTACGAGTTTGAACACATGATTCTTCAATGTCATCACCGTTGTATTAGCATTTGTGATCTCTTCATCTTTCTTCTTCAGCATGCATGCAATTCTCGATTCGAAATTGTTCATCACATATTGTATGTGCCGACCAACCAAAGAGAGCAAGAGCGAGGAAGAGAGCAAGAGGGAGAGCGCGTCATTGTTCTCTTGAAAAGCCATACTCAAGCAAATCCCCAAAAACAAGAGCCCAAACTCAGAATAAACAAAGATGATTGTTTGGAGGTTTATGTATTTGTTTTTATAGCTGCTCTTTCAACTCACAAAGGAAAGTTTTATTTTTGTTATTAATGTACATAGATAGAAATATAAAATGAAGAAGTCGAAAAGCTTTCCTTTTTTATATTCGTTAATTACATTACTTATTAAAAGAAGAAAGTTTAATTTTATATTTCCAAATTAACTCTTACAAAAGTATAAAATCAAATATATTATATGGAATATAGATAGAATATAAAGTAAAGGTCGGTTTTGTCTTTTTATAGTTAAGTATTTAATAGATTATATGAAATAAAAAAATTTGTTTTGAATTTATTATTTATATATATATATATTCTAAAAAATATCTATAAATCTGATATCTATAAATTCTCTCTCTCTCTCTCTCTCTCTCTCTATATATATATATATATATATATATATATAATCTCAATCATTAATATTTAATCGAAGAAGAGAAGTGATCTCAATTAAAAACAAATGAAACACTATATATATATATATATATGGCCTCTTTTTAAAATGTGGGTATGTATATGAGTTCGTTCGGTTCTGCTTCCAGAGATTCGATGTATGCTATAAAGCCAGTCTCTTTGTTTCATTCTCTTTTTTTGATTGGTAATTAGAAAACTTTGTATTGTTGTAACTGAACAAAATCTACAGATTTACATTGCAATGTTCACAAAAAAAGAGATCTGGTTCTCACAAAGGAGGAGTTCATAAATGCATAAGTAAATGTTCCAGGATAGGAGAATCACCCAATAAACTCCTACAGATATTTAGGATCTGAGCAAATAAATCGTGCCATCTTTATCAGAGCTTAGATAATTCTCTAGCGATTGCCATATCTGATGAGGTAGGATGATGGATTCACCCAATGTGGTACGGTGAGAGGCCAACTCGTCTGCATCACTGTTTCCTTCTCGGTGGATGTGAGAGACTTTCCACGATATTAGGTATGAAAGCTCATGATGTATGGAACGCTGTATTCGGAACGCAGTCCATGGAAGAGTTCCCTTACCCTTCAGCCAAGCGATGGCTGTGGTGGAGTCAGACTTGAACCAGATTTTTGAGGCTCCTTGTTGGAGACCAATTTCCAATCCCGCAAGAATACCTTTGAATTCCAAGAGGTTAATGCTTGGAAGGTTGCACTGTCCAGCCAAACCAATAAGAAAGTCTCCCTGTCATTTCTGAGTAGAGCGCCATATCCCCCTCTATCATCCGATAGAGATCTATCCCAATTTACCTTTGTCCAAGACTGGGTCGGAGGGATCCATTGGACCGGGGTGACAGTTTCAAGATTATCAACCAAATTGGCACCAAAAGTAGTTGCTATGGATGAGAGCTCTAGGCTGATTTCTGTTTTGAAAGATATTCCTTGGAGCCGAAGAGATATTTCCGCCTTTATTCTATCTCAGAGGTTCACTTTGTGGGTAGATTTGCCTCTGAACATGTGGACTCCAATCGGAATTGGCAAAGTAGCTAGTCTAATAGGTATTCCCCTTTTCCTTTACACTGCAACTAGAATGAGGACACGTATTTCCTTTGCTCGTGTTTGGGTTGAGGTACAGGCAGGGGACCCCCTTCCAGATTTTGTGTGTGTTAAATGCAATGGTGAAAAGGAATATCTCCAGGTCCTATGTGATTGGAAGCCTGCCGCATGCTCGGTGTGTGCCACCTATGGACACAATGATGCTATGTGTGGAAGGAAGAAGTCCATCCCCCCTGCAAGCACAAAGGATTCCCTAGTGGATCCAAGAAGCTCCAATGCTAGTTCTATAGCCAAGGTTGCAGCCACCATTGTCCATAATGATGTACTTGCTAATAGTCTATACCAAGCAGCTCCAATGCAGGTCCAACAGCCAAGGTAGATGCTTCCCCTGTCCATAATGGAGTTCCTGCTATCACTAAGTCACATACCAATGACTCTTGCAACCCCCATAAAGACCAGCACACATCCTACCCACATCTGGTCCAAAAAACTCATCCTATCATGGAAAATGGCAAGGAGGCTCAGGGTCATCAACACAACCCCAAGGGGGTATTACAGGAGGCTCCCACAGAAATTTTCAAAGAAGTGCCTACTCAAACTGAGGAGAGACTTTCTGTGGTCTTACCCAGGACAGATCCCTGCCAAGAAGCTCTTCCAAAAAAAGTTTCAAGTGAGCATTCTGTTCAGCAGAGAAATAAACAACACAAAAAGAAGTCTAAACATCAAAGCACCGTATTCTCTACTACATCAGATGAAGACTCCTCCGTCCAGACCCTGGGGGAATTCATGGGGAAGGACAAGAAAAAGAACTCAAGTTCTAAGAAAGGAGAAAAAAAGGAGGGGGACATCCCTCTAAACAGGGCCCTCATGGAAGGGCCTCCACTTGAATTTTGGTAACTGTTTTCACCTCTTGTAAATATTTTTTTGATGTTTGACATGTGTCTATGGAATGTCAGGGGCCATAATAGTAGGCCCAAGCAACTCGAAGTGAAGAAATTTTTGGATCATCGCCATCCACCGATTATTGCACTCTTGGAAACAAAGGTTGCCCCTGAATCTGAAGAGGTTATCAAGTGTCGAATCCGCAAAGAATTTAGTATGCTCACAAATCATACCTCCTCCTCTCTTGGTCGAATTTGGGGTCTTTGGGATTCAGCAGTCATCTCTATCATGTGTCTTCAAGAAAACGATCAGTATTTGCATTGTCAAGTCTCTACAGTGGACCAATCAAAGCAGTGGCTGGTGACTTTTGTCTATGCCTCAAACTCAGCATCTCTAAGAAATCTGTTATGGAGGGACGTTGAATGTCTGTCGACCGCTAGCCAAGTGATTCCTTGGATAGTGACGGGTGATTTCAATGAAGTACGTTATTGCTCTGAAAAGGTGGGAGGTAGACCCATTCATTGCAGGAGAGTCTCTAAGTTCAGTAGAATGATCTCTCGATCTTCCCTTCATGATGTTAAAGTCACGGGGCATCATTTGTCATGGAATAATCAGCAAGACAACAGAGTGGCATGTCGACTTGATCGTACATTGGCTAACTCCTGGTGGCTTAGACACTTCCCTGAAGGTTATGTCCACTACCACACTCTAGGCACTTCAGATCACACAGTCATGGAACTCATTCATGTTCCTCCCTTGCCAAAAGGACCCACCCCTTTCAAATTCTTCCAAATGTGGTCCAATCACCCCACATTTCAGGACACAATCAAATCGGCCTGGAGTGTTCAAGTTCAAGGTTCTGATATGTTCCAATTGATGACTAAATTAAAGCACACAAGGCTTATTCTCAAGTAGTGGAATTGGGAAGTTTTTGGCCCTATTCACCGTGGCCTTGAGCTTGCCAAGAAGGAGCTAAGCAGAACCCAAAATGCTCTAATGGCTGATCCAATGAATGTTACCCTTATGGATGATGAAAAGAATGCTTGTTTCACTATCAAGAAACTATAAGAACAGAAGAATCATTTGCCCGTCAAAAATCTCAAGCTAATTGGCTTCAATTGGGGGATGCTAACACAAAAAAATTTACTGAGAAATTGCTCACAGAAAAGCCTGAAACACGATCAGAAGATTGAAATTGAGGAATGGGGACTATTCCATGGACCCCCAGGAGATAAAAAATGACATTGTTGAGTATTACTCCCATCTGCTGAATAGGGAGACTTCTCTTCCAATCTCTCAAGAGCGCTTTCATTCCCAAGTCTCTACACTGGATAATGGAAATCTGCTAAGGGAGGTTAATGAGGAAGAGATACGGAAGGTTTTTTTCCAAATGAAGGCCCCCTCATGCCCGGGACCAGATGGCTTTAGCGCAGCTTTCTATCAAGAGTGTTGGCTAACTGTCCAAGATGAAGTATGTAAGGTAATCGCTCAATTCTTCCGTACAGGGCATATCCTCAGACAAATATGTACAACTTTCATCACCCTCATCCCAAAGTCTCTGGAGGCTGATTCCATTGACAAGTTTCGGCCAATTTCTCTATGCAATACAATCTATAAGGGCATCACTGTCACGCCCCAGGCGTCCCCGAGGCGCGGCAAATATATAAAGTATCAGCTATCATACAAGAGGTCAATAGATGACTCTAATAAATAATACACAAGGCTAATAATCAATGATAACTGATAACTCAAATAAAAGGCGGAAGCAGAAAATATCAACATGTCTGTAAATCAAAAACATTATTACAGACTCGAATACACAATCATTGTCCTGTGAGAGCCAAGTCTAGCCAAAAGAAATACAACAAGTGCCACATGCACGGTTTACAATTACACAAGACTCTAGGACTGCTGACAGCCTCGCACTCATCAATCCGCCGGACATAACGCTCCACGCACGCAAGACCACGCCACAAGGAAACTCCAGCTCCACGCCCAACAACGCCCCTGTAAAGGAAAACAGTACGCGAGGGGTGAGCTATAAGCTCAGTGAGTGGTCAGAAACCAAACACCAACATAAATCATTTCGATACTAAGGCAATCTCCTATCAAGGAAAGCCATGGGTAGAAACCCAACGGTTAACACGGTCACACGGCGGTGCGACCATACCCCGCCCTCGCCCTAGCCCCCACAGGGGTGAGTCTAGGGACTTGAAGGACAAAACTTGCTGTTCTACACCGTTCGTCATCCGGTGGCGCTCTCCCGGGCAGCCTCTACCTGGAGCCGGCCACGGTCAGTACACTGTCGAGCGCATCGATGGTACCTACAGGTGGGGGTCCACCCAGGGCGGCTCGTACCTAGGAAGCATCCACACGGATCCGGGAAGGGGAGAACATATCATGCTCGCAATATCGTCTGGTGGCCCACCTTCATGTAGCCTCACCTGGTACACTCCCATGATCAGTACATCCGCCGAGTGCATCGGGAGTACCTACAAGTGGGAGTCCTCTGTCAGGGCAGCTTTAACGTCGGGGCCCCGGTCACGATGATATTAGGAGGAACCATTACATGTTCGCAACGCGAACCCCATGAGAAAACCAACTACACCAGCTGGTGGGTCGAGTATCAACTCGAGCCCACTACATTCACACCAACACCCTCACCCTCACCCTCACCCCGACGGGTGACATAGGATTTTGGGTGGAATATAGATTGTTTCTATGTCCTTGGTCCACCGGTAGCTCGTATCCAGGGAAGCCCATACCTGGTATACTCCCATGATCAGCACGTCCTCACAAATCGGCAGTACCTACGGATGGGAGCCCTCTGTCAGGCCGGCTGTCTCAACCAGGAAGTCCCTACGCGGATCCAACGAAGGAAAGAAACCAAACTACAGTCACGAAAATGATCCCCCTTGGATCCGTCATCATCGGTCATCAGACGCCGATCCACTACACCCTCACCCTCACCCCCTCCTCGGGGAGACATAGGCTCTTGGGAGGAATCTAGATTGCTTCTACACCCTTGGTCCACCGGTAGCCCTTATCCCGGGAAGCCCCTACCTGGTATACTCCCATGATCAGCACATCCTCACACATCGGTAGTACCTACGGATGGGAGCCCTCTGTCAGGCTGGCTGTCTCAACCAGGAAGTCCCTACACGGATCCAACAAGGGGAGGAAACCAATCCAAACTCGCGAATATGATCCTCTCAGATCCGTCATCACCGGTTATCAAAACCGATAAGCGCAACGAATTCTCATGAATTCCCTCCAGGGCGCATAACTCAGATGCGTGGAAGACATTTTATTCTAAGTGTCAATGTCCTGATATGACCCCATAAGAGGTCATACACTTGCCTAAATGCATTAGGCAAGGCTCATGTCCAAAGAGGCATATACACAATATGCAATTAACTAAGCAAGTAAATCTTACTTAAACATGAATACAAGGCATAATAAACTTTCAATCACACAAATTACAACCTAACATACGTTGGATGACACCAACCTAGGGGGGAGGGTTAAGCACGATCTGCGCAACAATAGGTGTATGCCAATAATTCCAAGCAAGCCTGAGTCAAGTAGGAACTACATCTACTTACTCAGCTCGCGAAAAGAGGGAGGGCGAGAGAGAGGGAATGCCTCATCCTCTCTCGAGCTGGTCATAGTTTTGTCCTAACAGATGGGTGCAACAACCATACCATACCCTCGAGTCCTAAATCAGAGGAATATTACGCATACACCCCGTTATTAACCCAAGTTAAACATGCTTGATAAATAGGGGTAGTATTTCAAACAAAATTACCTAAGTCATGCCATATTCTATACAATACATATGCAAGTATAAGGTAGAATAGGGGTTCTACACAATATACGAGCTATACAACCTAGCATGCATGATATCTAGCATATTTAGGGTGCAATTAAAGCCCCATGGAAGCGCGAAGCATGACTACGTGCATCGAGCGCTCCCGGAAGGGTTGGAATCAAACTACTCACCGATACCCGGGTTGTCGCGCGTCCCAACCGACGAGGTCTGCAAGTCAAGGGTACCAAAAGGGGAGAGTAAAACAACATACAAACACATAAAATTAACTAGGCATGCCTAAGGCTAGACATGCACGCAAACGGGCTCGAACGCACGCAAGCATGCACGCACGCACGCGTGCTCGAGCCCCCCGGACACCCACCCGAGGGTGCCGACCCCTAGCATGCCCAAACCGGGCCCCGGCAGCCCTGCACGCACGCACGCGGAGCCCCGGGCGCAGCCCCGGGCGTCCTGCGCGCATGCCCCCGCACGCACCGCGCGCACTCGCGCGCATGACCCGCGCGCACCGCGCGCCTCACCAACACCCGCGCAGACGCCAGCGCGCACCCGACAGCGCACGCGCGCGCCTGCGCGCCCGTCTGCGCCCCCCCCCCCCTACGCGCCTGCCTGCGCGCGCACGCGCGCGGACGGCCCCGCGCGTGCGCCCAGCTTCCCAAAACCCCTCTCCAGCCCCCCCCCCCCCACACCCCCTAACATCAACATCTAGCATGCATGACTTCCCAACACACCCCCAAAGCCATAAGAACCATTTAAAGAAGTGGAAGAACCTACCAAACATAAGAGGGGGAGGGAAGGGGGAGAGGTTGGGGCCCTCGAGCACACCCACGACCATCTCGACCACCACTACCACCACCACCACCTCTCTTTGGCTTCTCTACTTCATATGGCTTCACCTTGGCATTTCAACAAACATGTGGGGGGCTGAAATCCAAAGGGGGAGGGAAAACAAATGAGGGGGAGCAAGAGAGAAGGGGAACAAACAACAACAACCATAACTCACCTTTTCCACCCTTCTTGATCTTCTTCTCCACCACCATCACCTCCTCCACCCAAAACACACACAAAAGGGGGGCTGGACCAGAAAAGAGAGGAGGAGAGACCCAAAGTCGTGCATATTTGGGGATTAAATAAGCAAAGGTCGAGTAAATGACCAAGTCATCCTCGGACTGAAAACCTCTGCGCAGCCTTCACTTAAACGACCATAACTTCTTCAATACAGCTCCAAATTGCACGATTCCAGTGGCATTGGAAAGCTAAGAAGATTATCTACAGCTTTCATGTTTATACCCAGATCAAATAACTCTCCAGCTATTCCGAAATCTAGGCTAAACATCTTACAGGGCTGCTGCTTGGATTTCTCAACTTCGGGGTATACACGGAAAAATACCAATATCTTTTGATTTACGAATCCAGTTGATCCAATTCTACTTCTATATGGAAGCTATCTCAAAACTGAACATCTCGTAATAATTTCAGATTTTTAGCTCTTCATCTTGGATTTTAACAAAATCAAATCCGAATACCAATCCGAAACTGCATAATTCCTAAAACGTTATCGGAATTAAACGAATTTTATGGGCAGTACTAAACAGTACCAGGACCCATAATATGCAGTTATATCTTCAATCAGAGTCCTCAAACCCCAGCAGGTAGCTAAAAACCAAAATTTTAGCGACTCCGATCGAAATTAGGACTCTAAATGACACAGGCCTAACAATCACTAAGATCATTGCTAATCGACTTCAGCCTGTGCTTCAATAGATTATCAGCTTGAATCAAACGACTTTCATAAAGAAAAGGAAGATAGGCCACAACATTCTATTAGTCCATGAGCTGTTGGGGTTCCTTTATGTCCCAACAAGTGATGGCAGAGTGTGCATTAAAATTGACATCCAAAAGGCTTTCGATAGTCTAAGATGGCCCTTCTTATACAAAGTATTAGAAAAATTTTGGTTTGAGGACTCCTTCATCAATCTGATCAAGCAATGCGTTGAATCCCCTAGATTCTCAGTTCTGATCAATGGGTCACCCTGTGGCTTCTTTCAATCTAATTGTGGGCTCAGGCAAGGAGACCCACTATCTCCTTTACTATTTAAACTTTCTCTTAAAGGATTTACACAGAGACTCAATGAAGCTATTCGAACAAGATGGATTGGCTCGTACCTCAGAGGAAACACTCCAATGAGTCATTTAGCCTTTGCGGATGATCTCCTTTTATTCACTGACTCCACACCAGCCACAGCGGCAAATCTGAAGGTTTTAATCCATGACTTTGCCATGGATTCTGGTCTACAAGTCAACCTCCCCAAAAGCCAGGTTTTTATTAATACGCAGGATCTGAACCACATCAACTTTCTACACTCCATTGGCATTCCAGAAGGACATATACCTATGAAGTATCTTGGTCTTCCTATGCTGAATATAGCACTGAAACACTCCCACTGTCAGCCATTAATTGAAAAGATGCGCAAAAAGCTCCTATCATGGCAATCTCTTTTGTTGTCCTCAGCTAGGAGACTGGAATTAGCAAAAACAGTACTCAATGGGTTGCATTTATATTGGAAATGAGCTTACTCTCTCCCCAAAAAAACTATCAAGGATGTGGAAAAGATGATTCGAGACTTCCTTTGGAGGGATACGCCTGATAAACACACTATTCACCATGTGAATTGGAATTCTGTTTGCTGCCCAAAGGAAGAAGGGGGGCTTGGGATCAAAAGGATTTTGGACTGGAATTCAGCAGCAGCTGGTGTGCATTTTTGGGATATTGCAGCTAACAAGCAGAGCCTATGGGTGAAATGGATACATAGTCGCTACCTGAAATCCAAAATCATCTGGGAAGTGGAACCAAGAGATTCTAATACCTCAGTTTGGAGAAAGATACTGGCTGCTACAACATGGATTAAACAAAAAGTGCAATTCATTATTTACAATGGGGAAAACATAATTTTAGGTTCTGATCCATGGATTGGGGGGGATGGTCTGCGGGCTCATATGGGGGAGAGACTTTCCTTTCTGTTTGGTCCTACAAAGGACACCAAAGTATGCAAACTCATAAACCTTGGTGCATGGAGCAAACCTTGCAGATGGCCAGCGACTTTTGATCCACTCTGGACTGAAATTGCTGAGATCGAAATTGGCGGTCAGGATATTGATGAGCTCATTTGGAGCCCTTCAAAATTTGGCAATTTAGACCTAAAGGAGGCATGGAAGGAAGTGTGTAGCAGGAGAGGTATAGCTGAGTGGTCGGACTGGGTTTGGCAGAGATCATAGGTTCCAAAACACTCCTACACACTTTGGCTAGCTTGCTTAGACAAGCTCCCAACACTTGAGAGGCTATTACACAAGCATCTCTTTGTTGATCCAACCTATGTACTTTGGAACTCTTGCCCTGAAACCAGCCAACACCTCTTATTTACATGTGCTTTCTCATGTTCTATATGGAAACCAATCCTTTTTCAGGCATGGGTGAACAAATCTGGAATCTCTTCACTGCACAATGAGATAAGATGGCTGGATACGAACATTAAAGAGGAGGTCCCCCGACAGATTTTGCAAGCAATTCTCTCTACCACATTTTGTCACATATGGTTGGAACAAAATAGAAGAATATTTCACGGCAAAGTACTTCAAAAGGAGGTGGTAATATCATTTATTCTTCGCGACACCAAGTTGAAACTTGCTCAAAGTCCTCTCAAGGCAGTTCTCTCCCCTGAGCTAGTAAAAATGCAACATGGATTGGACATCATCATTTCCAAACCTGCCTTGCAAATCCAAGAAGTTTTTTGGGTTCCCCCTCCTGTGGGGTGGCTCAAAGCAAATACAGATGGCTCCAAATCTGACGATAGGGCGGGATATGGCTTTATACTGAGGGATCAGTTTGGTCATCTGGTCCAAGCGGTTGCTGCCCGTGTTGAGGCGAAGACTATCAACTTCCTGGAGTTGCAAGCAATTGGGCAGAGTGTCAAAGCTGCCATGGAGCTCGGTGTAAACCATCTATGGGTGGAAAGTGACTCCAAGGTTGCAATTCATTGGGTAACCCGCAGCAACAAGGTCCCGTGGAGGGCACGATGGCTTTGCAATTCTACACGGACAGATTGTAGAACATTTGTAGAAGTGAAACTCACACATATTCAACGAGAGGGAAATGCCCCTGCGGACATGTTAGCTAGTTGGCAATCTCAAATGGGTTGCACCAAGTTTTTAAGGACTCATGTATGGCTGAACTTCAAGCACTCATGGACAGGGACATCAGCGGCTCCCCCTTCATTCGTGAGAAACTCAGATGAACCAAGAGCGTGCTAAACTCAGATGAACCAAGAGCGTGCTTTCTTTCTACTTGCTCTTCTTTTCCTCTCTAATCATTCTGTAACTAAACCATCCTTTTGTACTCTAGGGTAGTCACATATTATTCAAATCGGATTGGGACTGGATGAGGTGGATGCACAGAGGTAGCCTGCTAGCTCTGTTCCCTCGCACCATCCTATTTCCTATATCCCTTTTGAATTTTCTTGATATTTTGTAACCCTATACTCCTTGTACATCTTGTTCATTAGTGAAAGGAATACAATTTTTTACTTTACCGACCAAAAAAAAACAATTACTTGAAATAAATGACGGGTCGATCCAAATTGAGATCCCAAGTCTGGCCTCCTTCATGTACTCCATGTACCTGACCATCTCCGGCTTCCCCGTCGCTTTTTTGTTCTTTTAAAACCCCCTCCCCCCTCCTCTAAGGTTTTGAAAATCGCAGCTTTTGGACATTATTTACCTGAAATCTGTTTGCAAGAAGCTGCTACAGTAAAACTATTTGATTGCACAATTGCAAAAACAGCTTACTGCAAACGTAAAAATTGTGCAATCATGCAACCAAACGAATCCTAAGATGGCTGTGCCCCTGCTTATGAATATTTTATTTAACTAAGATTTATTTTAAGTCCCTAAAATTTTAGGAATAATCTTACACCCCATAAAATCAAAAAACTCTATTACGAGCAATATTTGAAGAAAAAAACTTTATCAATATATTAAATAATGAGACACTTATTAATTCATTAACGTATTAAGAGAGACACATCATCCGTTAAAACACGAATTTCCATGACGCACAGTTGGATTAATTCCCTTGGAACAAAATTAAATCAAAATTTGAATTCTCAATCTATACACACACACATAAACAATAAGAACATCTTGTGTTTTCATCGAATCAATCCCAGGACTGGGTTAGGTACAACACTAGTAGGACAATTTTGGTTGTCTAACGCATGTTACTAAAAGAAAACAGCTCTACGGTGACAATTTTATTGTGATAGTTTTAAAAAACTATTACTATATATAACTTATAGTAACATTTAATTTTAAACTGTTGCCAAATATGGAAAGTCAGTGTGAGAGCGATGAAATATTTATGGTAACGGTTTTACACAAAATTGTTATCTTATGATCATAAAGTAATGCTTTAAAACCGTAACAATAAATTACATGGTGAAGTAAAACAGAGAAGGATTTTCAAAACCCTCACCTACACCCTGATTTTCAAAACCTCATTTATCAAGTTCCCGAAGTAAAGAAGGATTCATGTCTTTCACCTCTGAGTACGGCATGCCCGTATCCCAGAGCAGAGACCCCACAAACTCCCCCACGAAGGCGATAAAATCCAACCCAATTTTTTTTGTTTTTTAAGAAAGCAGGTGGCGATCACAAACATCCATGAATCCTCCTGAGGAGCTGTTGGGCGCCTCAGTAAGGAACCAAAACCCTTCCACCATTCCGAGAGACAATCTGATCGAGCCTGCCAAAGGAGCGCAGTGGATCCGAATCCCCAAAGAATCCCCACACACGCAAAACCCCAAGGACTGGGAAGAAGGAAGGAAAGCTTTCTGGAGCTCACCGCTCACCCAACCTCCTCTCCGTGAAATCCGATACCGACACTGACACCTTCACCATGCGACAAAGCTTCTTCAATCGGCAGGCGTAGTCTATCTGAAGCTTCTTCAATCGCAATGACATGCTGCCACATCGCGGCGCTGGCGAGCGTTGGGTTGGCCGGGGGAATGACAAACTGGGCTGCGGAGCGTCCTGAGGAGGGTCCCGAGCCTGGAGTCCTTGGTCGACCTCCACATTGCGAGCTTTGGGAGGGACCTCTTCCTGCACTACTCTAGGGGGAGAAAGCTGTATAGGCAGAACTGGTTGGTGAGGGGGTTGTTCCTGAACAAGCTGGGGAATTCCTGGAGGGGGTGCTTCTTGATCATCGACAATGACGACAGGTTGATGGTACGGGACAAGGGATCTGGCAACGACACGGCGGATCGGCCAGAGCGCCTCATCAACTTGCCCCCTCCGACCAAGGAGCTGGATGCTCCATCTTGACCAGCGCCAGATGGGGCTCGCCGAGCGGCACCGCCCTCCGACGTCTGTTGAGGCGGAGGCACAAAAGGATGAGGCACGAGCGGCTCTGCTCCAAGGAGGTCCCTCCAGCCCCTTCTTGGGAAGCTAATGGCCCTTTTGATTTCTTCCACCCTCAGAACCTCCTCTGATGGAGCATAGTTGAGAAACGACTCACCTAGGAAGAAAAAAAAGGTTAAATGAAAGTAAGAACAACGGGCGGAAAGAAAGAAGAAAATTGGGGACTAAGAGCAGAGATCACCATCACTCAACGATGTACCTCTCCAGTGGAGCAAAACGTGCCACCGCAGCCTTCCCGCTTCCAGGCCCGCGTATCCTGTAGTCCCTGCTCCGCCAGTCGTAGACGAAGTCCTGGACATCCATGATCAGCTCCCTGGACGCCGACCTCCATAGAAAGATAAAACTTCTTGTGGTCGTCATTCAGGAGCTTCACTAGGTAAAAGCTCCTGACTTCGTGAAGGCCAAGGCAGGTCACTCATGCCGCGTTCAGGGCGACAACGCCAATTAGGATCCGGTATGCCCGGGGGGTAAACTACAAGTGATGGATGCCGAAAAAGCTGAGAAACTCTATAATCAACCAGGAGAGTGGAAAAGAGAGCATGTCGGCCTCTATCTGACCAGAGTACAGAAACAGAGACTCCAGGTCAGGAGGGGGTGGGAGGCCCCCCAGGTACTCCTCAACTATAACGTCGTCAGGAAATTGAGCCATGGATTTAGATAGAAGAAAGAAGAGAAGAAAGCCGAGCCGAAATGGAGACGAGAGACGACGAGGCTCATGTATTTATAAGTGCAGACGGCAACTCGAACCGTCACCACCTGGGAAAACGTGGCAGCTGAATTAAACGCCACCACTAACTCCATTGATGAATTCACCGTTAAGAAGGGGTGGAGACCCAAGGAGAGCATTCAAGCAGGTGAGGGTGTAGACGTCGAGGCTCCTCCACATCCGCACCCACTATGCCACCGAATCCGAAGAGGTGGGCGCTTCGTACCCCGGCCCAGACGCCTTCGTGATTTGGCGTCACCCATGGCGTGGATTCCATGGGACTGTTCTTCTGGTCGTCCAGCATTTGGAAGACCAGAAGATGGGGGGCATTTGTGGAAGGCCAAATCTGCATGAAGAATTAGGAACAAAGTTATGCCAGAATAGTAGAGGAATATGAGGATAGTCCGCAAAGAAAGTTGACCCATTGTGGCCTAATTGTCTCACATGAGTCAGTTAATGGGCCCGCCACCAAGTAGCTGTTGTCCAGCCCAATGGGCCTGGGGTAGGGGGCACCTGTCTGAAGGAAGCCCATTGATGGCTGGTCGGGCATTAATAAGTGCCCAATCAGGTCGGTAATGACCGCCACCCGACCAAGGGAGAAGCTGAGCGAAGGTATCACGGCTGGCTCAGCAATGTTTGACCAAGGAAGCGGATCAGGTAGTTTGAAAAAATGAGATCCAAACCCTAGAAGTTTATTGATTACGGAAAAATTTTAAATAATCCAATCCAAACAGATACACCATTCATCATAAATCATTAAATACATGGTCCAAAAAACTGATCCTTCTTCAAAGACCCTTCTGTAACAAAGCGTGATCGAGATCAAGATATCAATAAATTTAAGATCCAACCAGAGATCCATATCAACAACATTAAATGAAATACAACAATTCGAAGTCATTCTGGACATAACTAAATTAGTAAATATGTCCCAAGACCTAGATTTTAAATAACGCAGCGTGAAAACGATAGAAAGATCCAACCAGCGTTGAGATCTCATAAACTCCTTGAATCCACAAGGAATCCTTGAATCCACAAGGAAGAAAACCCAAAAGGGAGAAAATTCAAAATATTATTGATTAAAAGTTATTCTATTACAAAATATGGTGGCACTCATTATATAGGCCACCATAAATGTTCATAATGTAAATTATGACTCTACTAAAAATAGTAAAGACACAATTACAATGATAATTATTAAAATCTAATAAAATAAAATATAAGATTCTAAAAATCCTAAATTCCTAAATAAAATATAATAAAAATTTATTTTGATATTTGAAATCAAATATTCTGCAATGATTTCTTTCCAAATCTGGTCTCCTCTTCTTAAAAAAACGAATTTAAGAAGAAAGGATCTTAGATGATCAGGAGGATGATATTTGATGTAATCAAATACACCAATGGGAGAGATTAAGACTTTTTCTTCCATCTTATTTGATGCATCTTTGTATTGGACCTTTGGTCGAGGCATTAATCGCAATGTTGTTATTGCCATCAAAATCGTTCAGATGTGACATGTAGTCTAATAGGGGACCTGGCCACCCGATTCAACGGAAAGGCCATGAGAAGATCTCGGAGCGAAGGTATCTTCATCGCTAGGCTGGTGGATCTCCCATCGCAATCTTGATTTAATGCAACATCTACGGGTTGGTCATGGAAGGACGTGCACCCTTGCAGTTGGATTCCACTTTTACGGCCGCAGAGATTGCTTCTGTCAAGCTATAAAGAAGCAATAAGATTGACTGTAACCTCAACCCATAAGATAATGGGCCACTCGTCGCCATTTAGCTTCTGCGAGATTATACCGGCCAAATTCAGCGGTATAGTCGAATACGGAAGATTACCTTGGCGACAATTATGGTACAGCTGGAGCAAATATTGTTCATAATTACGATTCATGAAAGTTGTCTCAATTTCGAATAAAGGTGGTCCCACCAATAGCGGCACCGCTCGTGATCCATCTGACCACAGATTTACACCTAAGATCCAATCAAGGAACTTATCATGACAAATACCATGAAATATGAATGTCCACATGTGTGCCGCTTTCTCGGCTGAAGTCGTAAGTTCAACTCCAAGTCATCCTCCTTCTTCGGGCAAATCCTGACCCAGGTCGTCTTCTACGTCACGAAACGTTTGTTGATGAAACTCCTCTCGAAGTGGCTGTTGGTTCTCTCGCAACGGCCGAAACAGCTCGCACCCCAGATCACCGTCAACGGCTACGTGTATCAATAACCACCTTTAAGATCCAACCAGAGATCCATAAATCAATCCAACATCCTTAAATGAAATACCCAACAATTCGAAGTCATTCTGGACATAACTAAAGTAGTAAATATGTCCCAAGACCTAGATTTTAAAGAAGTTTGAAAAAATGAAACCCTAGATCTGAAGAAACCCTGGATTTGCAAACAAATGAGAAAAGAAGGCTAGATTTGGAGATAAATATTTAAAGAAGGAGAGAGGTGGGGCTGACCGGTGTAGCGGGAAGGGGGGTGGCTGACTGGCGGAGGGAGGAGGCGTCGGAGGAGGGCTGACCGACGCGCGTGGCCGTCTTCACCTTCTTCGTCAACAGGGTTTCGTTTTTTTTTGGGGTGCTCTAGTTCTTCTTCGTGGGTGTTAAATGAAAAGAGAAGAGAGAGAGTATTTTGGTGAAAATGAGTCTTATAAAGGGTGACGGGTAACTTGGATCAATCGGTTCTCTGTTTTTTTTAAAAAATGCATTCGACAGTCCGATCAGTTCCACACAGATCCGATGGTCGATATTGCCAGCCGCACGAGGGCCACACCGCCTCACCTAGTCGGTTCCCTATATATATATAACGGAAAATGATAAAAAAAATCTCTTAAAAGTTTGAAATACCCAAATCAACAACTTTTAAAAATTATACCTAAAAAAGTCTCATTTCACCATTTTGAAAACACGAAAGACTAATTTACACTTCTGTAATTAAAACTTTAACATCCCTTAGTATGTTATTTCACACCAAAAAATTATTTTTTCTACAAAACAACAATCTCTCTCTATTTGACCCAAATCAATCCCCTCAGAGATTTTGTTGGTATATATCATGTTGTACATTTTATATATATATCTTACATGATGTTATTTATCATTTTTCATTATGTATAATCATAATATGTAATTTAAAACTGTGTTGTGCTTCAATGCAGCTGATGATATTTTAGAACTATAAATCATTATTCACATACTTGACTATTCACATATTTTTATGGCGTCATTAATTTATCATAAAAAATCAACATTTAATAGAGTTTATTATAAAAAAAAACACATATTATATTAGCACATATCTTATAAAATCCATCTAATCACAAAAATTTTAGAGTAAAAAAAGTTCTCCTTGAGAATGTGTGAAATACATTAACAAAATTAAGAGGGTGAAATATTTTAACAAAATTAAGAGGTTATAAAATTAAGAGGTATAAAATATATTAAGGATTTAATTACATAAGGGTAGATTAGTCTTTTATATTTCCAAAATTATGAAATGAGTTTTTTTTTGTAAAATTTTAAAAAGTGGCTGATTTGGGTAGTTCTAACTTTTGAGAGATTTTTTTGGTCATTTTCCCTATTTCGAGTTTACAGATATCTGATTTATAGATATTTTTTTAGAATATATATTTATATATAAATAATGACATAATTTTTTATTTCATATAGTCTATTAAATACTTAATTATAAAAAGACAAAACCGACCTGTACTTTATATTCTATCTATATTCCATATAATGTATTTGATTTTATACTTTTGTTAAGAGTTAATTTGGAAATATAAAATTAAACTTTCTTCTTTTAACAAGTAATGTAATTAATGAATATAAAAAAGGATTTTTTTTCTAATTAAGCAATTCCCAATGTGAATTGAAATTGGCAACACAGAAGAACCAATATAACTACATATCTCCGGACAAATCACTTCATTTTTTTTTTAAATGAATATAATCTTAGACCGATGTGTTTCCTTTAATTGTAATCCGAGAATCCGAGGAAATCAAAAACATAACCGACTTCTTCATTTTATATTTCTATCTATGTACATTAATAACAAAAATAAAACTTTCCTTTGTGAGTTGAAAGAGCAGCTATAAAAACAAATACATAAACCACAAAACAATCATCTTTGTTTATTCTGAGTTTGGGCTCTTGTTTTTGGGGATTTGCTTGACTATGGCTTTTCAAGAGAACAATGACGCGCTCTCGCTTTTGCTCTCTTTCTCGCTCTTGCTCTCTTTGGCTGGTCAGCACATACAATATGTGATGAACAATTTCGAATCGAGAGTTGCATGCATGCTGAAGAAGAAAGATGAAGAGATCACAAATGCTAATACAACGGTGACGACATTGAAGAATCATGTGTTCAAACTCATAAAAGAGAACTTCTTGTGGAAGAAAGTGGCGAAGGATACTACAGCGGATGTTAGGACACTAAAAGGAGAACTTGAACAGGTATCAAGTTCTCTCCTACGAGTTTGAACACATGATTCTTCAATGTCGTCACCGTTGTATTAGCATTTGTGATCTCTTCATCCTTCTTCTTCAGCATGCATGCAACTCTCGATTCGAAATTGTTCATCACATATTGTATGTGCTGACCAGCCAAAGAGAGCAAGAGCGAGAAAGAGAGCAAAAGCAAGAGCGCGTCATTGTTCTCTTGAAAAGCCATAGTCAAGCAAATCCCCAAAAACAAGAGCCCAAACTCAGAATAAACAAAGATGATTGTTTTGAGGTTTATGTATTTGTTTTTATAGCTGCTCTTTTAACTCACAAAGGAAAGTTTTATTTTTGTTATTAATGTACATAGATAGAAATATAAAATGAAGAAGTCTGTTATGTTTTTGATTTCCTCGGATTCTCGGATTGCAATTAAAGGAAACACATCGGTCTAAGATTATATTCATTTAAAAAAAATGAAGTGATTTGTTCGGAGATATGTAGTTATATTGGTTCTTCTGTGTTGTCAATTTCAATTCACATTGGGAATTGCTTAATTAGAAAAAAATTCCTTTTTTATATTCCTTAATTACATTACTTATTAAAAGAAGAAAGTTTAATTTTATATTTCTAAATTAACTCTTAACAAAAGTATAAAATCAAATACATTATATGGAATATAGATAGAATATAAAGTAATGGTCGGTTTTGTCTTTTTATAATTAAGTATTTAATATATTATATGAAATAAAAAATTCTGTTTTGAATTTATTATTTATATATAAATATATATTCTAAAAAAGTATCTATAAATCTGATATCTATAAATACTAAATAGGGAAAATAATAAAAAAAAATCTCTCAAAAGTTAAAACTACCCAAATCAGCCAATTTTTAAAATTATACCTAAAAAACTCATTTCGTAATTTTGGAAATACAAAAGACTAACCTACCCTTATGTAATTAAATCCTTAATATATTTTATACCTCTTAAATTTGTTAAAATATTTCACCCTCTTAATTTTGTTAATGTATTTCACACATTCTCATAGAGAACTTTTTTTTACTCTAAATTTTTTGTGATTAGATGGATTTTATAAGATATGTGCTAATACAATATGAGTTTTTTATGATAAACTCTATTGCTACGATAAATTAATGATGCTATAAAAATATGTGAATGGTCAAGTAAAAAAAAGTTGAATATCAGCCACAACAGATTTGATGATCGCGCAAAACTCACCTTCACTATGAATTGTTGGATGTTAACACTCTTAATGACAGCCATGAAAGTGAAACTTCAACTTCTCTTCATGCAAGATAGAATGACATGGCATGACATGTTAAACTTGCCACGGGAATGACTGTACTAATGTTGATTATGCAAGTAAGGACATAGGAAAAATATGTTTTTCTACATGTATTCCTCAGAAACATGAGGAATAAATTATAAATGTGATTAGATTTAATTAAATACTAAATTTAGTTTAAAATTTTTAATTACATCATATCTCAACTATAATGTATTTGATGTCCAACTTTGATGTGATTAGATCTAACGGTTTTAAACAGTTGCTGTAAGAATATAACAGTTACCAAAACTATTGTAATGGTTTAATATCAGTTAACATAGATGGGGTGATATTATATATACGGTAACGGTTTGCACTATTTTTTGTCACAATTTTTGGAATCAAATCTTGACGATTATTTAACCGTTACTGTAAAATAAATAGTAACGGTTTATTAAACGTTACTATATTATATCCAAATTTGTTAAAACATGTTGTAACTGATATAAAATCATTACTATAGTAATGCAAAAGTGAAAAAAAAAAGTTCTAGTGACAGTTGTAAACCGTCGCTAGAAATAACAAAATTCTTACTTTTCATATTTAATATATTTTAATTTGTTATATATTTTCATAAACAAGAAATAAATCTAAATATCATTCAGAAGTAAACATTACAACAACATCCAAGATTACAAACATTATAAAATATTTAAATAAAATATACATCATCTAATGCTGACGAGATAAATCTGTTATGCCCGGGACTGACTGTGAAAGCTGTGAAATATACTGATGCACTTGTTGTTGTACTTTCTCTTGCATTTGTTGCTTCATTTGTTGCTCCAATTGTTGGACTTTCTCCTGCATCTGTTGCTCCATTTATTATTGCATTTGTCTTATTTGTTCCTGTAATTGGCTCGATGTGCCACCAAAATCATGTGAATGGCCTCGTCCGGGTAGTCTCTACTCGGAGCCGACGAAGGGGAGAACAATTCATGCTCGCCATATCGTCCGGTGGTCCACCCTCGTGTAGCCTCACCTGGTACACTCCCATGATCAGTACATCCGCCGAATGCATCGGGAGTACCTACAAGTGGGAGTCCTCTGTCAGGGCAGCTTCAACGTCGGGGCCACGACATACGACGATATTGGGAGGAACCACTACTTGTTCGCAGCGCGAACCCCATGGGAAAACCTACTACACAAGCTGGTGGGTCGAGTATCAACTCGAGCCCACCCCGTTCACACCAACACCCTCACCCTCACCCTGACGGGTAACATAGGATCTTGGGAGATTGCACAAACTGGCAGATCGAACCCACGCCGACCCACTACACCCTCACCCTCACCCCCTCCTCGGGGTGACATAGGCTCTTGGGGAAGAGTTCGATTGTTCTACTCCACTCGTCTTCCGGTAGTCTCTCCTGGTGTGGCCTCTACTACCTCGTGCACAGGGTTCAGGCCTCTACCGGACTAGTCTCCCAAGACCGCTACCTCAGCCATATGGGCACGCCCACACGCGTCATGAGCAGTATCTGGGAGAGCTCCACCGGACTTTACTACGCCGGGCAGTCTCTACTCGGAGCCGACGAAGGAAAGAACACTCGACACCCGCGAATACGATCCCTATGGATCCGTCATCATCGGTTATCAAATACCGATAAGCGCAATGAATTCTCATGAATTCCCTCCAGGGCGCATAACTCAGATGCGGGGAAGACATTTTATTCTAAGTGTCAAAGACATGGTATGACCCCATAGGAGGTCATACACTTGTCTAATCTCATTAAACAAGGCTCATGGCCCAAGTAGACATATACATAATATGCAATTAATTACCCAGGGATAACTTACTTAAACATGCATATGAGGGCATAATAACCATTCAATCACATAAGTACGACCTAAGCAAGCGTTGGGTATCACCAACTCAAAGGGGAGGGTTAAGCGCGGTCCGCGCGACAATAGGTGTATGCCAATAATTCCAAGCAAACCCGAGTCAAGTAGGAACTACAAAGTACTCCTCAACTATAACGACGTCTGGAGATTGAGCTATGGATTTAGATGGAAGAAAGAAGAGAAGAAAGCTTGATCCGAAATGGAGACGGGAGAGGACGAGGTTCATGTATTTATAAGCGCAGACGGCAACTCGAACCGTCACCCCCTAGGAAAACGTGGCAGCCGAATTAAACGCCACCACTAACTCCACTCAAGAATTCACCGTTAAGAAGGGGTGGAGACCCAAGGAGAGCATTCAAGCAGGTGAGGGTGTAGACGTCGAGGCTCCTCCACATCCGCACCCACTATGCCACGGAATCCGAAGAGGTGGGCGCTTCGAACCCCGGCCGAGACACCTTCGTGATTTGGCCTCACCCATGGCGTGGATTCCATGGGGCTGTTCGTCAGGTCATCCAGCTTCTGGAAGACCAAAAGAAGGGGGGCATTTGTGGAAGGCCAAATCTGCATGAAGAATTAGGAACAAAGTTATGCCAGAATAGTAGAGGAATATGAGGATAGTCCGCAAAGAAAGTTGACCCATTGAGGCCCAATTGTCTCACATGAGGCAGTCGGTTAATGGGCCCGCCACCAAGTAGCTGCTGTCCAGCATTAAATAAAACACAACAATTCAAAGTCATTCTATACATAACTAAAGTAGTAAATATGTCCCAAGACCCGAATTTTAAAGAATTTTGAAAAAAATGAAACCCTAGATCTGAAGAAACCCTAGATTTGCAAACAAATGAGAAAAGAATGCTAGATTTGGTGATAAATATTTAAAGAAGGAGAGAGGTGGGGCTGACCGGTGTAGCAGGAAGGGGGGTGGCTGACTGGCGGAAGGAGGAGGCGTCGGACGAGGGCTGACCGACACGCGTGGCTGTCTTCACCTTCTTCGTCAGCAGGTTTCATTTTTTTTTGGGGTGCTCTAATTTTTCTTCGTGGGTGTAAAATGAAAATGAGAAGAGAGAGAGTATTTTGGTGAAAATGAGGCTTATAAAGGGTGACCGGTAACTTGGATCAATCGGTTCTCTGTTTTTTTTAAATGCATTCGACGGTCCGATCAGTTCCACACAGATCCGATGGTCGATATTGCCTGCCGCACGAGGGCCACACCGCCTCACCTAGTCGGTTCCCTATATATATATAACGGAAAATGATAAAAAAAAATCTCTTAAAAGTTTGAAATACCCAAATCAACAACTTTCAAAATTATACCTAAAAAAGTCTCATTTCACCATTTTGAAAACACAAAACACTAATTTACACTTCTGTAATTAAAATTTAACATCCCTTATTATGTTATTTCACACCAAAAAATTATTTTTTCTACAAAAGAACAATCTCTCTCTATTTGACCCAAATCAATCCCCTAAGATATTTTGTTATTATATATCATGTTGTACATTTTTTATATATATCTTACATGATGTTATTTATCATTTTTCATTATGTATAATCACAATATGTAATTTAAAATTGTATTGTGCTTCAATGCAGCTCATGATATTTTAGTAGTATAAATCATTATTCACATTTTTTTTACTTGACTATTCACATATTTTTATGTCATCATTAATTTATCATAAAAAAACTCATATTATATTAGCACATATCTTATAAAATCCATCTAATCACAAAAAATTTAGATTAAAAAAAAGTTCTCCATGAGGGTGAAATATTTTAAAAAATTAAAGGGTGAAATATTTTAACAAAATTAAGAGGTATAAAATTAAGAGGTATAAAATATATTAAGGATTTAATTACATAAGGGTAGGTTAGTCTTTTGTATTTCCAAAATTATGAAATGAGTTTTTTTAGGTAGAATTTTAAAAAGTGGTTGATTTGGGTAGTTCTAACTTTTGAGAGATGTTTTTGGTCATTTTCCCTATTTAGAATTTATAGATATCAGATTTATAGAAATTTTTTTAGAATATATATATATATATATATATATATATAATAATAAATTCAAAACAGAATTTTTTATTTCATATAATAATCTATTTAATACTTAAATATAAAAAGACAAACCGACCTTTACATTATATTCTATCTATATTCCATATAATATATTTGATTTTATACTTTTGTTAAGAGTTAATTTAGAAATATAAAATTAAACTTTCTTCTTTTAATAAGTAATGTAATTAATGAATATAAAAAAGGAAAGTATTTCTAATTAAGCAATTCCCAATGTGAATTGAAATTGACAACACAGAAGAACCAACATAACTACATATCTCCATAGCTTCCGAACAAATCACTTCATTTTTTTTTAAATGAATATAATCCTAGACCGATGTGTTTCCTTTAATTGTAATCCGAGAATCCGAGGAAATAAAAACATAACCGACTTCTTCATTTTATATTTCTATCTATGTACATTAATAACAAAAATAAAACTTTCCTTTGTGAGTTGAAAGAGCAGCTATAAAAACAAATACATAAACCTCCAAACAATCATCTTTGTTTATTCTGAGTTTGGGCTCTTGTTTTTGGGGATTTGCTTGACTATGGCTTTTCAAGAGAACAATGACGCGCTCTCGCTTTTGCTCTCTTTCTCGCTCTTGCTCTCTTTGGCTGGTCAGCACATACAATATGTGATGAACAATTTTGAATCGAGAGTTGCATGCATGCTGAAGAAGAAAGATGAAGAGATCACAAATGTTAATACAACGGTGACGACATTGAAGAATCATGTGTTCAAACTCGTAGGAGAGAACTTCTTGTGGAAGAAGGTGGCGAAGGATACTGCAGCGGATGTTAGGAAACTCAAAGGAGAACTTGAACTGGTGAAACGGGAATTTGCGGCGGCCAGCGACGCGGGTTCTGAATGTTGCAGTTCATCGGATCCGAAGATGCTCATCCGATGTAGGATATGCGGGTCTCAAGATTCGTGCATGCTGATGCTCCCTTGCAGACACCTGTGTACTTGTAAAAACTGCGATGACACCAATCAACTCTGCCCGGTTTGTAATTCTGTGAAAAACGCAAGTGTCGAAGTGTTCTTTCCGTGATGAGTTTTATTTTATTTTTTTATGAAAATCGTATTAGGAATAAGAGGAGTTTGAGTTAATTGTAGATCAGATGTCAAATAATTAGTTGTTAAGATTGTTTCTATATAAAGTTATTAGTTATTGAATCTTTAACGGAATCTCTTAGCGATCATTTTTGTTCAAGTGAATGAATGAGTCGATGATAAACAATAATAAAAAAAGGGCTCAAATGAAAGTCTTCAGCATCCAAATTCAATGAAGAACACAGACATCAGTAATTAATGCTGGTATCATCTAAACAAAACGACATGGAAAAGGACCTTGATTTACAAAAGAGTAACTAAAACAGAAAAACAATTACTTGAAATAATTAAATGACGGGTCGATCCAAATTGGGATCCCAAGTCCCGGCCTCCTTCATGTACTCCATGTACCTGACCATCTCCAGCTTCCCCGTCGCTTTTTTGTTCTTCTTTTAAAAGCCCCCTCCCCCCGTTCTCTAAGGTTTTGAAAATCACAGCTTTTGACATTATTTACCTGAAATCTGTTTGCTAGAAGCTGCTACAGTAAAACTGTTTGATTGCACAATTGCAGAAGTAGCTTACTGTAAACGCAAAAACTGTGCAATCATGCAACCAAATGAATCCTAAGCTGGCTCTGCCCCTGCTTACGAATATTTTATTTAACTAAGATTTATTTTTAAGTCCCTAAAATTTTAGGAATAATATTACACCCCATAAAATCAAAAGAACTCTATTATGAGCAATATTTGAAGAAAAAATCTTGATCAATATATTAAATAATGAGAGACACTTATTAATTCATTAACGTATTAAGAGAGACACTTCATCCTTTAAAACACGAATCTCCATGACAACAGTTGGATTAATTCCGTTGGAATCAAAATTTGAATTCTCAATCTATACACACACACACAAACAATAAGAACAACTTGTTTTTTCATCGAATCAATCCTGGGACTGGGTTAGGTACAACACCCATAGGACAATTTTGGTTGTCCAACGCATGTTACTACAAGAAAACAACTCTACGGTGACAATTTTATTGTGATAGTTTTAAAAAACTGTTACTATATATAACTTATAGTAGCATTTAATTTTAAACTGTTGCCAAATATGGAAAGTTAGTGTGACAGCGAAGAAATATTTATGGTAATGGTTTTCCATCTGTTGGAACATAATCACTTGTTATGATTAATATGAGTTGTGTTGCATGGATTGTTCCATTCACTGAGTGTGTGGCTCACCCCTCACATATGTTTTCCTCCAATTGACGCTGAGTCGGATCCGAGAGAAGAGCTCCCCTTGGCGCGGTACGAGTAGGGGACCCGCGTTCGCGTTGGATGTCTTGCGAGTGAGAGGCTATCAGCATTCCCTTTTCCTTGTATGTATTCCACTTGTGCTTGTGCACGGTATGTGGATTGTTGATGTCTTTTGTTGTGTATATTGGCTCTCACTGGACAGTTGATTGTGTACTCTAATCTGTAAATATGTCTTTAAATTACAGACTTAGTCGTTTGAGCTTCCGCTATTTGTACATATTTGATGTCAGTTACTTGATTATTGTTTTATTGCCTTTGATGTTGTGGAGTCCTTATTTGATCTCGTGTATGGATTGCTGATATCATATATATATTTGCCACGTCTCGGGGACGGCCGCCATTGGGCGTGACACATCTATTGTCTTCAAGCCTGTGTTATGAAATGAGTTTATCATAAAAAAAACTCAACATTTAATGGAGTTTATCATAAAAAAACTCATATTATATTAGCACAAATCTTATAAAATCTATCTAATCACAAAAAATTTAGAGTAAAAAAAGTTCTCCAAGAGAATGTGTGAAATACATTAACAAAATTAAGAGGGTGAAATATTTTAACAAAATTAAGAGGTATAAAATTAAGAGTATAAAATATATTAAGGATTTAATTACATAAGGGTAGGTTAGTCTTTTGCATTTCCAAAATTATGAAATGAGTTTTTTTAGATATAATTTTAAAAAGTGGCTGATTTTGGTATTTCTAACTTTTGAGAGATTTTTTTGGTCATTTTCCCTATTTAGAATTTATAGATATCAGATTTATATATTTTTTTTTAGAATATATATTTATATATAAATAATAAATTCAAAATAGAATTTTTTATTTCATATAATCTATTAAATAATTAATTATAAAAAGACAAAGCGGACCTTTACTTTATATTCTATCTATATTCCATATAATGTATTTGATTTTATACTTTTGTTAAGAGTAAATTTGGAAATATAAAATTAAACTTTCTTCTTTTAATAAGTAATGTAATTAATGAATATAAAAAAGGAAAGCTTTTCTAATTAAGCAATTCCCAATGTGAATTGAAATTGACAACACATAAGAACCAATATAACTACATATCTCCATAGCTTCTAACTATAAAATGACGCCGCGACAAAATATCCAAACAAATCACTTCATTTTTTTTTAAATGAATATAATCTTAAACCGATGTGTTTCCTTTAATTGTAATCCGAGAATCCGAGGAAATCAAAAACATAACCGACTTCTTCATTTTATATTTCTATCTATGTACATTAATAACAAAAATAAAATTTTCCTTTGTGAGTTGAAAGAGCAGCTATAAAAACAAATACATAAACCTCAAAACAATCATCTTTGTTTATTCTGAGTTTGGGCTCTTGTTTTTGGGGATTTGCTTGACTATGGCTTTTCAAGAGAACAATGACGCGCTCTCGCTTTTGCTCTCTTTCTCGCTCTTGCTCTCTTTGGCTGGTCAGCACATACAATATGTGATGAATAATTTCGAATCGAGAGTTGCATGCATGCTGAAGAAGAAGGATGAAGAGATCACAAATGCTAACACAACGGTGATGACATTGAAGAATCATGTGTTCAAACTCATAGAAGAGAACTTCTTGTGGAAGAAGGTGGCAAAGGATACTGCAGCGGATGTTAGGACACTCAAAGGAGAACTTGAACAGGTGAAACGGGAATTTGCGGCAGCCAGCGACGCGGGTTCTGAATGTTGCGGTTCATCGGATCCGAAGATGCTCATCCCATGTAAGATATGTGGGTCTCGAGATTCGTGCATGCTAATGCTCCCTTGCAGACACCTGTGTTCTTGTAAAAACTGCGATGGCACCAATCAAGTCTGCCCGGTTTGTAATTCTGTTAAAAACGCAAGTGTCGAAGTGCTCTTTCCGTGATAAATTTTATTGTTTTTTTTTATAAAAATCGTATTAGGAATAAGAGGAGTTTGAGTTAATTGTAGATCAGATGTCAAATAATTAGTTGTTAAGATTGTTTCTATATAAAGTTATTAGTTATTTGACTCTTTAAAGGAATTTCTTAGCGATCATTTTTGTTCAAGTGAATGAATGAGTCAATGATAAACAATAATAAAAAAAAGGGCTCAATTGAAAGTCTTCGTCATCCAAATTCAATGAAGAACACACACATCAGTAATTAATACTGGTATCGTCTGAACAAAACGACATGGAAAAGGACCTTGATTTACAAAAGAGTAACTAAAACAGAAGAACAATTACTTGAAATAAGATGAAGTCCTGGCATCCTTGATCAGCACCCTGGACGCCGACCTCCTAGAAAGATAAACGACTTGTGGTCGTCATTCAGGAGCTTCACTAGGTAAAAGCTCCTGACTTCGTGAAGGCCGAGGCGGGTCCCTCATGCCGCGTTCAGGGCGACAACGCCCATTAGGATCCGGTATGCCCCAGGGGAAAACTGCAGGGGATGGATGCCAAAAAAATTGAGAAACTCTATAATCAACCAGGGGAGTGGAAAAGAGTGCATGTCGGCCTCTACCTGACCAGAGTACAGAAACAGAGACTCCAGGTCAGGAGGGGGTGGGAGGCCCCCCAGGTACTCCTCAACTATAACGTTGTCAGGGAATTGAGCCATGGGTTTAGATGGAAGAAAGAAGAGAAGAAAGCCCGAGCCGAAATGGAGACGGGAGAGGCCGAGGTTCATGTATTTTATAAGCGCATACGGCAACTCAAACAGTCACCGCCCTGGGAAAACGTGGTATCCGAATTAAACGCCACCACTAACTCCACTCATGAATTCGACGTTAAGAAGGGGTGGAGACCCAAGGAGAGCATTCAAGCAAGTGAGGGTGTAGACGTCGAGGCTCCTCCACATCCGCACCCACTATGCCACGGAATCCGAAGAGGTGGGCGCTTCGTACCCCGGCCCAGACGCCTACGTGATTTGGCCTCACCATGGCGGGGATTCCATGGGGCTGTTCTTCTGGTTGTCCAGCATCTGGAAGACTAGAAGAAGGGGGGCATTTGTGGAAGGCCAAATCTGCATGAAGAATTAAGAACAAAGTTATGCCAAAATAGTAGAGGAATATGAGGATAGTCCGCAAAGAAAGTTGACCCATTGAGGCCCAATTGATGGCTGGTCGGGCATTAATAAATGCCCAATCCGGTCGGTAATGACCGCCACCCGACCAAGGGAGAAGCTGAGCGAAGGTATCCCGGTTGGCTCAGCATTGTTTGACCAAGGAAGCGGGTCAGGTCGAGAAGTTTGAAAAAATGAAACCCTAGATCCAAACCCTAGAAGTTTGAAGCCCATTGATTACGTGGAAAATTTTAAGTAATCCAATCCAACCATATACACCATTCATCATAAATCATAAAATACATGGTCCAAAAAACAGATCCTTCTTCAAAGACCCTTCCGCAACAGAGCATGATCGAGATCAAGATATCAAAAAATCTAAGATCCAACCGGAGATCCATATCAACAGCATTAAATGAAACACAACAATTCAAAGTCATTCTGGACATAACTAAAGTAGTAAATATGTCCCAAGACCCAAATTTTAAAGAAGTTTGAAAAAATGAAACCCTAGATCTGAAGAAACCCTAGATTTGCAAACAAATGAGAAAAGAAGGCTAGATTTGGATACAAATATTTAAATAAGGAGAGGGAGGTGGGGCTGACCGGCGTCGCGCGAAGGGGGGTGGCTGACTGGCGGAGGGAGGTGGCGTGGGAGGAGGGCGGACCGACGCGCGTGGCCGTCTTCACCTTCTTCGTCAACAGGGTTTCAGTTTTTTGGGGTTCTCTAGTTCTTCTTCATGGGTGTTAAATGAATGAGAGGAGAGAGAGTATGTTTGGTGAAAAGAAGGCTTATAAAGGGTGACGGGTAACTTGGATCAATCGGTTCTCTGTTTTTTTTTAAATGCATTCGACGGTTCGATCAATTAATTCCACACAGATCCAACGGTCGATATTGCCTGCCGCACAAGGGCCACACCGCCTCACCTAATCGGTTCTCTATATATATATAAGGGAAAATGATAAAAAAAAATCTCTTAAAAGTTTGAAATACCCAAATTAGCTACTTTTCAAAATTATACCTAAAAAAGTCTCATTTCACCATTTTGGAAACACAAAAGACTAATTTACCCTTATGTAATTAAATCTTTAACATCCCTTGTTATGTTATTTCACACAAAAAAATTATTTTTTCTACAAAATAACAATCTCTCTCTATTTGACCCAAATCAATCCCCTCAGAGATTTTGTTATTATATATCGTGTTGTAAATTTTTTATATATATCTTACATGATGTTATTTATTATTTTTCATTATGTATAATCATTATATGTAATTTAAAACTGTGTTGTGCTTCAAGCAGCTGATGATATTTTAGTAGTATATATCATTATTCACATTTTTTTTACTTGACTATTCACATATTTTTATGGCATCATTAATTTATCATAAAAAACTCAACATTTTATGGAGTTTATCATAAAAAAAACTCATATCATATTAGCACATATCTTATGAAATCCATCTAATCACAAAAATTTAGAGTAAAAAAAAGTTCTCCCTGAGAATGTGTGAAATACATTAACAAAATTAAGTTGGTGAAATATTTTAACAAAATTAAGAGGTATAAAATTAATAGGTATAAAATATATTTAGGATTTAATTACATAAGGGTATGTTAATCTTTTGTATTTCTAAAATTATGAAATGAGTTTTTTTAGGTATAATTTTAAAAAGTGGCTAATTTGGGTAATTCTAACTTTTGAGAGATTTTTTTTGTCATTTTCCCTATTTAGAATTTATAGATATCTGATTTATAGATATTTTTTTAGAATATATATTTATATATAAATAATAAATTCAAAACGAATTTTTTATTTCATATAATCTATTAAATACTTAAATATAAAAAGACAAAACCGACGACCTTTACTTTATATTCTATCTATATTCCATATAATGTATTTGATTTTATACTTTTATTAAGAGTTAATTTAGAAATATAAAATTAAACTTTCTTCTTTTAATAAGTAATGTAATTAATGAATATAAAAAAGGAAAGTTTTTCTAATTAAGCAATTCCCAATGTGAATTGAAATTGACAACACAGAAGAACCAATATAACTACATATTTTTGTTATTAAGCTTCCAACTATAAAATGATGCCGCGACAAAATATCCGAACAAATCACTTTATTTTTTTTTAAATGAATATAATCTTAGACCGAGAATCCGAGGAAATCAAAAACATAACCGACTTCTTCATTTCATATTTCTATCTATGTACATTAATAACAAAAATAAAACTTGCCTTTGTGAGTTGAAAGAGCAGTTATAAAAACAAATACATAAACCTCCAAGCAATCATCTTTGTTTATTCTGAGTTTGAGCTCTTGTATTTGGGGATTTGCTTGACTATGGCTTTTCAAGAGAACAATGACGCGCTCTCGCTTTTGCTCTCTTTCTCACTCTTGCTCTCTTTGGCTGGTCAGCACATATAATATGTGATGAACAATTTCGAATCGAGAGTTGCATGCATGCTGAAGAAGAAAGATGAAGAGATCACAAATGCTAATACAACGGTGACGACATTGAAGAATCATGTGTTGAACACATTTAATTTTCTTCCACAAGAAGTTCTCTCCTACGAGTTTGAACACATGATTCTTCAATGTCGTCACTGTTGTATTAGCATTTGTCATCTCCTCATCTTTCTTCTTCAGCATGTATGCAACTCTCGAATCGAAATTGTTCATCACATATTGCATGTGCTGACCAAGCCAAAGAGAGCAAGAGCGAGAAAGAGAGCAAAAGCGAGAGCGCGTCACTGTTCTCTTGAAAAGCCATAATCAAGTAAATCCCCAAAAACAAGAGCCCAAACTCAGAATAAACAAAGATGATTGTTTGGAGGTTTATGTATTTGTTTTTATAGCTGCTTTTTCAATCACAAAGGAAAGTTTTATTTTTGTTATTAATGTACATAGATAGAAATACAAAATGAAGAAGTCGGTTATGTTTTTTATTTCCTCGGATTCTCGGATTACAATTAAAGAAGGAAACACATCGGTCTAAGATTATATTCATTTAAAAAAACGAAGCTATGGAGATACGTAGTTTGGGAATTTCAATTCACTTTGGGAATTGCTTAATTAGAAAAGCTTTCCTTTTTTATATTCATTAATTACATTACTTATTAAAAGAAGAAAGTTTAATTTTATATTTCCAAATTAACTCTTAACAAAAGTATGAAATCAAATATATTATATGGAATATAGATAGAATATAAAGTAAAGGTCGTTTTTGTCTTTTTATATTTAAGTATTTAATAGATTATATGAAAAAAAAAATTCTGTTTTGAATTTATTTTATATATATATATATATATATATATATAATTTATATATATATATATATATATATATAGTCGAGTGATTAGGTGCGGCAGCCGTCCGATCGCGGGTCCATCGCATCCAACGGTCGACGTGAATCGCACCCGACCGTCCGATGCGATGGACCCGTGATCGACGACCCGTGATCGCTGCCGCACCGTGCGGCCGCCGCACCTAATCATCCCTCATATATATATAGGGAGGTTATTTCGTGCGGCGAACGGTGGGTGCGGCAGCGATCACGGGCCGTCGATCACGGGTCCATCGCATCGGACGGTCGGGTGCGATTCACATCGACCGTCGGATGCGATGGACCCGCGATCGAACAGCCCACGTCGCGGCCGCACCCGCCGTTCGCCGCACGTAATAATTTTCATATATATATATATATATATATAGGAGCGATTAGGTGCGGCGGCCGCACGGTGCGGCGTCGACCACGGGCCGTCGATCACGGGTCCATCGCATCGGACGGTCGGGTGCGATTCACGTCGACCGTTGGATGCGATGGACCCGCGATCGGACGACGCACGTCGAATCGGCACGACCGCACCGACCGCACGCTATCACTCGACTATATATATATATATATATATATATATATATATATATATATATATATATATATATGCAGATGATAAACTGCGTGACGTGAGCGATACGGACGACGTGCGCGACGTGTTTTCGACCGCTCGATTTAATTTCCACCGAATGGACGGACGATTAAACACAAACATCAAACCACGGATTAAAAATTAAAAACAGAGACAAATATTCCCATTATACCCTCTCTCAAACAATCCCCTTCAACCCTCTCTCTCTCTCTCAATTTTTCAACCCTCCAGCTAATAATTAAGCCCCACCTAAAAAACAAAAAAGAAAAAAAAATCTATGAAAGGCAGAGGAAAAAAAAGCAAAAAAAAATGGGAAGACTCGCGGAGTCTCCGGCGGCGGTGGCAGCGGAGAGGAGGAAGGGCCGGCCGAGGAAAAAGAGAAAGGGCAGGCCGGAAAGGTCCACCTCCGGCAACCGGACCTCCTCCTCTCGCCGCAGCAGCATTCTCCTCCGTCGCAGCAGCGGCCGCCGGCAGTTGGAGGAGGAATCGGAGGAGGAGGAGGAGATCGAGTGGAGGAGAGAGAAGAAGATGAAGCTGGTGCTGAAGCTCGATCAGACGAGCAGGAGGAGGAGATCCTCTCCGTCGTCGGAGGAGGAGGAGGAGAGCGCGGGACGGACGGCCGAGAGAGAAAGAGAAGGGGCTTCTTAAGAACCGAAAGCGAGCGGCCGAGAGAGAAAGAGACGGAGAAGATTTTGAAAGGTTTCGCGTAAAAAAGAAACCAAGTTTTTCACATTCGAATCGGTCCTTCTTCTTCTCCCGAGTCTCTCTCTGTCGTTTCTTCGTAGATTCTGAGTTTACGTGAAGAAACCCCATAGAGGGATTGAAATTTTGGTTTTTTTTTTCGTTTTTGTTCTTTGGGGGCTATAGGAAGGAGCAAAGATCGCTCCTTTCAGGGAGGAGGTTGGGATTTGTATGTCAAGAGGGAAGGTGAAGTTCAGGGCAAATTGTGTCTTGGCGTCGGAGTTGGATTCGGACTGGCGTCTGGGCAGACGGTGAGTAAGTGGATCGAACGGCCCACGTCACGGCCGCACCTGCCGTTCGCCGCACGCAATCATTTTCATATATATATATGAGCGCGATGAGGTGCGGCGGCCGCACGGTGCGGCAGCCGTCCGATCGCGGATCCATCGCATCCAACGGTCAACGTGAATCGCACCCGACCGTCCGATGCGATGGACCCATGATCGACGGCCCGTGGTCGACGCCGCACCGTGCGGCCGCCGCACCTAATCGCGTCCATATATATATATATATATATATATATATATATATATATATATATATATATATATATATATATATATATATATATATATAGGGAGCCGATTAGGTGCGGTTTACGGTCGGTGCGGTGCGCGATCACGGGCCGTCGATCACGGGTCCATCGCATCGGACGGTCGGGTGCGATTCACGTCGACCGTTGGATGCGATGGACCCGCGATCGGACGACCCACGTCGTAAACCGCACCGACCGCATACCGCACGTAATCGCGACCATATATATATATATATATAATCTCAATCATTAATATTTAATCAAAGAAGAAGAAGTGATCTCAATTAAAAACAAATTAAACACTATATATATATGGAGCCTCTTTTTAAAATGTGGGTATATATATGAGTTCGTCCGGATTCTGCTTCCAGAGATTCGATGTGGGCATATGGTCTTCTGCTATAAAGCCAGTCTCTTTGTTTCATTCTCTCTTTCATCCTTCTCTGCTTCTGAGGATTTCTTCTATCCGTTTGGATCTGCGTTCCACCCGCGTTGGTGGTGGTGGACGTCGACGCCCAACCAAACAAAAAAGTGAGTTTCCGCGTTCGATTATTTCATTCGGCGTTTCAAGCTAAATTTTCCTTGCCTCCCCGACGCCTCAAAAAAACGATTCTCACGTTAGACTCTGCTTTCGCCGACACAGCTACCCCAGAAGTAGATCCAAACGGAGCCTAAATTTTGAATCTTTGATGATTTTTCACAGGAGAAATGTTGAAGGTGTGATCGACTGTGCTTTTGGCGAGCTGTGATCCAAACTTGTGTTTATCTTGGCGTGTAAATATTCTATATTTTGCATGTCAAATATTAGATTTCTTTTTGTTTCTTCTAATGGACAAGTATTTATGTGTTTTTTATGGGGTTGTTGCAGGATCAGAGTGATTGTACTGACACAGGCTTGAAGACAATAGATGACCCAAAGAAACCTCTTTTTCTCAAAGAGCTGAAGAAGATCTGGGACAATGAAAGCTCTGACCTTCCTTGGTCTCGGCTGATTCACGCCTCGCATAGAAATATTCACTCATCCAGAGTACCATAGCTGTGATCGGCAATCCTCGAACCCCTTTTAACACACTGTTGAAACTTTCAGATTTGTTGGTAGTAAATATCCCATAATGACGACCCTCGTCATAGCATAGGGCCCATGTCCGAGAAGGCACGTTGTCGAGCCATTCGCGAGCATTCGGGTTGATAGTTAGAATTTTCTTCATCTCTTCGACAAACATAATTGGGCATTTAATTGTAGTAGCTCTCCATACCATGTCACTCAGCTCTTTGTTTTTGTATTCTTTTTTGAAGTTATCACTTATATGCCTCATACAAAAACGATGATTCCAATGCATGCCCACCTCGTTCTCAAGGTTCTGCATTGCACTCAATATACCCCAATGCCTATCTGAGATCACACAGATATTTTGCACCCCTCCTAAGCAACAAAACACACCATATAAAAAAAACCGCCAACTGCTTGTGTTTTCATATTCAACAATGGCAAAAGCTAGAGGGAGCAATCCATTTTCAGCATCGGTAGCAGTGGCAATCAAAAGACTCCTCTTGTATTTACCGTACAAGTGCGTTCCATCAATGCATAGCAATGGGCGACAATGTTTAAAGGCCTCACATGTTGGCTTAAATGTCCAAAAAACACGCTCAAACTGGCGAACTCTTCTACCCATGTAATCTTCCTGGATAACATGACCTTCAAACAACACTTCCAATCCCGGATTCGTCCTCTTCAAGACTTCAAAGTATAGAGGAAGTTCTATAAATGATTGCTCCCAATTACCGAATATTCGTAACATGGCTTTCCATTTAGCACGGTGTGCCTTTGAATATGAGATGTTGTAGTGATGGTCGGCACGTATCCGATCCACGATCTCAATCGGACTAATGCGCAAATTATGACGGAGGGTGGGCATGATAAGCTCAGAGATGTAGTCCGAAGTGAACTGTCTGTGGTTCGATATGAGAAGTGGATCTACACATGTATGAGGGCCTCTCATTGTAGAGATCCTGAACACTGAAAATCACCCGCCTTCTTCTCATGCAATCTCCAAGGACACTGTGTCTCAATGCACTTCGCAGTGTACCTATCTACCTCAGATTTCATCACCATACATTGTACACATCTCTTTATGCTCCAAGTTTGCACAGCACTAATTAATGCTTTCTTATCTTTGAACATTAACAACTGACCAATTTGAAGATTGTCTGAAGAAGATCCAACTTCATAAATTGTTTGATGGACATTTTCTGCCACAGTTTGTGATATCAACTCGGGCATGGGATACATGTGTGGAACTTCATACTCGGGTTGAGCTGCTTCCTCCAAATTAAACTCTTCCTCGGTGTTATCTCCTCCAACCCACTGATCTTCCTCATCTTCTTCCCCTTCTTCCCCTTGTACAGCTTCTTGAGTTTCTACACGTATGTCATCGAAACCCATATTGCCAACTGGAGATCTATAAATGTAATCATACGATAATTAATAGCTATCAGTGATAGTTGACACTAATTGAGTAAAATAAATTGTATTCCATCCATACAATACTTACAATTGTTGTGCATTAAGACTCTCATGCAGATTTTCTGGTTCTATAGTAGTACCAAAATCGTCATCTTGTGTGTTTGGTACCATATAAGGATATGAGTCATCCGCATCATATGGCACTGAACATGAGCCCCTTTGTATGATTTCCTCCTTCTCTATCCACAATTTGATGCCATGTACATGCTTTGGATATAACTTCACCATCACTTTTACACTCACATCATCTTCGATGGGGATACCTGAGCTCATTCCAGGATGTGTTGGATGCATGACAATCATCGACAATGTGTGATGACTTGGATCCGTTCTCGTTAATTCAAACATTTTTTGAAGTAAATCAATATAGGAAATCTTCTTATTTACGATAGTGGCTTTTCGAGAACCACCTTCGTATATCAAAGTTTCCCCATGTGGAATGATTTTGTCATCGAATGAGTATATCAAAGGTACATCGGATTTTTTTCCCATCTACAAACAAATCACACCACTTCATATACTATGCATTTATATTTCAAATTTAAAATTTATTTTATTCAATTGCCAAAAAAAATTTAGGACAATACATGGAAAAAGTAAATAAATAATACAAATAATTTCAATAAACAAACCTAGACAATGTACAATTTAGGTTTGAACTCAAATCATTTTAGTGCAAAAAACATAACAAACAATTTCAAACAAAAAAATGATAAAAAAAATAACAAAAAAAAATAACAAAAAAAAATGACAAGAAAAAAAATGAGAAAAAAAAATTACAAATGATCACAATGACATGCAAAATAATTTATTTTTAGAGTTACAATATATATCTTTCGGTTTGGGAGAGCTTCAAAACCCATTAGTGATCCTAGGTCAAGAGAATGGAGTGAGGGATTTGGGTATTTCGGGTGTAAGAGAGAAATGGGGTGAGAGAGATGGGTTTCTCGGGTTAGCTGCTTATTTATATAAATGAACAGTGGAGGCGTGTTATATATAACACGCCTCTATATTTTTCAACGGTGGACGTTTTATATATAACACGCCTCCATCAATACACTTTAAACACTTTAAAATCCTTTAGATTATATTGGAGGCGCATAAAATTCAATTTTTATTAAAGAGGCGTGTTATCCATAAAAATCCGAAAAATATAAACACTCTGCTGATCGATGGCACACCTTACAAGGCTCTACTCAACCGGTATATATTCATTCTCTCTATATAGATCACACTTAATTAGGAAAGATAATGACATTAATATATATCTTTCTATGGATATTTCTATCACACATATTAGGGTTGCAACTCGGGTGGGTTGGGTTCGGGTTGACCCCAACCGAACCTAACCCGAATTCCAAACTACTCAACCCTAACCCGACCCAACACGATTTTCAACCCGAATTGGACCAACCCGAACCCAACCCGAAATTAAATAAACCAACCCGACCTAACCCGAATTGGACTAATCCGACCCCAACCCTGATTTTCAAGCCGAATTAGACCAACTCATCCCAACCCAAATTTCTAACATGATGTGTAAATTACATAAATCAATCCGACCCAACCCGTAAGATTAGTTAAGTTTACCTAAAATTTGGACTACCCATATTTAAAAGCTACAGAATAGACGGCCATGATCTTTTCTTAACTATTAATTTACGGGTTCGGGTTGGGTCGGGTTGTGAGTGAGGTCAACCCGAACCCAACCCGATTTGTGAGTCAACCCGAATTGGCCAACCCGAACCCGATTTGGTCAACCCATATACAAATCGGGTTCAACCCGTCGGGTTCGAGTTCAACCCGACCCAAATTGCAGCCCTAACACATATTTATCACACACATATATAGATAGATCGCTTTTTCAGAAATGCCATCACACATGTCACCAACATCATGTATATATCATATCTTGAACATACACTTTTTGGAAAAATGAGATTATCACATATATGTTTGCTTGCTTGTAAATTAATGTGCAGCCAAACACTGCGATTTTCCCTCATCCTTACATGGTGGAGCACGAGGATGATGATGGTTTGGGTAAGTATTTCTTTCATGTCCTCATGAAATTCTATCAATATTGTTAATGTTGTGCATGTTATTGTCAATAAAACAAAGACTTGAGCATTGATTGTAGATAACTAATGATAAATCTACACAAAAAAAATTTAAAAATCTTCCTAAAATATTGATTTTCCTTTAGTCTCACCAAGCAACATTTCAAACTACTTGATTATAGACCTCATATGAAACACAGTCAGGCCTGCTAGCTTAAATATTCACTGCATGCATGGATGAATGAATTTCTTTTTGTCAGAATTAGTTTTATGCAAAATATGAAAAAAATTGATGTGGGTGAACTCTTTATCAGGACTGCAAGGAGAGATGAGGATGTTCTTGGAAGGCCTAGCTGATGCTGAAGATGTGCCATCATATGTTGCTGCTCATCCTTTCGGCCAGCCTGTGATAACAGCCACAGATCCAAATTGGGACTTCTACTCTCAGATCATCCATTCTTTCTCTAATGACCATTAGTCTCTTCATCTGCAATCCGCAAATCTTGATCTGCTTTTTCTTTCTCAACTTCAGTTCACCAATTAAGCTTGCATTCTGCATAAGCATATGCTACTTTTCTTTTTGTTTTTTGGATAGAAATATTTCTTCATGTTTTAGGTGACTCTGCTTCATTTTGTAGTGTGTTTCCAACACAGAAGCAATTTTTTTCTGCACAAAGCTATGTAGCTCTGAAAACAGCATGTTATTGTTTTGTTTTTCCATTTCTTTGGACTATTCATAAAGGAAAGTTCTTGCCTTTTGCTTTGCACCATTTAGAATTGGTAATGCCTGATGATATGGTTAATCTGGACACTGGTCTCCTTAAATCTTGCTCTCCAATATCTTAAATGTCAAAGCTGGATATGAAAATTCAAAGTCTCAGGGTCAGGGTCAGGGTCAGGGTCAGCTCGATATGTTATTAGGCTTAAGACAATTAAATAATATTTATTTTAATTTTAAAATATTAAGTTTTTACTTAAATATCGTTCTTCTAATTTTTTGGGATGTAAAATTACTAGTTAAGTTTTTACATTCAAGTTTTTATTAGATTCAAATAAAAGGAGATCATGTTCCTTGATGTCCACACCATATAATTTTTTTTCTTTTTGTGTATAGCAAACAGGAAGTCCAGATAGATTTTTTTTTAGATAAAGAAAAAATAAAGTGAAAAGAAGGTTTTTTTTTTAAATAAAGAAGAAATATTGGAAAAAAGAAAAGAAGATAATGTGAAAAAGACACTTTTTTAGGCATTGTTGTTTTATATTCCATTTTTTTTAATTCAAAAAAACCTTTAAATCCTATTGGTGAAGTAATTTTTTTTTGCTATTTTTAGGTATCATAAAATGTTATCAATTTTTTATTGGTTCTTTTTTAACCATATCAAAATAATTATTAATTTTAAAAAAAATTGCAATGTGAAAAGTTATCATCGGTCAATATATGGATCTACTTATAAATAAAAATAATTTATGGGCCTTTGTGCATTTGGGGGCCTCAGGCAATTGCCTGAGTTGCCCAATAAAATAGCCAGCTCTGCTCAGGGTTCGGTGGCCTAGAAATAGACTTTTTGTAATATTATGCATGAACTATTATTAAAAAAATATCATATTTTACTTGGATGATCTAATACAAGAATAGATATGCATGTACCCATAGCGATTGCATAATGGTTTTGCAGTGTTTATTCAGAACCTTGGGGAAAAAAACCAATAATTTATCGGCATGGAATCATGTAATCACATATATATGCTTTCTTTTGCTTTGCTTCCCTTTATACATATTTAGTACACTTATTATAGTACACTCACTGACTCACCAAAATAAATTAAAAGTAACACAGCGAAAAATTAAAATAAAGATCCAACAAACGTTAAGATCCTTCAACAAACCACAATTCTCAAAGAGAATACTAAAACTCAAAAGTATATTAATAAAAGTTGAAAACTCTATATTACAAGCAGTGGCGGAGCCACCATCGGACCGGGGGGGGCATGTGCCCCCCGTGGATTTTTTATTTATTTTCATGTCCTTTTTATTTGTTTTTAGGTCCTTTTAATTTTTTATGGTAAGTTAATTTTAATTAGGGTCCATAAATCATAAGTCCACCTACATATGAAATTCCCCAAACAGCAACCACTCACAATTAAATAAAATAAAATTAAAACAACACTCACATCATTTTTAACTCTTTTTTTTTCATTTTATCCATATCCCACAAACAGTTATAGAAACACGGATTCCACTTCTCAACGTCTTCACATAGGTGCCCATCTTGAAAAAAATAAATTTTTAAATCTCTTTTTTTCTTTTTTCTTTTATATCTCAACTGTTTCTAATATCAATCTTCATCTCTAAATAATTTTTACTTTTTGTTCCATTAAATGTCTCACAATTGAGAATCTACAATTATAATCCTCTCTTCTCTTCAATCAATACTTTGAAGGTATATAATTTTTTCATTTTACTTATTATCATTGTTACTAATTTATTTAAATTTTAAAATATTTGTATAAATATCTAAAATAATCAAATCATTCAACATTTTCAGAATATGAAACCTCATCGAAGTCAAATTTAAATGTATGTATTGCTTATTAGATTTATGTTTTGACATTTTTTTTTATGAATTATCAATATGAAATATGACATATCATTTTAAAATATAATAATTATTTTTTATAATTATCCAGTGATATGTTTTATATGAATGTCTTCATTTCATTTTACACGTATTTTTAATCTATGCTATTGAAATAAAAAAACATAATGATGTAATTTTAAAAAATATTTATATGTCACATTAGGCCCCCCTTTATAAAAATCCTGGCTCCGCCACTGATTACAAGCCTCTCTTTTTATAATAGGGAAAAACTTACTAAAAATAAAAAAAAATGAAATTTTGTTATAACTAACTCTAGGGGATCTTAGAAGATCTTGGGATTTTATTTTGGTTAAATACGAATTATTTTGAATGAGATATGCTAAATTAAAATGTTACTAAAAATAGCAAAAGGGCCATTTTGAGGGCCGAAAAATGGGAAAAATGAAAAAATAAGGACGTGTTGTGGCATAGCGACAACTCTTGAAGATGTACTCGACATCTACCTCCAGTAAAAATTCCAGGTGATTCCGAGTTCGGGTTGCCATTTATTTCTCTAGCCGATTTTTCTGTAAATATTTGAAAATCTTAAAATGGATCATTTCGGGTTCATCACTCCCAAAACGCGTAGGTCACCCGTTCTGCATCAAAAATGTTATTTGATGTTGGGGAAACAATTTTTTTTTCTCTACCAAAATTGCATAGGAATGGTTATTGCATCTAAACAACCAGACTTGTGTGAACTTTGCAAAGGCATGATGAGCAGATGTCATTTCTTCAGTGCACATTGCCTGTGGAATTCGATTTTCATGTGAATAGCATTTTAAGTTTCTCGATACGAGCGGATCGAAGAACTTCTTGATCAGTTCCCTACAATAGAACATATCAGACACATCAGAGCAGGTCAATGATAATGCATCACAACAGATTTGATGATCGCGCAAAACTCACCTTCACTATGAATTGTTGGATGTTAACACTCTTAATGACAAAGCCATGAAAGTGAAACTTCAACTTCTCTTCATGCAAGATAGAATGGCATGGCATAACATGTTAGACTTGGCCACAGGAATGACTGTACTAATGTTGATTATGCAAGTAAGGACATAGGAAAAATATGTTTTTCTACATGTATTCCTAAGAAACATGAGGAATAAATTATAAATGTAGTTAGATTTAATTAAATACTAAATTTAGTTTGAAAGTTTTAATTACATCATATCTCAACTATAATATATTTGATGTCCAACTTTGACGTGATTAGATCTAACGGTTTTAAACAGTTGCTGTAAGAATATAACCGTTATCGAAACTATGGTAACGGTTTAATATCAGTTAACATAGATTGGTGATATTATATATACGGTAACGGTTTGCACTATTTTTTGTCACGGTTTTTGGAATCAAATATTGACAATTACCGCCGCCGCCGGCCACCGTCAGCCTCCGGCCACCGCCGCTGCCGGCCGCCGGCCACCGCCGGCCATCTCCGGCAACCCTCTACCGCCCCCGGCCGCCTCCGGCACCACCTTAAGACTCCAAATCACTAAATCGATCATAACTTCCTCTCCGGAAGTCCGATTCAGGTGATCCATGAGTCAATTTTGTTCGATATTTCGTGCTCTACGTTCTCGTTTGCTTCTGATCCTCATCCGAGAGGTTCTGCACAATGTCAGAAACCAGCGACGACGCTAATCTTCCGTCACCCACTTCAAAGGTGGATGATCTCCCTCAGGCTACTGTGGTATCTCATCTCTCCCAGGTTGCAACTCTCTCTCAGATAGTCTGTTTTGAGAATTTTTGGGACAATCTTCCGAACTCGACAGATTTTCCTCTCAGTTTTGCAGACGATTGGTCACCCTGGCACATTACAGTGCAAAGCACTCTCGATCGTTGTGATCTTGTTGGATATATTGATGGTTCTACTGTGCAACCTTCTGATCGAGACCCGACATATATCACCTAGCGCACGCGAGATAGACGTGTCCGCTCTTATTTGATCAATTCTGTTGATCGTTCGATCCGCGCAGATCTCACTGGTTTCACGTCATCCGCTGCACTATGGACTCATCTTTGTGATCGCTTTGAAGAGAAAAGCGGTTCTCGTGAATATCAACTTCTGATCGAGACCCAGACTGCTACTCAAGGTGATCTATCTGCTCAGACTTTATATGGTCGCATGAGGGCAAACTTTAGGGAGCTTCGTGCGCTTGAGCCTGGACCGATGGCCACTCCCGCCGAGCGAGAAGCCTTTCGTGATCGTTTAGAGTTGTACCAGTAATTGATGGCTCTTCGTCCAGAGTTTTCCGCATTGGCCGGTCAACTCATACATCGGAATCCACTTCCTCGATTGGTTTCTGCTGTCGCTGAGGAGACTCGTCTTCGCACCATTTCTTTGCGCCGCTCCACTCCATCTTCCACTTATGAGGGTGTCTTGGCAGCTACTCCTGCGTCTCTCCCAGGTTCTTCTCGAAAGAATATTGTTTGTGCTCACTGCAAGAAGCCTGGACATCCGATCGCCGATTGTTGGAAGCTTCATCCTGAAAAGCGCTTTGGCCCTAAAGGGAGAGGACAGCGTCGCACCACTACTCCCTATACTTCTGCTGTTGTTGCTACTGAAGCTCCGTCTTCCTACACAGATCAGCTTGGGTGTATCCGAGAGAGTCTCGAACAGCTAATCGTACAGCAACCTCCTCCTGGTTCTTCTACTCCCTCTGCTTTCTCTACTACATCGGGTACTCTTGTTCATTGAATTTTTTATTCGGTTGCTTCACATCACATGACACCAGATAGTTCTATCCTCACTGCATGCTCACCAGCACCCTCACACCTACCCACGATTCACACTGCCGATGGCTCTCCCTTAGTCATCACGCAGTGTGGCTCGATCACTACCACCTCTGACCCTACAGGACGCCTTTCATTACCATTCGTTTTGCACGCTCCTGACCTTTGCATGAATCTTATATCTATTAGTCGATTGTGTGATTCGGGTCTCACTGTTACCTTTACCACATCTGGTTGTCTTGTGCAGGATCCACAATCAGGGCAGAGGATTGGCGTTGGACGTAGGCTTGGTGGACTTTATTACGTGGAATATCTTCGTCTCCCTGTTCCTAATCCATCTGTCTTCTGTGGTAGTGTCACTTCTGATGTCGACTTGTGGCATCGAAGGTTAGGTCATGTGTCTGAGTCTCGTCTCAAAGAACTCTTTCAGTCTGGTGTCTTAGGTCGTGTTGCTTTTTCTCCACTTTCTATTTGCGAGGGCTGTAAATTAGCCAAACCTGTGGCTACTCCTTTTAGTCCTAGTAATAATCAGTCCTCTATTCCTTTTTAGCTTGTTCATTCTAACATTTGAGGTCCATCTCATGTAACCTCAAAGAGTGGTTTTTCTTATTATATTAGTTTTATTGATGACTACTCTCGTTTTACTTAGATTTATTTATTGCGTCATCGTTCTGAGGTTCCCAAAATTTATGAGAATTTTACAAATATGCTTTATATTCAATTTCAAGCTCGTATCAAAACTTTTAGGTCTGATTGTGCTCGAGAATACATCTCTTCTACGATGTGTTCTCTTCTTCATTCTCATGGCACCCTCTTTCAACAATCATGCCCCTATACTCATGAGAAAAATGGGGTTGTTGAACGTAAACATCGTCATATTCTTGAGACGACGCGTTCTCTCTTACTTTCCTCTTCAGTCCCCAGTATATTCTGGGCTGAGGCTGCTCTTCTTTCTGTTCATCTTATCAATATTACCCCCTCATCTGTTCTCTCCGGGATGACTCCTCATGAGTGTCGGTACCGTCGGGGAGGCCTCCAGGGTGTCGGAGCGGATTCCGGAGGGGTGCGCGGTGAGCGCGCGTGTTCGTGTGTGGGGGTTCTTCGGGGATTCGGATCGGATGCGTGCCCTGGCGGGCTCGGTCGGATCGTCTTCTTGGAAGGGTGAGGGACGTGTCGGTCCTGGTTGAGGCGCCCGATAGCGTCTCAAGAGGATTCAGGGGTTTGTGTGATCGCCACCTGCTTTTTCTAAAAGCAGGAAAAGGTTGGGTTTGGTTCTGATCTTCTACGTGGGGAGTTTGTGGGGTCTCCGCTCTGAGACACGGATATACCGTACACAGAGGTGAAAAACAGGTATCTTATTCTGCTTCTAGGGCTTGACTAAAGGAGTTATGGGACAAAGGGGTGTGAGTGGGGTGTGTATAGGGGGCGGCTAGTTGGATCTAGCCGTCTGGGGAGGGGCTGCTACTAGGGTTTAGCCGTCCCAGGTCTGGTTTGGTTTGTGCAGAGCTTTGGAAGGAAATGGGTTTGGTTTTTGGGCAGAGGCTAAGCTAGGTTTAGCCCGGGTTTCTGGAGGGTGGAATGAGATGGTGTTTTTGTGTAGGGAATAGGTGTTTTTCTCTCACAAAAGAGGCTCTCTCTCTCTCTCTCTCTCTCTCTCTCTCTCTTGGGATTTCTAGTGTGGAAAGGGAATGTGAATTGTGGGATGTTGGTGTGGATTTTGTGGATTGAAGGATGATGATGATGTATTTGGGCTTGGGACCCCTCTATTTATAGTAAAAGAGAGGTAGAAAAATATCCCGAGGGTAATGGAGTGGGTTGGCTTCGATTGGACCTCTCATTAATTCTCTGGTTTTTCTGTCAGAGACCAAGTGAAGGGCGGCTAGTTAGAACTAGCCGCCCGAGAGGGGGCAGCTACTTCCTGGTAGCCGCCCCTATCATGACCTGCCAAACGTCCCATCTCTAACAAGCGGTGGCTTGGGTCGGTTACTCGGTTTGATCCAGCCAAGAGAGGGCGGCTAAAGGTCATGACCCGCCGCAATGATCAGCATTTAATGCTGCTTTATGTCCCATCCAGGGGACTGGTCCAAAGTCGGCCAAGGGGCGGTCAGGGGGGGCGGCTAGTCTAAACTAGCCACCTAGTATGGGGCGGCTAGTTAGGGCTAGCCGCCCCTTTCCAGAGACTTGGGGGTTTTCTTTTTTTGGTTTTTAGAGTGGCGGGGTTTTGTTTTTAGGGTTTCTGGTTTTAGGTCAAGGCTAGGGTTTAGGGTTTTAGGTTTAGGTCAAGGCTAGGGTTAGGGCTAGGGTTTAGGGTTTCCTGTCTAGGTCTAGGTTAAGGCTAGGGTTAGGGTTTCTGGTTTACCGTACCTTTGGTTCTCTACTTGGATGTCCAACTGTGGGATATTTTCGGGTGTTACTTGAAGTATTTCTGTCTCTCTGGACGGTCAAAATTGGGGTATCTACAATTGTCCCTCATCGGACGGAGTCTTTGTGCGAAGCAGGAAAGACTTCGACCGATGATAAGGAAAGAGACCCCTATTTTGGCCGGCCCGACCTTCAAGAAGTTATGCCAACACGAACAGTACTATTCGGGGAGTTGATTTAGACTGTCAGAGGCTAGGTCTTGACTTAGAATTTTTAGCCTAAAGGATGATCCAGGTGGAAGGCGGAGAAAAGTAAATGGTGAGTGATCCAACCCGCGGTCGGGGTTCTTAGCTATCATGCGCGGAGCAGCCCAGCATCAGTTTCCTCATGCCTACCGTTCCCGTGCTTTGGAAAAACTCAGCAAGGAGGGGATATCGCCGACAGAAAGCAAGTAAAAGTTGATTTGGGTGAATTGGATCATCCGAAGGATAAGAACTCTGGAAAAGAACCAGAACTAAAGAAATTCGAATTTGAACGGTACTGAAAGTGTGGCGAAACTTCGGGAAAGTCGTGTTTGATCAAGTAATGTCTGGAAATAAATCAATACATGGCTGTTTGGTATGGAGAACCTTGGAATTTAATGCTGAGAAGAGTTTGGAAAGGGGTTTTGAAGCAAAACAAAGAAACTAGGGGGGCGGCTAGTTGTAACTAGCCGCCCGAGAGGGGGCGGCTACTCGCGGGTAGCCGCCCCTGGACTGGGTCCCTTATAACCGAAAAGACCCTCTCTCTCTCCATACGTTTTAAAAACGGTTTCTCTTCCCTCCTCTCTTCTTCCCTTCGGTTTCAAACTCAAAACCCTGATTTCTTTGCCTTTCTTTCCTTCATTTCGACCTCAATCTTTCTCTTTCTCTTGATTTCAAAAACCCTAGGTTTGGGTTCTCCTTTTCTTTTTCACACCGAGGAAGATGACGAGGTCGAAGGTGATTGTTTTGAGGGGAAAGCGACCACGGGTGGCTCGTGGAGAGCGTGGCCCGAGCTCTTCATCATCGGAGAGCGATAGGCCAGAGGTCGAGGCCGTGGGGGAGGCTATGGGTTCGACGGAGGTGCCGCCGGTGGACATTGGCGCGGGTGAGGTTGGAGACTTGCCCTTGGGAACTGCCCCGGAGGTTGGGAGTAGCATGATAGGCTACAAACGCAAGAGGCGGTGGTCGAGGAGGTGGTCTTGGGGGTCGGGGGATCGGCTGAGGGTGCAATTGAGGGGGCCGGGGCTGAGGGGGTTACCGAGGATGTGAGGGCGTCGTTGGATGCCCTTGTTGGGATTTTGGATAGGGAGGCCACAGAGGCCAGGGCTGAGGAGGAGGAAAGTAGGGCTATGGGGGCCTTTGCGGAGTTTATCTCCGGTGTGGGGAGGGTGGAGGGGATAGGAGAGGCTAGGGATGGGGCCGGGGAGGCCGAGGGTATGGGCACCGGGGCTGCCGAGGCCGGTGTGGGTGTTGGGGCTGAGGCCGAGGGGGCCGTGTTCGAGGAGGATGAGGAGGAGGATGACGACGGGATGGACGATCCCGACGAGGCCGAGGTGGACGCTCCTGGGTCCACACGGGCCGTGGTATGTTCCTAATCTTTTAGTCTTAGCCTTTTATTTTGGTGTATATGCACGTGTTTTGGTTGGTATGAATATGTTGTATATGTGTATTATACTCGTATGTGTGTTTTAAATAGGCATGCTTGCGTATAAGTTTAGTCACGGTGGGATGTGTAAGTATGCTGAGATGGGTTTTCTTTTATAGGGAGGGGGATAATTTCTATATATATATATCCATGTTTTGTTATATGCATATAAAGGAGAGAGAGATGACATAGTTAATATGCTTGCATGCGATACTTTTCTATGTGTATGTGATTTCGTACGTGTTTGATCGTGGTAGGGCATGAGGGAGTGTATGCATGCATTTCATGGGTTCGAGTTCTATATTGCTGTATTGCTTAGGTGTGTTTAGGGGAGGTATAAGCATGATAGGTTTGATGTAAGAAAGTGTGCGAGTGGTGACCACGGTGGGATGTGTTTGATGTTCTTCTAGCATGCGTGATCACATGAGGAGTGTAGCTTCTTACTTTCATGCTTTTGTTTCTTTTTTTTAGCATGTGGAAGTTTCATTTCGCAAAGCATGGTTTAAAATGATTTCGTAGATTTGGACTCTTACCTCTCGCTCGTTTTTAAACTGACCCATGTTTCCTTCGTTTGTTTTGTAGAGGCCGAATCGTATCCGGGCTTTATGGCACGGGACGAAGAGATGGTATGACGCCTTGGGGCAGGGGGAGAGGAGCTTGGTGGATGGAGCGGGCTTCCGTTCCTTCTTCCTGATCGAGCCATTCCACGTCCACCGTCCTTACGTGGAGGCTTTGGCGGAGAGGTGGGATCCGGAGAGTTGCGCTTTCATTCTCCCTACTGGTGCTGTCATGCCGACCCTTGAGGACGTCCATCGAATTACTGGCCTTCCGGTTTTGGGGGAGGCAGTGATCGCGGCCACCCTAGCTGACTACAGGGGGCTTTTCCGAGAGTTGATCGGGGAATGGGAGTTCGTGGAGCGGGAGCGGACGCTGAACCGGATCCCTTTAGGGCGGCTTTCGGGGCAGTACGGCCTCGGTTCCTTTACAGAGCGCCAGAAGGGCGAAGCTGCAGCTAGCTTCGAGAGGCGGCGAGCGATGATTGAGGCGAGAGAGGCGGCCGCGTGTCCATAGAGGGCATGGAGGGAGTTGAGAGCGTTCTTCCTCTACTTCTTCGGCCGGGTCCTCTTTTCAACGGCCTCTGATAAGGTTTCCTCGCATTCTCTCTTGCTGATGAGGGACCTGGAGGGCATGGGGCGCTACGCTTGGGGAGCGGTGATGCTTTCCCATCTATTTGTGGAGCTCTCGAAGAAAGTCAAGAGGGCCGGGGGAAAGAACCTTGGCGGCTTTGCGCCGTTTCTTCAGGTACGTGTAAGTGAGTGGTAAATGTCTTTTCTTTGGCTTAGCTCTCTTTGGTCCTGACGATTCCCATCTTGCTTTGCTAGATCTTTGGGTACGAGCACTTCTCCATTGATCGCCCGACTTTGGCTCCGTTCGATCATGCCCTCCCTTGGGCCATGAGATGGGAACCCCGGGGATCTTCCCGCTTGCACCGCCTCGCCCAATTCCGAGAGGCCTTCCGCGTCTTGTCGGAGGAAGAGGTATGAGTTTTCTTTGAATTTCTTTGGCTTGTATTTGGTTTTCTTTTGACTAAGCGCTCTTCCTATCTTTTGATGTTTTTTTTTTTTAGATGACGTGGAGGCCTTACTCGGAGGAGGTTCCCGAGGCCCTGGCGTGAGACATCTGGCTGATCTACTTCAATGAGGTCGTGTTCCATGCGATCAGCCGGGTCGTCCGCCAGCTTGGGTACCATCAGTGGGTGCCCGATCCTCTTCCGCGGCGCCCCTCGATTCCAGTGGCCGGGATTCCTCGGGATACGAACCTCCCGAGGAACTACGCGACATATGTGGCGAGATGGATGGGCCGAGGCGTCTTGGTGGGGCGTCGTCCCGAGGTGACTTCGAGTGACGAATACCTAGCTTGGTATCGTCGGGAGTATGCGGGTATCCTCGGGACGATGGAGGAGGAGATCCCGGATGCCTACGTAAGTTTGGAAGCTCTCCTTCTCTTCTTCGTTCTCTTTTGCTTGAATATTTTCTGAGTGGTGTTTGCTTTTGTAGGTTGAGTTGAATGAGATGGAGAAGAGGCTCAAGGCCGCCAATGAGCACCTCCAAGCGCGAGCTAGGTAGATAGAGGCGTTGCGGGTTCAGAGGGGACGCTTGCAGGACCAGGTCCGGGTCCTTGAGGCTCAGGTAGATGCTCTGTCGAGAGCGAGGGCTGACGGTGCTTCCTCTTCTTCCGCCCCTCCTTCTTCCATGATTTCTGAGCGAGAGCTCGAACTGACGAGGGAGCTAGATGTGGCCCGGAGTGAGTTGACGGCCGTGCGGATGGAGCTAGGCCAGGTGAGGGGTAGGGCTTCTCGGGCTGAGGAGGAGGCGGACCGGCTGAGGTCCATGGTGGCCTTGAGAGAGGAGGGGTTCATTACCCTAGGCCGTGAGAGGGACTCCCTCCAGATGAGGGTGTCGGAGTTGGAGGCTTCGGCGGGCGTTCCTGGAGGTTTGATGGGAGACCTCGTTCTCTCCAGGCGGCCGGGGATAGGGATCGAGAGGCGCTCAGGGCGTCTGAGGCGAGGGCGCGGGAGTTGGAGGAGAGGTTGAGGGCCGCTGAGGATCGGGCCAGAGGGACAGAGAGTCGCCTCCGACAGAGATTGGAGAGGAGAGACAGAGACATGCAGCAGGTCCGTCTCTGGGAGGCCACTATGAGGGGGAAATTGGTTGGAGGGGGCTCTATGACCGAGGAGGACCTCGATCTTCTTCCACTTGAGCCTGACCATTCTCTCTCGGCTTCCTTGGCTACTGGGGCCACCTTCAGCCGTGCCTCCTGTCCTTCGGCATCTCGGAGTCGTGGGATATACGCGAGGGCCGCGTCTTCAGTTCGAGAGACTCCTGCCGCTCCTGATGCTCCAGAGGTTCAGTCTTCTCCTCATCCGCCGCTCCCTTCTCAGCCAAGTCAGGACGTTCCTCCTACTCAGCCTCCAGCGGATGACGATACGCCAAGGTATAGCTTCTTTGTGTCTTGGTTTTAATAGAAGAATAGTACATATGCGATGAATTCATGCTTTTCTTCTTTTGTTTTTGGTTTTAGGTGATATTTTGGTGAGGTATAGCTCAAGACTTCAGAGTTTGGAGCGTTTTGAAGGAAAGGATTCTTTTTTTTTTAGGCTTTCTTAGGTTTGTGGTTTTGGGTGGGACAATTTTAATTATTCTCCTTTGTATGCATGTTTTGGAATAGTTAGTATGGGTGTTCATGGATATGTATGTATGTGTAGATGAATCTGGATTTTTATAGGTTTGATTCATGGATGGGTGTAGGTTTTGATATATAATTTGTTTTAGCATGGTATCTATACAGGTTTTGTGTATGAATATGTGTATGAAATGTGCACATGCAGGTTTTGGAAAGAATTTGATTTTAATAGGTAAACTAGCCGCCCAGTGGGGGGCGGCTAGTTATTTTTAGCCACCCCCTGCCTGGGGCAAGCTCACCTGAAACAAAGGGCAGGGGCGGCTAGTGTAAACTAGCCGCCCAGGGGGGGGCGGCTAGTCGAGTTTAGCCGTCCCCTGCCTGGGGCAATTTGGTCCTGCTACTCATGTCTGCTGCTGCCGCTGAAAGTTTTTGTGACCGTTCCAACCTTCGGGACCTATAAAAAACATTCTTTCCATGGACCAAGTGTTAAATCTGTCCAGATTGCGCCCCTGCGCTGACTTTCAAAGCCCTTCTTGCTTGAATTGTCAAGGGCTACAATCCATCTTAAGGTAAAATGGAAGGGTAATGCGAGAAAATAACGTGCGGGAGACCATGCCTTAGTACGCAAGGAAGGGATTCCAAGTGCGTGAGTGAAGAAAACTTTTAAGTATGTGTAAAAAGGTGGGACAATTTCTTCTCAGGCATGTGCGGCAAGGGTACGAAATGAGTGGGGACAATTTTAATATTTGTGGGGACAATTTTAATATGTGGGGACAATTTTAATATGTGGGGACAATTTTAATATGAGTGGGGACAATTTTCAAGAAAATCGGATGCCAAGGTGTTTTGGAAAAGGAAAATGCACGCTTATGCGTAAGTATATGTGGCATAAGGGGGCATTTTAGTTCTTCAATGGCTTTTCATGTGAGAGGGCAATGTTCTCGAATTTCTAAAGTAAAGGATGCCATCAAGTCCCCGTGGAGGAGCCCTTGTGGTCACCCACGTCCGGACCAGGATTGTATTTTGAATGGTATAGGCCTTAGGTGTCGATTTTTCTAGGTTCATGGGTTTCAAATGCTTAATCGTATTATTCTAAACATGCTGAAAAATCCATGAGTGTACCAAGAGTTGAGTCAAATAAGCTTTTCTTGGATAAACAAGTTTCTAAGTGAACTCATGTGAGTGTGTGTAGTTTGTAAACCTGGACACGATCTATCTTTGGTCAAAATTTCACCTTTCCTGGCAGACGTAGTTCAATTCAGAATCCCATTGCGAAAATAAAAGGGGAGGGAGAGAATGGGGTAAGAGTAATATCTTCCTTTTGGGCAATATTTAGAATTGTCCTAGTCTAGCACATGTCTTACTTTCTAGGTCCCTCTGGCTTTCTTCTTTTTACCACTTCTTTATTTTGGGATGGAAAGCACAGTCCGTTGTTTGGATCTGTACTGGTATAGCCGTTGTTTAGCGTATACCGTGCGTAAAGGCGTGAAAGCCTGCTAAATAGAGAGTTTAACCCGTTCACCTGGGTGTTTGGCCTCTCATTGCCTGATTTCTCTTTTTTTTTTTTTTTTTTTTTGTTTGATTCGAGGGGGGGGATTTTCTGTTTTTCACCCCGATTCTTTTCATGCTTCCCCTCTAGAAGTGTTTATATAGTGCCAGAGCCAGTTTTAGGACATATGCCAGGTCTAGGTAACTCCTCATTTCGACCTAGGGTTAATACGAGTAGGGCGGAAATAAGGGATGTTTTGCTTTGGGGGTTTTAAATTGTCCCAGTCTACGGGGTAGGCAATTTCTCTTCTTTCAGGTGAATCTAGTCCAGTTATACGTGTGTGAAGGAAACGGCATGATTTGGCGGAGATGTGTTCAAATAGATACGAGTTTATCTTTGAGAGTCTTATAATTCTATCATCGAGTACTAAACGCTGGAAATCGCAGGAAGGAAGAATAATAGTTCTTAGGTATTGAAAGTTATTCATGCATGGAATTTCTTTAGGTAAAGTGCATTCCATGAACCTGGAACCTCGACTCCTTCGGCATCTACCAGGCGGTAGGCATTCTCGGAATAGGCCTGGGTGATCACATAGGGTCCCTCCCATGTGGGTTGCAACTTTCCTCTTGGGTGAGGCTGTCTTGATGGCATGATTTGCTTGAGTACTAATTCCCCGATTTCAAATTTTCTTTTAATTACCTTCTTTTCAAATGCCCTTGCCACCCTTCTTTGGTAGGCCTGGGCATGGTCTGCCGCTCTTAGTCTTTTCTCGTCCAGTAGTTTGAGGCGTTTTATATTTGTTTTGAAAGTGTGGAAACAGATGCATACTTACGGTTTTGAAAAAAAAAAGGGACTGTGTTGGCGAATAGATACGTTTTTTGGAAAGAAAATGGGGATAAAGTTTTGGAAAATGGTTTTGTTTTTAGAAGGGGAGTGTGGAAAGGTAGTTTGTAAAAAAAATATTTTTGGCGGCAAATCATGGAAGTACAGTTTTGTTAAAACATTTTGTTTTGTAGATGAATGTGGAAGTAAGCTTTGGAAAACATTTTCATTGGAAATGCGGCTTGTAAATATTTTCGTTGTTTGGTAAACAAGTAAAGAAAGTTTGGAGAATTTCTTTGGAAGCCCGGAAATACGGTTTTGTAAAAAAAAACTTTTGTTTTGAAGGAGAGTGTGGAAAACATTTTTTGTAAAAACATTTTTTTTGTTTTTAAAGAAAAGTGGAAATAAAGCTAGAAACAAGTATGTTCAGAGTTGGGGAATGAAAGCTGATCAGCATGTATTTTTTTGGATTTTGGTTTCTTTTAGGAAAGCAGGTAGACAAATATGTACAGGGTGTCGAAAGCAAAAGCTGGTAAACAAATATTTTGATGTTTTGATTTTTAGAAAAAAGCTGTAAACAAATATGTACAGGGTGTCGAAAGCGAAAGCTGGTAAACAAATATTTTGATCTTTTGATTTTTAGAAAAAAGCTGTAAACAAATATGTACAGGGTGTCGAAAGCGAAAGCTGGTAAACAAATATTTTGATCTTTTGATTTTTAGAAAAAAGCTGTAAACAAATATGTACAGGGTGTCAAAAGCGAAAGCTGGTAAACAAATATTTTGATCTTTTGATTTTTAAAAAAAGCTGTAAACAAATATGTACAGGGTGTCGAAAGCTTACCCGGGGGGATCGGTACCTGGTTCTTGGATTCGTGTTGTTTCCTCGAGTCAGCTTCGCTTGGTTGGCCGGCTGATGTCCGGTGGGGGTCCCCTATTCCCGAACTCTTCTTCCCTGAGCCTTTTCAAAGGCCTCCCTTGATGGAGCAGTTCTTCGTTGGTGGAGCCTGGCTGCCAACATGCGAGCACCTCTAGCCGGATGTGCATGGCACAGACGCTCCAATGCCGGGCCCGCGTCTCGTTAAAGCGTGCTTCTCCCCATATGGATATTACTTTCCCGCGGTACGGGAAGCGAAGACATTGGTGTCGGGTGGATGAGACAGCTTCGATGCTGTTAAGCCATGTCCTCCCAACAATCAAAGGGTGGGGTGATTGTATGTTCATCACCATGCAGTTAACGATGGTGGAGACTGGGCCAATCTTCAGTGGGAGCGTGACCAGTCCGCAAGCGTTCTTGCGCGTGCTGTCGAAGGCATAAATGTATTCGTCTGAGGGCTCCAATTGGGAACCCGGCCTTCTAGCTTCTGGTAGGCGGAATATGTAAGAACGTTAGTTTCCACTCCCGTGTCAATGAGAATGTGCCGGAATTCCCTTCCTCCGAGTATGGCAGTGATAGCGAGGGGTGCAGAACGTGCTCCGGCTTTGGCGACTTCATGGGGGAGGAAGGTGATCGAGTTGGGCTCCGCAAGATTGCTTGGTGGATGCGGGGTCCTGGCCGTTTCTTCTGAGGGATAGTTGTAAGGGGACCCAGGTGGGCTATCACCTTCGTCCTCGTTCCCCGGTCGTAGGGCTAGTGTGAACATATTATGTATCGCCCAATTGTTCTCGTTCTCATAGTGGAGGCGCGCCTCTCCCCAGATTGTCAGGATATGACTTAAGAAGGGTAGTCGAAGGCATTGGTGCCGGGGGGAACAGATAGCTTGGATGCTGTCTAACCATGGTCGCCCCAACATCAATGGGTACCTTGTGTCGATGTCGGCCACGATGCAGGCTACCTCACAGATAAGAGGGCCGACAGATAACTCGAATGTTCCGAGGCCGCGGAGAGTCTTCCCGGTATGGTTGAAAGCTTGAATAGTATGGTGGGCCGATTGGACGGGAGGACGGCCTAATCCGGGTATCTTTTGGTAGGTGGAGCACGTCATTATGTTCATTCCTGACCCTGGATCCACGAAGATGTTGTTTAGCCACAACATTTGGAGTCGTCCGCGGATGTGTAGGGGGTAGACTCGCAGTCTGGGATCCGGGAGGTCTTGGTCAGTGAATGAAATGGTCATTGGGCGGCGGGGGCCATCGACAGTCGGTACTCTTGGAGGACCCGTTGTCGTCCGGATGCAGATCATCCGACGTACATTCCCCTCCTTCGGGTCCTTCGCTAGCTCCTTCGGGGATCTCCTCAAATGGCTCTTCTTCTTCGTCTCCTCCCGGGTTTTCTAGTCCGCTTTCGTCGGACTCGATGTTGATGACTGCGGGAAGGGCGAGAATTGCATCTTCTTCTTCGCCATAGAGTATGGCAAGGTCATGATCGTCGAGGTTAGCTGGAAGGGCTCGTTCTGCTCTTCCTCCTCGGATTCTTCGGACAGACTGTCGTCAGTGACGTCTTCCGAACTGCTTGGCTGCGGTGATGGTTGTCTTCCTCTCCTGACCATGTTTACCATGTGGGCTCCAGATGTGGATGCTTGGTTGTGACCTGGCAATGGGTCAGTAAAAATGCCAAGTGGCTTGGAAGCTCGAGAATTGCCCTGGTTTAAGTGGCTTTTGATCATGGCCCAATCAAGGCGCCTGTCATCATTCAAATCATAAATAAAATCCTGAAAAACAATGCATTGTTCTACGGTGTGACCATGTTGTTGGTGGTATTGACAGTAACGCAGTCTGCTGGCCCCGGGGAGTGGAGGTTTAGCAGCTGGGAGGGAGATACTCTTTGTGTCCATTAGTACCCTAAAAATCCTAGTTAGTGTTTCTGGGAGGGGAGGGTAAGAGTCTCTCTTTCCCATTCGTCTTTGATCATAGGATGTCGGAGGGGAGACCTCGTTATAAGTATTTTGGGAGGGCTGCCTAGGACTTAGGTTCTGACTTCTTAAGAAGCTGGAATAGAAAGGGGTCCTAGGCTGGCCTTGTCTTGAGATTACAGGGTTTTGGACCGGGGAACTTTGGATTATCGGGTTTTGTTGTGTCGGCACGGGGACGGGTACTGATCGAGTAGTGAAGTTTTGGTTGATTGGTCGAGGCGGTGCATACCCGGATGAACCGGACGTGTACTGTCTTGGAGCCATTCCTCGATCAGGAACTCGTGCTCCGTTCGGGTAGAGTGCCGATACTTGTGTAGTAATCCCCTCTACCGTGGGGGTTTGTGCCTTACGAGGCGGTTGTCCAACCCTATGGCTGATAGGTGGGGACTGGGTTTGGACTACTGGGGCTGCACAACGGGAAATCCTGTTGTGGCGGTCAATCAGAAGCTGATACGTAGTTCAGTCTCCGTACGAAAGGCTCGTACGAAGTTCTGGACTCAGGCTCTGTAACATCATGTCAATTTCTTGACATTCTGTGAGTTGCAGGCCGGTCCGGTGGACAAGTGTGCGCCACCGAGACACGTATTGCTCGAATTCCTCCCTAGGCCTCATTCTCTCTACGGTTAAATCCGAAATAGTGGGGGTCCTAATCCTCTGGTAACCGTAGCGGCCCAAGAACTTCTCGCTTACAGCCGAGAAATTCGACAAGTGATCTACAGGAGGGTGGAGAACCATTGTAGTGCTTCTCCTTCCAATGATTTCTGGAAGAGGAAGACTAGTAGAGGTTGATTATCTAGAAACGGGCGTGCGTCTAGATAAAAGGCAGTTAAATGAATGTCTGGGTCTCCACGACCGTTATACCGGTGAAATTTGGGGATTTTGAACCCCTCCGGTAGGTGGACTGACGGGATTTATCTCAGGTTATGTAGAGACATGTGTTTGGGGGCTGAGGGACCAGTCTCGGAGAGAATTCTCCGGATGGTATCGTCCAGTGTTTCTCCCCGGGGAGGGCTGCCTAGCGGTCCCGGGTTTGGGGTGGCTTGGTAGGGGCCTGGGGTGGAAACGGCTGGGAATATTGGATTCGCGAGGGAAAGGGGGGTGAATGAAAAGACGCTCGGGTTGACCGAGTGACTGGGTGTGAATGGGGTCTTGGGAGTGGCCTTAGGGGTTTCGACAGGGGTCTCCTGTCTTAGGGTTTTGACCTGGCGGTAGTCGGCGAGGTCATGAAACATGTCCTCTACGGATTGGTATCCTAGACTGGCCATCTTTTCCTCTAGATGGGTCAGGAATTGCGTAGCCTGACCCTCTTGGTGGGTTCTCTCCTCTAGTATCTCCTCCTCTAGGTGGGATTCCATGATGCGTGTGAAATGTTTTAAGGGATCGAATGCAGATATAAAGCAGCAAATAAAGCGGTAAGGATTGCGCAGCGGTGTGCGGCTTACAAAATAATAAAGGATTGCGCAGCTGTGTGCGGCTTACAAAGCAGTAAAGGATTGCGCAGCTGTGTGCGGCTTACAAAGCAGTAAATGATGCAGTGATGCGAAGTAGAGGAGGATCTGATTCGAGGGGTCGGAAACTCTAACCTTCCTAGAGGGTTGATGGCATTCTAGTCAAGCTTGTAAAAGGGGGCAGAAGAGGATTACCTTTTGTTGTTTTTCACGAGGGAGGTCCCACCGTGATCGCCAGATTTGTCGGTACCGTCGGGAGGCCTCCGAGGTGTCGGAGCGGATTCCGGCGGGGTGCGCGGTGAGCGCGCGTGTGCGTGTGTGGGGGTTCTTCGGGGATTCGGATCGGATGCGTGCCCTGGCGGGCTCGGTCGGATCGTCTTCTCGGAAGGGTGAGGACGTGTCGGTCTTGGTTGAGGCGCCCGATAGCGTCTCAAGAGGATTCAGGGGTTTGTGTGATCGCCACCTGCTTTTTCTAAAAGCAGGAAAAGGTTGGGTTTGGTTCTGATCGCCTACGTGGGGAGTTTGTGGGGTCTCCGCTCTGAGACACGGATATACCGTACACAGAGGTGAAAAACAGGTATCCTATTCTGCTTCTAGGGCTTGACTAAAGGAGTTATGGGACAAAGGGGTGTGAGTGGGGTGTGTATAGGGGGGCGGCTAGTTGGATCTAGCCGTCTGGGGAGGGGCTGCTACTAGGGTTTAGCCGTCCCAGGTCTGGTTTGGTTTGGGCAGAGCTTTGGTAGGAAATGGGTTTGGTTTTTGGGCAGAGGCTAAGCTAGGTTTAGCCCGGGTTTCTGGAGGGTGGAATGAGAGGGTGTTTTTGTGTAGGGAATAGGTGTTTTTCTCTCACAAAAGAGGCTCTCTCTCTCTCTCTCTCTCTCTCTCTCTCTCTCTCTTGGGATTTCTAGTGTGGAAAGGGAATGTGAATTGTGGGATGTTGGTGTGGATTTTGTGAATTGAAGGATGATGATGATGTATTTGGGCTTGGGACCCCTCTATTTATAGTAAAAGAGAGGTAGGAAAATATCCCGAGGGTAATGGAGTGGGTTGGCTTCGATTGGACCTCTCATTAATTCTCTGGTTTTTCTGTCAGAGACCAGGTGAAGGGCGGCTAGTTAGAACTAGCCGCCAGAGAGGGGGCGGCTACCCTATCATGACCTGCCAAACGTCCCATCTCTGACAAGCGGTGGCTTGGGTCGGTTACTCGGTTTGATCCGGCCACGAGAGGGCGGCTAAAGGTCATGACCCACCGCAATGATCAGCATTTAATGCTGCTTTATGTCCCATCCAGGGGACTGGTCCAAAGTCGGCCAAGGGGCGGTCCGGGGGGGCGGCTAGTCTAAACTAGCCGCCTAGTATGGGGCAGCTAGTTAGGGCTAGCCGCCCCTTTCCAGGAACTTGGGGGTTTTTTTTTTTGGTTTTTAGAGTGGCGGGGTTTTGTTTTTAGGGTTTCTGGTTTTAGGTCAAGGCTAGGGTTTAGGGTTTTAGGTTTAGGTCAAGGCTAGGGTTAGGGCTAGGGTTTAGGGTTTCCGGTCTAGGTCTAGGTTAGGGCTAGGGTTAGGGTTTCTGGTTTACCGTACCTTTGGTTCTCTACTTGGATATCCAACTGTGGGATATTTCTGGGTGTTACTTGAAGTATTTCTGTCTCTCTGGACGGTCAAAATTGGGTATCTACAATGAGCGTCTTTATTCTTCTCACCCTGATTATAACAGACTTCACACATTTGGCTGTACGTGCTTTGTGCTTCTCCCTCCTCATCAACGCACTAAGTTGACTGCTCGGTCAGTAAAGTGTGTATTCTTGGGAATTAGCTTCGAACACAAGGGTTATCGCTGCTATGATCCTATTGGAGATCGTTTTTGGATCGCTCGTCATGTGTTCTTTGTCGAGGATGTTCACTATTTTTCCTCCTCGTCCGATTTGTCCTCTCCTCCTGTGCATCCTCCTGTTCAGGTCTCTCCTATTACGTCTCTTCCTTTTCCTGACCTACCTATTACACTAGAGTCTGTTCCTACCCCTAAGCCACAACCTGGCACTAATGCAGATGATCCACCCTCTCCTCCCAGTGTGTCTCCTATTACCCCCACTGATGATCCGTACAGTGTGGAGCCATGTCCTCATGAATGTCAATGTCGTGCATGTTATTGTCAATGCATTAGCATGGATATAACAAATCCTGTTGTCCCCAATCACGTATGTTTGAACAAACAACAGTAGTAGCATCAACAACAGCAAACCTGGAGGCCTGAAGATGGCTCACTCGAAGTTTCAGATAGAGCCCTCGGAGAAGAAGGTGGAGGATCTGATGACAGACGAATCGGTGGCAGGACTAGAGTCCAAGGGCAAGGAGGTGGATGCGACATCCCCACTTCTTGAGGTGGCGCGAGAGGTGGAGGTGGAGCGGAGGAACAGGCGGTTCATAAGAAGAAGGGGAAGGGCGTTGCGACTCTGAATTCGGCGGTTTCACGTTAACGGTCTACGGGTGTTCCGACTGGAGAGCTCAAGGAGAGGGAGGAGGTCGGGTGGCAGCTGGTGAGGGGCCAGAGGAGGAACAGAGGAAACCCCCACTGCTCCAGGAGTGGGGCTTCTCATCCATCGGGCGAGTTTAAGCTCCCTCGAATGTCGAAGTGCTTCCATTGCCTAGGCAGTGGACACTATGCGAGAGAAATTCATGACCCCCCTCGTTGCTAGACCTGCAAGAAGATGGGCCACCGAAGCTTTGCCTGGAAGTCAACCATTCAAGGGTCATCGCATTTGGGACGTCAGGTCGAGCTTCCTGGAGGTCAGCCCCCACCCTCATGCCGTGTGGAGGTGGAGTGGTTGCCAGAGATTTTGGACAGAGTCCGCTCTATGGGCAAAAGCATGCTTGCAAGCTGGGAGGGTGGGCAGGAGATGCAGAGTTTGTCTATCTCGGCCCATCTTCATTCAAGATGGAAGGGTATTTAGTAACTGGCGATGACGGATCCAAGAGGATTGTATCCGTGAGTGTAGATTATTTTCTCCCCTTCGTTGGATCCGTGTTGAAGCTGCCCAGCGGTGAAGCTGTCCTGGGTGGGCCCCCATCTGTAGGTATTAATAGATGCGCAGCAAATGTACTGATCGTGGGAGACCCCAGATAGAGGCTACCCAGGAGTGGGCTACCGGTGGACCAAGGGTGTAGAGCAATTGGATCTCTCCCGACAGTCCCATGTCACCCTTAGAGGGTGAGAGAGAGGGTGTGGTGGGTTGGCGTCGTTATACGACCACCAGTTTATATGGTTACTCCCATTTTGTTAGAATTTTAATTACTTGAAATGTTAATATGAATTGTGATGCATGGATTGTACCATTCACTGAGCATGTGGCTCACCCCTCGCATTTGTTTCCTCCAGTTGGCGTTGAGTCAAATCCGAAGGAGGAGCTCCCTTAGGCGCAGTACCACAGCAGTACAGCGTCCGTGTTTTGGATCTTGCGAGTGAGAAGCCATCAGCATCCCTCCCTTCTCTTGTATGTTTTTGATACTTGTGCTTGTGAACAGTATATGTGTATTGATATCTTTTGGTTTATGTTGGCTCTCACATGAAAGTTGATTATGTATTCTAGTCTGTAATGTGTTTTTGGATTACAGACTTAGTTGTTTGGCTTCCACTATATGTATGTATGTCTATATATATATACAAGAGGGCTCTAAAGCGGACACCCGCTTTATATTAATTTGCGGACATCAAAGGTGCACCGAATGTGCGGTTGTGATCAAGGTCAAGGAAAATTTAATTTCCACCAAAACTAACACCAAAACTAACTTCTCTACAACCATAGTTAGACCATAGTTAGACTAACCTAGGTTAAGCAATTACATGAAACCCATCCCTCCCATTCACACTCTCTGTCTCTCTCGCCCGTGTTTATGAAATCACCGCCCGACGCCGCCCACCCTCCGATCGCCGCCCGAAGCCAATAGCCCTCCCCGACGGTCCCTCCCGACGCCGATAACACTTCCCAAACGATAGATCACGCAAAGGTTTGGTCTAACACTCCATGATGATGCATTGTAGATCTAGGGTTTTTCTTTCTTTCTAATCTAGGGCTTTTTTGGGGGTGGATTATGAACCTGAACATTGCATATCAAGAAAATGTAGTTTATGATTTGATAAACTCAGATATTATGAATGTTATGGAGCTTGTTTTAATTTTTTTTTTTATAGAAAATTATGATTCACTGTATTAGATTTTTGAAGATGTACTTTGAGCCCTGCTACAAGGCTAATAACAGTCATGAAATTATGCACAGCAACTCTATTTTTTGGTTCTCACTGAGCCTACTTTTAATCACCTAAATCAACAAATAAAACATGAACATGGCATGTGAAAAAAAATGTTGGACTTTTTGTTTTTTATGTTCTGGTTTGAATGTTTTAAAGAGACATGTAATTCATGCTTTAATTTTATTGATGAGTTTACTTGAGTTTTGTCATTTGAAAATGTTTATGTTTGTTAAAGAGCATTCAGAAGTTAACAAATGAGGACTTTTTATTTTTTTGTTCTGGTTTGAATCTTTTAAAGAGACATGTAATTCATGCTTTAATTTTATTGATGAGTTCACTTGAGTTTTGTCATTTTAAAACGTCTATGTTTATTTTGGTTTGAAGCTTTTTTCATATAAGAGTTGGAGCTTATTCTTTTTTTTTTGGCTTTTTATTTTATACTAAAATGGATAATCTGGACTTGGGAGTGGAGAATGAATGTAGCCAACATGAAGAAGAGTTAGATTCAAATTCTTGCAATGTTGTTTACACTCCTCAAGTAAATCATGAATTGAAGCCTATAAAAGGAAAAGAATTTCAAACACTAAATGATGTGCATGAGTTCTACAACAAATATGCAAAAGAAGCTGGATTTAGTGTTCGAATTCATTCGAGTCGGAAGAGTAGGGACACTAATGAAGTCTTAAGGAAGGAGTATGTGTGCTATAAAGAAGGAACATGTTCTAGGGAAGATGTTAATCAGAAGAGAAAAAAAAGGCGTTGGGGCATAATAAAAGAGGATTGTAAGGCAAAGATTGCAGTTGTCAAGTCCAAATCTGGCACATTTGTATTGACTGTATTTGTTGAGAGTCACAATCATCTGCTGGCAACCCCACGAAAGGTGCATCTGTTAAGATCTCACCGTAGTGTTTCAAGTGTCCAAAAATCTTTAACCCAACAGCTTGGCTCAGTAAATGTACCAACACATCAACAATTTAGCATTCTTGAGATGCAAGCTAGAGGAATAGAAAATATTGGGTGTACACAAAAGGACATTTATAACTATGAAAGAGATCAACGTAATGAGATGAAGGGGCATGATGGAGATATGTTGCATGAGCATTTTCTTTTAGAACAAGAAAAGAATCCGTCTTTCTATTTCAAAATCAAATCAGATAACGAACAAAGAATTACTCATTATTTTTGGGCTGATGCAACCTCTAGGCGTGCTTACAGATTCTATGGTGATGTAGTTATATTTGATACAACATACAATACGAATCGATATGGGATGATATTTTCACCATTGATGGGGGTTAACAATCATTTTTGCATGTGCTTTTTTATGTGATGAGACAACAGATTATTTTGTTTGCCTATTTGAGCAATTCAAGAAAGCTATGCCAGGCGATTCCCTCAAAATGATCATCACTGATCAAGATCCAGCAATGACTAAAGCCATTTCCCAAGCTCTTCCAAATGTTTTTCACAGGTACTGCAGTTGGCACATCCTGAATAAATTCTCTGAGAAGCTGGATGCAGTCAAATACAGGGATTATTACAGTTACTTCCAAAAGTGCATATGGGAATCAGAGACAAGGGAAGAGTTTGACTCATCATGGATGGAGGTTGTTCAGAAAAGTGGGCTTAATGACAATAGGTGGCTGCAGTCAATGTATGAAATTCGTTCGGCATGGGTACATGCATATGTGAATAATGTATTCTCTGTCGGAATGTCAAGTAGCCAAAGAGCGGAAAGTTCTCATTCCTTCTTCAAGAGGTATGTGTCTAAGAAAAATTCATTAATGGATTTTATGATTCAATTTAACAGGGGACTTGTACGCCAATGGCATGAAGAACTGATGGCTAATCATGTTGATTTTAATGAGAAGCCTGTGTTGAAGTTGCCAATGGAGATGGAAAGGCAAATGTCTGAAATTTATACGCGCAAGTATTTCTATAAATTTCAAGATGAGTTGTGGGAAAGCTTCAATTTCAGATTTGAACTTGTCCAGGAAAATGAACATCACTGCATGTATAAGATTAAGAAAACCAATGATGAGAAGTACAAAGTGCGAGAAATTATTTATGAAAAAGGGTTGAATTTTGTTTCATGCAGCTGCAAAAAATTTGAGAGCGTCGGAATCCCATGTAGGCATATTTTAGCATATTTGAATAAAATGCCTGATGTTGTCCATTTATCGAATCAGTACATCTTGAAGAGATGGACCAAAACTGCAAAGTCTGAGAGAGTCGTAGCTAAAGATGGTACAGAGATAACTGATGATAGATCACTACTTGTGCAACAGAGCAGATTATTCCAACATGCTTCGGATGTGATTGATAAGGTTCTGTTAAGTGAAGAGGCAAGAAAGATCTTTACTGATGCGTTGGATAATGTGCTCGAGAAGACCAAACATGTGGTTGGTAATGGAAGTGATGATCCAATTATACATAATACAAGCAATACTCAAGTCAGTTTTAATGATCCAAATCAAGTCAGGGTAAAGGGGTGTGGAAAAAGGTTAAAAGGAGGAAAGGAGATTGCAAAGAGTAAGGCAAAGGATAAATTGAGGCGTTGTCATGGGTGTGGGAAAGTTGGACAATCGCATAATAAAAGAAACTGTCCAATGCTTAGTAATCGGTAAGAATTTGACTTTTATTATTCATTGATTTTTATTTAATGTATTGAAATGTATTAGTTGCCTTTAATGTAGATATTCCCCCTGCAATAATGATGCCAATCCAAGTTGTTCTAATAGAGATGATGATAGTGTTTCATCCTTAGGTAATTTATTATACTCTTTTTATTTCAATGTTTCTATTTCACTAGTACTTTATTGGTAAGCTAAAGAAAGCTAATCTACTACCATGTTTTTTAAATTTTTAATGCAGGTTTATCCCAAGAAAGTTAAAGAAAGAAATCAACACTTCGGGATACAAATCCATCAAAAGATTTTAACTTGTGTGGCAGTTTCTTACTGCATGTATAATGTTTCTGTTAAAAGGATGTTGGCACAATCTTTTTGTGGCATTGACAATGTCATGTGTAATTTTTTTTTTGTACTTCACTGCAAAAGTCATCTGAATGCAAAGAAAAAACCTTGGGGAGAACCATTTAACTAGTGCAGTTTTCTTTCTAGATGTTTTCAAATCCCTTGTAGCATGTATTATCTGAGAGCAGAACACCTAGTGAATTTTAATATCTACCTGTTTGGCTATACAAAAAGCAAAACTTCAGTTTTTTTTATTGGCTTAGTTTTACAATAAATTGAGAAGTTTAGGTTCCATAAGCTGGGATTATGACATTCTATAGCGAGCATGGGACCTAAAGTCATTAAATTATGACATTTTCAGATCAAGATATTCAAGGCGGCTAATATTAAAAAGTTTTCATCTATATGTTGTTCACAAATTTTGAGAATGAGGTGGTATTCATGGGGAGTAACCATATTTTGAGAAGATTTCAGAGACCACTATCATTCATTAAAGACTGCAATATTTTGTGTGGAGCTAAGGAAGTAAAGTCGGAGCAAAAAAATTCTGGCTACTGCCTGCAGAGCTAGGCTGTTGCCCTATCTCTCTGTCTCCATTTTTGAGTTTCGTTTATAGAAGGGAGTACAGATAGTCAATTTCTCATTTACTGGGATGTTATCCTTTTTTCTGCCTATATTTGTTTTTCTTTTCAATGGTGTTGTACCCAATTTATGATATAGATTTCGTGTTAAAGTTCCTAACTTTTCCCTTAAAAAAAAAGAAAGAGTAAAATCAACAAATGTTAACATCTACTGTTAACCAATGGAATTCATCAACCATATCAACCACAATGGGCTATAAACTATATTGAGTCTCGTTTGAACAGAATTGCCTTCACTTAGTGATTCGTATTAGACCAAGAAAAGCAGTAAACAGAATTGCCTTCACTTAGTGATTCACTTGAGAAGTTTTTTTTTATTGGCTTAGTTTTACAACATGCTGAATGATAGGCTCAGGTAGAACTATTAATGCAGTTTTCCTTCATACAGCAGTGCTCCATATAATTAATTCTTCAGTGAACCCGTTCATTTGAACATATTTATCCATGTGTAAATTAATGTACCATTATTTACAATAAATTGAGAAGTTTAGGTTCCATAAGCTGCAGAGAAAAGATTAAATAAAAAAAAGGCCCCAAAGGGAGGGGGATTCAAAAGAATTGTAACTATTTATTCATTGGGTGTACTAGACTGTTGGCCGGGATTTCTGTAAATGAATCAATGCAAACATACATGTACCAGGGGAAGATGAGAAAGAAAGGCTATCATACAAGAGCAGGCCAGCACCAATATTTTTTTAATCTAGAACAAGTTACATAGTATCAGTTTTAATGCCGTAGAAAATAGCACAAAAGACAACAAGCAAGAAATAAAAAATAGTTTCATGCTCCTTATGTCCTCATTTGTTGACTTCATCATGCTCTTTAATTCCTCATTTGTTGACTTCATTGCAGCTAGGGAGGTCTCTACTTCTACTAAACGCTTCAAGCCTACTGCGAACTGGTTCGCTGTAAAAACTTCCATCTCGTTGGTTGAGGAAGTCTCTAATTTCGTATGTTCTCCAAAATTAAAAGGATGCACCCATTCAAAAAAAGTGTACTGTTTTTTCATACATGTATAGTACAATTTATATGGGTTTTTCTCTTATTCAAATATTTAATGGCCGCCCTGCACCGACATTTGCAAAAAATGTTCTTGAAACTTAATTCACTAGCCTTGTTCGACGAATGTTTGTTGCTCGATGATGCCATGTTGCACTGTAAATCAACAAAACTCAAGTAAACTCATCAATAAAATTAAAACATGAATTACATGTCTCTTTAAAACATTCAAACCAGAACAAAAACAAAACAAAAAGTCCTCATTTGTTAACTTTATCATGCTCCAAAATAAACATAGACGTTTTCAAATGACAAAACTCATGTGAACTCATCAATAAAATTAAAGCATGAATTACATGTCTCTTTAAAAGATTCAAACCAGAACAAAAAAATAAAAAGTCCTCATTTGTTAACTTCTGAATGCTCTTTAACAAACATAGACATTTTCAAATGACAAAACTCAAGTAAACTCATCAATAAAATTAAAGCATGAATTACATGTCTCTTTAAAACATTCAAACCAGAACAAAAAAAACAAAAGTCCAACATTTTTTTTCACATGCCATGTTCATGTTTTATTTGTTGATTTAGGTGATTAAAAGTAGGCTCAGTGAGAACCAGAAAATAGAGTTGCTGTGTATAATTTCATGACTGTTATTAGCCTTGTAGCAGGGCTCAAAGTACATCTTCAAAAATCTAATACAGTGAATCATAATATTCTATAAAAAAAAAATTTAAAACAAGCTCCATAACATTCATAATATCTGAGTTTATCAAATCATAAACTACATTTTCTTGATATGCAATGTTCAGGTTCATAATCCACCCCTAAAAAAGCCCTAGATTAGAAAGAAAAAAAAAGCCCTAGATCTACAATGCATCATTATGGAGTGTTAGACTAAACCTTTGTGTGATCTATCATTTGGGAAGTGTTATCGGCATCGGGAGGGACCGTCGGGGAGGGCTATCGGCTTCGGGCAGCGATCGGAGGGTGGGCGGCGTCGGGCGGTGATTTCATAAACACGGGCGAGAGAGACAGAGAGAGTGAATGGGAGGGATGGGTTTCATGTAATTGCTTAACCTAGGTTAGTCTAACTATGGTCTAACTATGGTTGTAGAGAAGTTAGTTTTGGTGTTAGTTTTGGTGGAAATTAAATTTTCCTTGACCTTGATCACAACCGCACATTCGGTGCACCTTTGATGTCCACAAATTAATATAAACCGGGCATCCGCTTTAGAGCCCTGTTGTGTGTGTGTGTGTGTGTGTCTGTATATATATATATATATATATATATATATATATATATATATATATATATATATATATATATATATATATATATATAAATACTTACGTGCGGTCGTGCGGTCGCGATCGCGGGTCCATCGCATCCAACGGTCGACGTGATTGGCACCCGACCGTCCGATGCGATGGACCCGTGATCGACGGCCCGTGATCGCGGGCGCACCGACCGCACGACCGCATGTAATCACTTCCATATATATATATATATATATATATATATATATATATATATATATATATATATATATATATATATTGTCAGTTATCGCTTGTTAATTGATTTGTTGCCTTAGATATTGTGTTAGAGTACTTATTGATCTCATATGTGGATAGTTGATATTATATATTTGCCACGTCTAGGGGACGGCTGCCCTGGGCGTGACAAGAGCTTCCATCTGAGACCACATGAGATCAGGGACCCTGCCTAGCTTCTCATCTCTCCATAGGTACTACCGGCGATTAGGACTTCGGAAAGCACGGAGTGAAGGAGTCAACAAATAACTGGTTCAATTGCTGCGGATCGTCCACGATGGAGCCGTCCACACTAATCGAACAAATATGATTTGATTGACTCCTATGATTTTCCATCTTATGAAAATACTTCGTGTTACTTTCACCTTCTTTGTGCCACAATTCCCTCAATCTCTGCCTCCATTCGGTTTCTTCCATTTGATGGATCGACATCCACTCCCCTTTCAATACAATACGTTGCTCCCTCTCAGTCACAGAGAGAGCTGCCACTTCTTCCCGTCTATCCAACATGTCAACTTCTGACTCGATTCCTGACTTTCGTGCTCTCTGGGCCCTCCTTTGTTCTGTGTTCCATCTCTTCAGAAGGAACTTGAGACGCTTCAGTTTAAACGCCACCTTCCGCGACCCTCGTAGTCCTAGGATCGCGATAGCCCAATTGGTCTCAACTAACTCCCAGAATTGAGAGCGCTGCAACCACTAGTTTTCAAATTTGAAATAATAGGATCAAAAAGACAGCGTCCCACCATCAAACACCAGCAGAAAGTGGTCCGATGTGGTACGGGGAACGCCTCGGAGGTTGCATGCCGGAAACTGTTCCTCCCAAGAAACATCAAGGAAGACCCGATCCAACCGTGCACACGAGGGGACTTCACGGAGATTACTCCAAGTGTACCGTTGGTTGATTAATGGGACATCAGTGAGGCCTTCATCTGCCACCCATTCAGAGATTCGAGCCATGGCCCCTGAGATCACCTCAACTCTATTTCTATCTTCAATGAAACGAGTGACATTAAAATCACCCATAATACACCACGAAAGCAGGGTCTAACGCGAGAATCATTTTCTTGAAGCGTCAGGGAGGCGAGGAAAAATTAGCTTGAAATGCCGAATGAAAGAATCGAACGCGGAAACTCACTTTTTCGTTTGGTTGGGCGTCGACTTCCGCCACCACCAACGCGGGTGAAACGCAGATCCAAACGGATAGAAGAAATCCTCAGAAGCAGAGAAAGATGAAAGAGAGAATGAAACAAAGAGACTGGCTTTATAGCAGAAGACCATATGCCCATATCGAATCCTGAGATCACCTCATATATATAACTCTATTTCTATCTTCAATGAAACGAGTGACATTAAAATCACTCATAATACACCACGAAAGCAGGGTCTAACGCGAGAATCATTTTCTTGAGGCGTCAGGGAGGCGAGGTGTGTGTATATATATATATATAGAATATATAGATATCAAATTTATAGATATTTTTTTAGAATATATATATATATATATATATATATATATATATATATATAATAATAAATTCAAAACAGAATTTTTTATTTCATATAATCTCTTAAATACTTAAATATAAAAAAACAAAACCGACCTTTACTTTATATTCTATCTATATTCCATATAATATATTTGATTTTATACTTTTGTTAATAGTTAATTTGGAAATATAAAATTAAACTTTCTTCTTTTAATAAGTAATGTAATTAATGAATATAAAAAAGGAAAGCTTTTCTAATTAAGCAATTCCCAATGTGAATTGAAATTGACAACACAGAAGAACAAATCGCCACGACAAAATATCCGAACAAATCGCTTCGTTTTTTTTTAAATCAATATAATCTTAGACCGATGTGTTTCCTTCTTTAATTGTAATCCGAGAATCCGAGGAAATCAAAAACATAACCGACTTCTTCATTTTATATTTCTATCTATGTGCATTAATAACAAAAATAAAACTTTCCTTTGTGAGTTGAAAGAGCAGTTATAAAAACAAATACATAAACCTCCAAACAATCATCTTTGTTTATTCTGAGTTTGGGCTTTTGTTTTTGGGGATTTGCTTGACTATGGCTTTTCAAGAGAACAATGACGCGCTCTCGCTCTTGCTCTCTTTCTCACTATTGCTCTCTTTGGCTGATCAGCACATACAATATGTGATGAACAATTTCGAATCGAGAGTTGCATGCATGTTGAAGAAGAAAGATGAAGAGATCACAAATGCTAATACAACGGTAACGACATTGAAGAATCATGTGTTCAAACTCGTAGGAGAGAACTTCTTGTGGAAGAAGGTGGCGAAGGATACTGCAGCGGATGTTAGGACACTCAAAGGAGAACTTGAACAAGTGAAACGGGAATTTGCGGTGGCCAACGACGCAGGTTCTGAATGTTGCGGTTCATCGGATCCGAAGATGCTCATCCCATGTAAGATATGCGGGTCTCGAGATTCGTGCATGCTGATGCTCCCTTGCAGACACCTGTGTTCTTGTAAAAACTGCGACGGCACCAATCAACTCTGCCCGGTTTGTAATTCTGTTAAAAACGCAAGTGTCGAAGTGCTCTTTCCGTGATGAGTTTTATTGTTTTTTTTTATGAAAATCGTATTAGGAATAAGAGGAGTTTGAGTTAATTGTAGATCAGATGTCAAATAATTAGTTGTTAAGATTGTTTCTATATAAAGTAATTAGTTATTTGACTCTTTAAAGTTATTTGACTCTTTAAAGGAATCTCTTAGCGATCATTTTTGTTCAAGTGAATGAATGAGTCGATGATAAACAATAATAATAAAAAAAGGGCTCAAATGAAAGTCTTCAGCATCCAAATTCAATGAAGAACACAGACATCAGTAATTAATACTGGTATCATCTAAACAAAACGACATGGAAAAGGACCTTGATTTACAAAAGAGTAACTAAAACAGAAGAACAATTACTTGAAATAAATGACGGGTCGATCCAAATTGGGATCCCAAGTCCCGGCTCCTTCATGTACTCCATGTACCTGACCACCTCCGGCTTCCCCATCGCTTTTTTGTTCTTCTTTTAAAACCCCCCTCCCCCCTCTAAGGTTTTGAAAATCGTAGCTTTTGGACATTATTTACTTGAAATCTGTTTGCAAGAAACTGCTACAATAAAATTGTTTAATTGCACAATTGCAAAAACAGCTTACTGCAAACGCAAAATTATACAATCATGCAACCAAACGAATCCTAAGCTGGATGTGCCCCTGCTTACGAATATTTTATTTAACTAAGATTTATTTTTAAGAGAGACACTTCATCCGTTAAAACACGAATTTCCAAGACAGGCAGTTGGATTAATTCCATTGGAATTCAAAATTAAATCAAAATTTGAATTCTCAATCTATACACACACACACACAAAGAATAAGAACAACTTGTTTTTTCATCGAATCAATCCCGAGACTGGGTTAGGTACAACACCCGTAGGACAATTTTGGTTGTCTAACGCATGTTACTACAAGAAAACAGCTCTACGGTAACAATTTTATTGTGACAGTTTTAAAAAGCTGTTACTATATATATATAACTTATAGTAACATTTAATTTTAAAATGTTGTCAAATATGGAAAGTCAGTGTGAGAGCGATGAAATATTTATGATAACGGTTTTACACAAAATTGTTCTTAAAGTAATGCTTTAAAACCGTCACAATAAATTACATGGTAAAGTAAAACAGAGAAGGATTTTCAAAGAGCTTTGCTACACAGGCCCCAGTTTATAAGCTCTTTCCATAAGCCCCATGATGTGTCAAAATGTTATTGGCTACCTGGTTGACTTTTATAAGAAGGCAAAAAAGTAAAATACAAATCTTCCCCTAATTAAAACACACACTCTCACTCCATTTCCCTATTTTTGTGGCATTTTTTGCAATTTTATATTTCCATTCCTTTTCAAAAATTGGGACATGCACATTTTTTGATACTACATAATAGATTGATCATGAAATTTTATCAAAACCCATCCACCGAGAAGTTTCAGAAAGTGAGGGGAACTCTTCTGGTCTCCTTTTTTTCCTAGGAATGTCTAATCTTCCTTTTATGTGTGTTCAATTTAAAAAGGATTGTCCTGCAAAACAACCTTATTATTTTAGTGGTAAAAAGTACGAAAACAAACCATACTACCATTTTCAATAATAATTCAAACGATCATTTAGTAGTTGTAGTTTACAATGTGATATTACAGTACACTTTTTAAAAAAATATGTGAAATATTTTTTTTCTTTTTTTTAAGAAAAAATAACACATTCTTATTTTCAGTTTGTTTAAAATTACAAAATGTAACTATCTTTGAAATGTAACTAACTTCGTGTATGCATGACTGTTGTATGTGTGAATTCTATTATGCATGTGGAGTCATACTTTAAGAGTATGTATGTTCACATGTGTATGACATGTAATATCAATTACTGCAGGTCAAAAAAAATAGAAAAATCAAAAGACAAGAACCACACAATATTAACCGTGTTTCAGAAAATGTAACAAACTATTAGAGGAATGTAAACAACTTTAAGGAATATGTATATTCAGTTTGGTTAATGTTAATGTTATGATGAATGTAACTATCTTTAAAATGTCATTCCAATATTTGGCACGATTGCTTCTGCACATTGCTGCTCAACTTCAACAATGAAATCATTTTTCGGATTGCCTTCCAAGGAAAATGTAATTGACAATATAAATGTAACTGACTTTTTACAAATGTAATTGACTTCTTTTGAAATGTAACTCACTTTCAAAAAAATTAAAAAAACAATGTATGAGTGTTACTACACATTTAAAAATAAATTTTAAATCAAACAAAAAAGAAAATTTTAAACGAATTTAGAAGATTTGTGTTAAATCATCTAAAATGAAAGAACATGCCAATAAAAATAATTTACTATCAAAGACCAAATTCAAAAAATATAAATTTGTAAAATCAAGTAATTACACACAACTGCATAACATAAATCATTTCTGATCTGATGTTAGGTGTTTTTATAAATAATAATGGTGTTTTAAAAAGGAAATGAACTATTGATTATTGATGTATAAATAATTCAAAATTCAAAAACAAAACAAGAAATATGAATTATAAATGGAAATGATTTATTGTCACCGTCATTAATTCTACATAGGTGGAAGAGGGTAATTATTACTGCCTCCTTAATTATGGGAACAGATACCGAATAAAGAAAAAACCACTAAAAGGGTAAAACAGATATTACACATGGGGCTTACTTGGGGCCTACGAAGATGGAACCTGTCAATCATTTTCCATTTCAAAGCCCTCACCTACACCCTGATTTTGAAAACCTCATTTATCAAGTTCCCGAAGCAGAGAATGATTCATGTTTTTCACGTCTTAGTGCGGCATGCCCGTATCCCAGAGTGGAGACCCCACAAACTCCCCCACGAAGGCGATCAAATCCAACCCAATTTTTTTATTTTTTGAGAAACCAGGTGGCGATCACAAACATCCCTGAATCCTCCTGAGGAGCCATCGGGCGCCTCAGCAAGGAACCAAAACCCTTCCACCCTTCCGAGAGACGATCCGATCGAGCCTGCCAAAGGCACACAGTGGATCCGAATCCCCAAAGAATCCCCACACACGCAAAACCCCAAGGACCGGGAAGAAGGGAAGAAAGCTTTCCGAAGCTCACCGCTCACCCAACCTCCTCTCCATGAAATCCGATACCGACACCGACACCTGCGCCCTGCGACAAAGCTTCTTCAATCGGTAGGCGTAGTCTGTCTGAAGCTTCTTCAATCGCGATGACATGCTGCCACATCGTGGCGCTGGCGAGCATTGGGTTGGTCGGGGGAATGACAAATTGGGCTGCGGAGCGTCCTGAGGAGGGTCCCGAGCCTGGAGTCCTTGGTCGACCTCCACATCGCGAGCTTCGGGAGGGACCTCTTCCTGCACTACTCTGGGGGGAGAAAGCTGCATAGGCAGAACTGGTTGGTGAGGGGGTTGTTCCTGAACAAGCTGGGGAATTCCTGGAGGGGGTGCTTCTTGATCATCGACAATGACGACAGGTTGATGGTACGGGACAGGGGATCTGGCAGCGACACGGCAGAGTCGGCCCGAGCGCCTCATTGACTTGCCCCCTCCGACCGAGGAGCTGGATGCTCCATCTTGACCAACGCCGGATGGGGCTCACCGAGCGGCACTGCCCTCCGACGTCTGTTGAGGCGGAGGCACAAAAGGACGGGGCACGAGCTGTAACACCTGTAAATTTTTACTATTTATATATTGATTTAAATATATAAATAGAGCTATTATATGGTTTGGGTTTTTCCTTATGTGCATATAGGTTGGCCCATAGAAGTAAGGCCCATATACAGGTTCAATTTCATTTATAATTTTTAAAATTATTAAATGGAGTTGAAATATTTATTATATAATTTTCTGGATATCATAATGGTCTCAAGAACCATTGTGTGTGATGTGTAAAATTTGGAGCTGGAGAAGTTAGGTTTTGAGGCCTTTTGGAAAGGAGCATGCGGTAATGGATCTTATTGTGAATATTAAAAGTCTGGTATTTTTTTTTTGTAGAAGTATCCCTCTATGGACCTGGATAAGTAAAAATAGGACTCACTTGAAAATAAAGTGTTAGCTTGGGTTTTTTTGAAAATTTCATCATTTATTCAATGAATTTCTGTTACAGATTTATGGACAATTTAGGGTACCGATTAATACCACTTTTAACCTCAAACACCCTTCATATTCGACCTAGAAAGAAAAATAGAGGCTGTCGTGAAAGAGAGGTTCTTCATCCATTATAGGTATCCTTTTTTTTTTTTATTTCTTGTTTATTATAAGTCTAGATTCTTAAGTCTATTAGATTGGGGCCATGGATTCCTTGCTGTATGGGTAACAGGAGGTATAGAATGAGAGGGAGAGGTGTCTATGTGTTTTCGGAGATGTTACCGACGCCGTGTGTAGGAGGAGATGAATGAGTCGGGTGTAAATGATTATGAGGGGAATAGATGGGTTAATGATTATATTTATAGATTTAAATGAGTTGTATCTATCATAATTTGATGAATGGCATGCTATATTATTGGATCTGTCAGATTATGGAAGCATCGTTTGGAGTGTTAAACGGGTCAAGAAGAGGAAGGCCCAGCCCATGTGTGTTGTTTTGTTTTGAGGTTGGGTTGGCTTAGTGGGCCACATGAGGGTGGATGGATTAGTGGACCTGATTTTGATCTTATATGTTATTGTAATGTCAGATAGTGATTGTTAATTAATGGTTATTGGAAGCCGGGTGTGTAGTCTAAGTCGGTCCAATTAAAAACCATGGGGATGTTTTGGGTTTAGAATAAATGGGTAGTTTATTTTAAATAGTTATTCAAATTCTTTTATTTATTAGATTTTTTTTTTTTTATTTCTCAGGTGATTCCCATACTGCTTAGACTGATATTTTGTCACGAGTGTTCTTGTTAAAGGTGAGTGGATGTCTCTATATTATTTGAAAAATCATAATATATGTTTACATTTTGGTATCATGTTATTTTTATGATTTATGAAATATATTCTGTATGAAGCGTATGAGAATGTTATCATCATAGAGGTTGATATTTTGGATATATCATATGCATTGGAAATTATGGGATTTATAAAAAATTGTTGCATGCTGTATACTTGAAAGAATAAGTAGTTTTGATTGTGCATGCATTAAATCGTCTAGGTGGCTCAGTCTAGGTGGCTGCGGTCTAAATATTGACCCAAGTCTAGGTGGCTATGTCCACGTGGCCCGATTTCCAAAGTGAAATCTCTGCGGCTAGGTGTCGTGGAAAGTGGGCATGCGTGTCCGTTGCATTCATATACATTATGTAACTTGAATTTATGAGTAGATTTTGTGATATCATATTTTATTTGAAGGAAAAATGTTATTATGTCCTCGTATGTTTTAAATGACTTCTTTATTATAAGATTTTCATTATATTAAAATTGTTTCGTATTTATAACTGATTATTTTAAAGTACAATATATTATTGGATACTTGTGTCCATTCACTGAGCGCGTGGTAGCTCACCCCTCTCCTTTCCCAACCTTTCAGATTAGCTGTTGGTGGTTGTCGATCTCGTTAAGGCGTTGGAGGTCGAAGTTCGTATTATCTATTTTTCCGTTGTATCGTAGGTGTTTGAAATAAGTTTTTCCTTTGGCATGTAGTTCCTTAGTCCTTTCAGCAAAAACAGATGACGTTTATGTTAAAACTATTATGTGTGTATTTCATCCGCGTTTAGGATGAATTATGTTTAGATCCTGGTTAAGTTTTATGATTTGGATGTTTGACTAAAACATTAGTTGTTTTATTTTATTTTAAATTTTTATTTTCATTTATTTAAATTTTTTTATAAAAGAAAGGGCTTTAAATCGGAAGTTATATATATATATTTTAAGGATTTAGAGTAGCGTAACCGATTCATTGCTTCGAAATGGAGTAGCGAAATTTGGGGCGTTACACGAGCGGCTCTGCTCCAAGGAGGTCCCTCCAGCCCCTTCTTGGGAAGCTAAGGGCCCTTTTGATTTCTTCCACCCTCAGAACCTCCTCCGATGGAGCTGAGTTGAGAAACGACTCACCCACGAAGAAAAAAAAGGTTAAACGAAAGCAAGAACAGTAGGAGGAAAGAAAGAAGAAAATGGGGGACTAAGAGCAGAGATCACAATCACTCAGCGATGTACCTCTCCAGCGGAGCAAAACGTGCCGCCCGCAGCCTTCCCTCTTCCAGGCCCCATGTATCCTATAGACCCTGGTCCGCCAGTCATAGACGAAGTCCTGGGCATCCTTGATCTGCTCCATGGACGCCGACCTCCTAGATAGATAAAATGTCTTGTGGTCGTCGTTCAAAAGCTTCACGAGCTAAAAGCTCCTGACTTCGTGAAGGCCGAGGCGGGTCCCTCATGCCGCGTTCAGGTCGACAACGCCCATTAGGATCCAGTATGCCCCAGGGGCAAACTGCAGGGGATGGATGCCGAAAAATCTGAGAAACTCTATAATCAACCAAGGGAGTGGAAAAGAGAGCATGTCGGCCTCTATCTGACCAAGTACAGAAACAGAGACTCCAGGTCAGGAGGGGGTGGGAGGCCCCCAGGTACTCCTCATCTATAACGTCATCAGGAAATTGAGCCATGGATTTAGATGGAAGAAAGAAGAGAAGAAAGCCCAAGCCGAAATGGAGAAGGGAGAGGACGAGGTTCATGTATTTATAAGCGCAGATGGCAACTCGAACTGTCACCGCGTGGGAAAACGTGGCAGCCGAATTAAACGCCACCACTAACTCCACTAATGAAGTCACCGTTAAGAAGGGGTGAAGACCCAAGGAGAGCATTCAAGCAGGTGAGGGTGTAGATGTCGAGGCTCCTCCACATCCGCACCCACTATGCCACGGAATCCGAAGAGGTGGGCGCTTCATACCCCGGCCCAGACACCTTCATGATTTGGCCTCACCCATGGCGTGGATTCCATGGGGTTGTTCTTTTGGTCGTCCAGCATCTGGAAGACCAGAAGAAGGGGGGCAATTGTGGAAGGCCAAATCTGCATGAAGAATTAGGAACAAAGTTATGCCAGAATGGTAGAGGAATATGAGGATAGTTAGCAAAGAAAGATGACCCATTGAGGCCCAATTGTCTCACATGAGGCAGTCGGTTAATGGGCCCGCCACCAAGTAGCTGTTGTCCAGCCCAATGGGCCTGGGGCTGGGGGGCACCCGTCTGAAGGAAGCCCATTGATGGTTGGTTGGGCATTAATAAGTGCCCAATCAGGTCGGTAATGACCGCCACCCGACCAAGGGAGAAGCTGAGCGAAGGTATCCCAGCTGGCTCAGCATTGTTTGACCAAGGAAGCGGATCAGGTCGAGAAGTTTGAAAAAATGAAACCCTAGATCGAAACCCTAGAAGTTTGAAGCCCATTGATTACGTGGAAAATTTTAAATAATCCAATCCAAACAGAAACACCATTCATCATAAATCATTAAATACATGGTCCAAAAAACTTATCCTTCTTCAAACACCCTTCCGCAACATAGCATGATCGAGATCAAGATATCAATAAATCTAAGATCCAACGAGAGATCCATATCGACAGCATTAAATGAAACACAACAATTCAAAGTCATTCTGGATAGAACTAAAGTAGTAAATATGTCCCAAGGCCCAAACTTTAAAGAAGTTTAAAAAAATGAAACCCGAGATCTGAAGAAACCCTAGATTTGCAAACAAATGAGAAAAGAAGGCTAGATTTGGAGATAAATATTTAAAGAAGGAGAGAGAGGTGGGGCTGACCGGCGTCGCGGGAAGGGGGGTGGCTGACTGGCGGAGGGAGGAGGCGCGGGAGGAGAGCTGACCGACCGTGTGGCCATCTTCACCTTCTTCGTCAACAGGGTTTCATTTTTTTGGGGGGTGCTCTAGTACTTCTTCATGGGTGTTAAATGAAATGAGAGGAGAGAGAGTATATTTGGTGAAAATGAGGCTTATAAAGGGTGACGGGTAACTTGGATCAATCAGTTCTCTGTTTTTTTTTTTAAATGCATTCGACGGTCCGATCAGTTCCACACAGATCTGATGGTCGATATTGTCTGTTGCACGAGGGCCACACCGCCTCACCTAATCGGTTCCCTATATATATAAGGGAAAATGATAAAAAAATCTCTTAAAAGTTTGAAATACCCAAATCAGCCAATTTTCAAAATTATACCTAAAAATGTCTCATTTCACCATTTTGGAAACACAAAAGACAAATTTACTCGTATGTAATTAAATCTTTAACATCCGTTATTATGTTATTTCACACCAAAAAATTATTTTTTCTACAAAACAACAATCTCTCTCTATTTGACCCAAATCAATCCCCTCAGAGATTTTGTTATTATATATCATGTTGTACATTTTTTATATATATCTTACATGATGTTATTTATCATTTTTCATTATGTATAATCATAATATGTAATTTAAAATTGTGTTGTGCTTCAATGCAGCTGATGATATTTTAGTAGTATAAATCATTATTCACATTTTTTTTTACCTGACTATTCACATATTTTTATGGCATCATTAATTTATCATAAAAAACTCAACATTTAATGGAGTTTATCAAAAATAAAACTCATATTATATTAGCACATATCTTATAAAATCCATCTAATCATCAAAAATTTAGAGTAAAAAAAACTTCTCCATGAGAATGTGTGAAATACATTAACAAAATTAAGAGGGTGAAATATTTTAACAAAATTAAGAGGTATAAAATATATAAAGGATTTAATTACATAAAGGCAGGTTAGTCTTTTTTATTTCTAAAATTATGAAATGAGTTTTGTTAGGTATAATTTTAAAAAGTGACTGATTTGGGTAGTTCTAACTTTCGAGAGATTTTTTTGGTCGTTTTCCCTATTTAGAATTTATAGATATCAGATTTATAGATATTTGTTTAGAATATATATTTATATATAAATAATAAATTCAAAACAGAATTTTTTAATTCATATAATCTATTAAATACTTAATTATAAAAAGACAAAACCGACCTTTACTTTATATTCTATCTATATTCCATATAATGTATTTGATTTTATACTTTTGTTAAGAGTTAATTTAGAAATATAAAATTAAACTTTCTTCTTTTAATAAGTAATGTAATTAATGAATATAAAAAAAGAAAGTTTTTCTAATTAAGCAATTCCCAATGTGAATTGAAATTGACAACATAAGAACCAATATAATTACACCGTGACAAAATATCCGAACAAATCACTTCATTTTTTTTAAATGAATTTAATTGTAATCCGAGAATCCGAGGAAATCAAAAACATAACCGACTTTTTCATTTTATATTTCTATCTATGTACATTAATAACAAAAATAAAACTTTCCTTTGTGAGTTGAAAGAGCAGCTATAAAAACAAATACCTAAACTCCAAACAATCATCTTTGTTTATTCTGAGTTTGGGCTCTTGTTTTTGGGATTTGCTTGACTATGGCTTTTCAAGAGAACAATGACGCGCTCTCGCTTTTGCTCTCTCTCTCGCTCTTGCTCTCTTTGGCTGGTCAGCACATACAATATGTGATGAACAATTTCGAATCGAGATTTGCATGCATGCTGAAGAAGAAAGATGAAGAGATGACAAATGCTAATACAACGGTGACGACATTGAAGAATCATGTGTCCAAACTCGTGGGAGAGAACTTCTTGTGGAAGAAAATTAAATGTGTTTGAACACATGATTCTTCAATGTCGTCACTGTTGTATTAGCATTTGTCATCTCTTCATCTTTCTTCTTCAGCATGTATGCAACTCTCGATTCGAAATTGTTCATCACATATTATATATGCTGACCAGCCAAAGAGAGCAAGAGCGAGAGAGAGCAAAAGCGAGAGCGCGTCATTGTTCTCTTGAAAAGCCATAGTCAAGCAAATCCCCAAAAACAAGAGCCCAAACTCAGAATAAACAAAGATGATTGTTTGGAGGTTTATGTATTTGTTTTTATAGCTGCTCTTTCAACTCACAAAGGAAAGTTTTATTTTTGTTATTAATGTACATAATAGAAATATAAAATGAAGAAGTCGGTTATTTTTTTATTTCCTCGGATTCTCGGATTACAATTAAGGAAGGAAACACATCGGTCTAAGATTATATTCATTTAAAAAAAAATGAAGTGATTTGTTCGGATATTATGGAGATATGTAGTTATATTGGTTCTTCTGTGTTGTCAATTTCAATTCACATTGGGAATTGCTTAATTAGAAAAGATTTCCTTTTTTATATTCATTAATTACATTACTTATTAAAAGAAGAAAGTTTAATTTTATATTTCCAAATTAATCTTAACAAAAGTATAAAATCAAATATATTATATGGAATATAGATAGAATATAAAGTAAAGGTCGGTTTTGTTTTTTTATATTTAAGTATTTAATAGATTATATGAAATAAAAAATTCTGTTTTGAATTTATTATTTATATATATATATTCTATATATATATATATATATATATATATAATCTCAATCATTAATATTTAATCAAAGAAGAAGAAGTGATCTCAATTGAAAATAAATTAAACACTATATATATAAGGGGCCTCTTTTTAAAATGTGGGTATATATATGAGTTCGTCCGGTTTTGCTTCCAGAGATTCGATGTGGGCATATTGTCTTCTGCTATAAAGCCAGTCTCTTTGTTTCATTATCTCTTTCATCCTTCTCTACTTCTGAGGATTTCTTCTATCTGTTTGGATTTGCGTTCCACCCGCGTTGGTGGTGGTGGACGTTGACGCCCAATCAAACGAAAAAGTGAGTTTCCGCGTTCGATTATTTCATTCGGCGTTTCAAGCTAATTTTTCCTTGCCTCCGACGCTTAAAAAAAACGATTCTCGCATTAGACCCTGCTTTCGCCGATGCAGCTACCCCAGAGGTGGATCCGAACGGAGAAATGTTGAAGGTGTGATCGACTGTGCTTTGGGCGAGCTGTGATCCAGACTTGTGTTTATCTTGGCGTGTAAATATTCTATATTTTGCATGTCAAATATTAGATTTCTTTTTGTTTCTTCTAATGGACAAGTATTTATGTGTTTTTTATGGGGTTGTTGCAGGATCAGAGTGATTGTACTGACACAGGCTTGAAGACAATAGATGACCCAAAGAAACCTCTTTTTCTCAAAGAGCTGAAGAAGATCTGGGACAATGAAAGCTCTGACCTTCCATGGTCTTGGCTGATTCACGCCTCGTATAGAAATATTCACTCACCCGGAGGAATATTTGTTATACCATAGCTGTGATCGGCAATCCTCGAACCCCTTTTAACAAACTGTTGAAACTTTCAGATTTGTTGGTATTCATTATCCCATAATGACAACCCTCGTCATAGCATAGGGCCCATGTCCGAGGAGGCACGTTGTCGAGCCATTCGCGAGCATTCGGGTTGATAGTTAAAATTTTCTTCATCTCTTCGACAAACAGAATTGGGCATTTAATTGTAGCAGCTCTCCATACCATGTCACTCAGCTCTTTGTTTTTGTATTCTTTTTTGAAGTTATCAATCATATGCCTCATACAAAAACGATGATGCCAATGCATGCCCACCTAGTTCTCAAGGTTCCGCATTGCACTCAATATACCCCCATGCCTATCTGAGATCACACAGATATTTTGCACCCCTCCTAAGCAACAAAACACACCATATAGAAAAAACCGCCAACTGCTTGTGTTTTCATATTCAACAATGGCAAAAGCTAGAGGGAGCAATCCATTTTCAGCATCGGTAGCAGTGGCAATCAAAAGACTCCTCTTGTATTTACCGTACAAGTGTGTTCCATCAATGCATAGCAATGGGCGACAATGTTTAAAGGCCTCACATGTTGGCTTAAATGTCCAAAAAACACGCTCAAACTGGCGAACTCTTCTACCCATGTAATCTTCCTGGATAACTTGACCTTCAAACAACACTTCCAATCCCGGATTCGTCCTCTTCAAGGCTTCAAAGTATAGAGGAAGTTCTATAAATGATTGCTTCCAATTCTCGAATATTCGTTCCATGGCTTTCCATTTAGCACGGTGTGCCTTTGAATATGAGATGTTGTAGTGATGGTCGGCACGTATCCGATCCACGATCTCAATCGGACTAATGCGTAAATTATGACGGAGGGTGGGCATGATAAGCTCGGAGATGTAGTCCGAAGTGAACTGTCTGTGGTTCAATCTGAGAAGTGGATCTACACATGTATGAGAGCCTCTCATTGTAGAGATCCTGAACACTGAAGAATCACCCGCCTTCTTCGCATGCAATCTCCAAGGACACTGTGTCTCAATGCACTTCACAGTGTACCTATCTACCTCAGATTTCATCACCATACATTGTACACATCTCTTTATGCTCCAAGTTCGCACAGCACTACTTAATGCTTTCTTATCTGTGAACAACTGACCAATTTGAAGATCGTCTGAAGAAGATCCAACTTCATAAATTGTTTGATGGACATTTTCTGCCACAGTTTGTGAAATCAACTCGGGCATGGGATACATGTGTGGAACTTCATACTCGGGTTGAGCTGCTTCCTCCATATTAAACTCTTCCTCGGTGTCATCTCCTCCAACCCACTGATCTTCCTCATCTTCTTCCCCTTGTACAGCTTCTTGAGTTTCTAGACGTATGTCATCGAAACCTATATTGCCAATTGGAGATCTATAAATGTAATCATACGATAATTAATAGCTATCAGTGATAGTTGACACTAATTGAGTAAAATAAATTGTATTCCATCCATACAATACTTACAATTGTTGTGCATTAAGACTCTCATGCAGATTTTCTGGTTCTGTAGTAGTACCAAAATCGTCATCTTGTATGTTTGGTACCATAAAGGATATGAGTCATCCGCATCATATGGCACTGAACATGAGCCCCTTTGTATGATTTCCTCCTTCTCTAACCACAATTCGATGCCATGTACATGCTTTGGATATAACTTCATCATCGCTTTTACACTCACATCATCTTCGATGGGGATACCCGAGCTCATTCCAGGACGTGTTAGATGCATGACAATCATTGACAATGTGTGATGACTTGGATCCGTTTTCGTTAATTCAAACATTTTTTGAAGTAAATCAATATAGAAAATCTTCTTATTTACGATAGTGGCTTTTCGAGAACCTCCTTCGTATATCAAAGTTTCCCCATGTGGAATGATTTTGCCATCGAATGAGTATATCAAAGGTACATCGGATTTTTTTCCCATCTACAAACAAATCACACCACTTCATATACTATGCATTTATATTTCAGATTTAAAATTTATTTTATTCAATTGCCAAAAAAAATTTAGGACAATACATGAAAAAAGTAAATAAATAATACAAATAATTTCAATAAACAAACCTAGACAATGTACAATTTAGGTTTGAACTCAAACCATTTTAGTTCCAAAAACATAACAAACAATTTCAAACAAAAAAATGATAAAAAAAAATAACAAGAAAAAAATAACAAAAAAAAATGACAAGAAAAAAAAATTACAAATGATCACAATGACATGCAAAATAATTTATTTTTAGAGTTACAATATGTACATTTCGGATTGGGAGAGCTTCAAAACCCTTTAGTGATCCTAGGTCAAGAGAATGGAGTGAGGGATTTGGGTATTTCGGGTGTAAGAGAGAAATGGGGTGAGAGAGATGGGTTTCTCGGGTTGGGGGCTTATTTATATAAATGAACAGTGGAGGCGTGTTATATATAACACGCCTCTATATTTTTCAATGGTGGCGTTTTATATATAACACGCCTCCATCAATACACTTTAAACACTTTAAAATCCTTTAGACCATAAAATTCAATTTTTATTAAAGAGGCGTGTTATCCATAAAAATCCGAAAATATAAACACTCTGCTGATCGATGGCACACCTTACAAGGCTCTACTCAACCCGGTATATTCATTCTCTCTATATAGATCACACTTAATTAGGAAAGATAATGACATTAATATATATCTTTCTATGGATATTTCTATCACACATAATCACATATTTATCACACACATATATAGATAGATTGCTTTTTCAGAAATGCCATCACACATGTCACCAACATCATGTATATATCATATCTTGAACTTACACTTTTTGGAAAAATGAGATTAACACATATATGTTTGTTTGCTTGTAAATTAATGTGCAGCCAAACACTGCGATTTTCCCTCATCCTTACATGGTGGAGCACGAGGATGATGATGGTTTGGGTAAGTATTTCTTTTATGTCCTCATGAAATTCTATCAATATTGTTAATGTTGTGCATGTTATTGTCAATAAAACAAAGACTTGAGCATTGATTGTAGATAACTGATGATAAATCTACACACAAAAAATTTAAAAATCTTCCTAAAGTATTGATTTTCCTTTAGTCTCACCATGCAACATTTCAAACTACTTGATTATAGACCTCATATGAAACACAGTCAGGCCTGCTAGCTTAAATATTCACTGCATGCATGGATGAATGAATTTCTTTTTGTCAGAATTAGTTTTATGCAAAATATGAAAAAAATTGATGTGGGTGAACTCTTTATCAGGACTGCAAGGAGAGATGAGGATGTTCTTGGAAGGCCTAGCTGATGCTGAAGATGTGCCATCATATGTTGCTGCTCATCCTTTCGGCCAGCCTGTGATAACAGCCACAGATCCAAATTGGGACTTCTACTCTCAGATCATCCATTCTTTCTCTAATGACCATTAGTCTCTTCATCTGCAATCCGCAAATCTTGATCTGCTTTTTCTTTCTCAACTTCAGTTCACCAATTAAGCTTGCATTCTGCATAAGCATATGCTACTTTTCTTTTTCTTTTTGTTTTTTGGATAGAAATATTTCTTCATGTTTTAGGTGACTGCTTCATTTTGTAGTGTGTTTCCAACACAGAAGCAATTTTTTTCTGCACAAAGCTATGTAGCTCTGAAAACAGCATGTTATTGTTTTGTTTTTCCATTTCTTTGGACTATTCATAAAGGAAAGTTCTTGCCTTTTGCTTTGCACCATTTAGAATTTGGTATTGCCTGATGATATGGTTAATCTGGACACTGGTCTCCTTAAAATCTTGCTCTCCAATATTTAAATGTCAAAGGCTCAAAGCTGAATATGAAAATTCAAGGTCTCAGGGTCACGGCCAGCTCGATATGTTATTAGGCTTAAAGAAATTAAATAATATTTATTTTAATTTTAAACTATTAATTTTTTACTTAAACGTCATTCTTCTAGTTTTTTGGGATGTAAAATTACTAGTTAAGTTTTTACATTCAAGTTTTTATTAGATTCAAATAAAAGGAGATCATGTTCCTTGATGTCCACACCATATAATTTTTTTTTTGTGTACAGCAAACAGGAAGTCCAGATAGATTTTTTTTATATAAAGAAAAAAAAGTGAAAAGAAGGTTTTTTTTTAAATAAAGAAAAAATATTAGAAAGAAGAAAAGAAGATAATGTAAAAACGACACTTTTTTAGGCATTTTGTTTTATATTCCATTTTTTTAATTCAAAAAAGCCTTTAAATCCTATTGATGAAGTAAATTTTTTTTTTTTTTTAAGTATCATAAAATGTTGTCAATTTTTATTGGTTCTTTTTTAACCATATCAAAATAACTATTGATTTTTAAATAATAAAAAAATTTGCAATGTGAAAAGTTATCATTGGTCAATATCTTGACCTACTTATAAATAAAAACAATTTAGGGGCATTTGTGTATTTAGGAGCCTTAGGCAATTGCCTGAGTTGCCTAAAAAAAGAGCCAGCTCTGCTCAGGGTTCGGTGGCCTAGAAATAGATGTTTTGTAATATTATGCATGAACTATTATAAAAAAAATATCATATTTTCTTGGATGATCTAATACAAAATAGATATACATGTACTATTATAGGGATTTATAACTATCACATATTTTTAACATCTCCAAATTCAAATAAATTCACCTAAAAAAAACCTGAATAAAAAAGTGTAGTTTTCTTTATATATCACATCTAAACAAAAAAATGAAATTTTAAAAACAAAATATACGATTTTATATGATTTGGTGATGTGAAATATGTGTTAGATTTAAATCCATATAATTATGGTATGTATTAAGTCCCTTCATACTATTTCTATACGATTTTATGTGATTTGGTGATGTCCAATATGTGTTAGGTTAAATCCCTAGTTTTATGGTATGTATTAAGTAGGGCTGCAACTTGGGTCGGGTTGAACCCGATTTTACATGGGTTGGGTTGACCAAATCGGTTTGGTTCGGGTTTGGGTTGGTCAATTCGGGTTGACTTACAAATCGGGTTAGGTTCGGGTTGGCCTCACTCACAATCCGACCCAACCCGAACCCAACTAATAGTTAAAAAAAATCATGGCCGTTCATTCTGTAGCTTCTAATATGAGTAGTCCAAATTTTAGGTAAACCTAGCTAATCTTACGGGTTGGGTCGGGTTGATTTATTTAATTTGCACATCATGTTAGAAATTCGCGTTGGATCAAGTTGGTCCAATTTGGGTTGAAAATCGGGTTGGGGTCGAGTTAGATCAAAATGGGTTGGGTCGGGTTGGTTTATTTAATTACTGGTTGGGTTCAGGTTGGTCCAATTCGGGTTGAAAATCGGGTTGGGTTGGATTAGGGTTGAGTAGTTTGGAATTCGGGTTGGGGTCAACCCGAACCCAACCCGTCGAGTTGTAGCCCTAGTATTAAGTCCCCTATCATACTATTTCTTTTTTTTATCCCAAACGTTTATTTATATATAGAATGTGATCATTATTATGTGAAATATGTGATATAAATTGTTTTTAAGAATCAAATCCTGAAAATAATTGTAAAATAAAATTCATGGAGATCATATTCAACACACAAAAAAAAGATTTCAAGCTTAAAAGATCATATTCGGCACAATCAAAAAAAAAAATTCATGCATACAAAAGTAGATTTTTTTTTATTATTCAGCCAATCAAACATATAATTTTTTTTTTTTGGTGAAGATTGAAACAAACAATTATTAAAAAAAGCTACCTTAATATCTTTAAATGACAGGAGCTTTAATTTGTTGATGGAGAGAAGAAAGAGGAACCTACCAAAGAAAGGGATATTGCATCATTATTTAATAAAATAATAATAATAATAATAATCATAACAATCCTATTTTCAATTGCATCATTTGTTAGGTTACATCATAATATCACATTTGGATTTGGAGAAAGATAATTTTTGGATTGATTTTTTTTAGTATTGAGGATAGCTACCAATAGATATTGATGTAATCTAATTTTATTTTTCAATCAAATCAAAAGACAAATCAAATCAAATAAAAAATTACATGAAAAAAATAATTAAAAGCAATTGACTCTCTATCTTTTAATGATAGATTTGATGAAGAATGAATGAGATTACGGACAAATCTTATCCTTTGCTTCACAAATCCTTCCCGAAATTAAATGTAATTTAAAACAAAACATTTCAATCAAATCACATCTGACCTACGGGGGATATCCATGGATAAAGTTATGAATTATTACACCATAATAGTAAAATTGAAACACATCATATTAATGTTTCACATATCAATCAAAAATACTGATTTTATCTAACATAATAAAACCTGTTTGAAGGAGCTCTTGATTTCTTTCGATCTTAAAAAATGTCAATGCAAAGAAGAAGGTGACAGTGGAGAGAAGATTCGAAGAGGTGAACACCGGATATGATGGATGAAAAAAAGGAAAATAAAATGGGATCCCATTGTGTTAGTTTTTTCTTCTCAAACTGTTACTTCACCATGTAATTTATTGTTACGGTTTTAAAGCGTTACTTTAAGATCACACGATAACAATTTTGTGTAAAACCATTACCATAAATATTTCATCGCTCTCACCCTGACTTTCCATATTTGACAACAGTTTAAAATTAAATGTTACTATAAGTTATATATAGTAACAGTTTTTTAAAACTATCACAATAAAATTGTCACCGTAGAGCTGTTTTCTTATAGTAACATGCGTTAGACAACCAAAATTGTCCTACGGGTGATGTACCTAACCCAGTCCCAGGATTGATTCGATGAAAAACCAAGTTGCTCTTATTGTTTGTGTGTGTATAGATTGAGAATTCAAATTTTGATTTAATTTTGAATTCCAACGGAATTAATCCAACTGTCTGTCATGAAAATTCATGTTTTAATGGATGAAGTGTCTCACTTAATACGTTAATGAATTAATAAGTGTCTCTCATTATTTGATATATTGATCAAGTTTTTTTCTTCAAATATTGCTCATAATAGAGTTCTTTTGATTTTATGGGGTGTAATATTATTTCTAAAATTTTAGGGACTTAAAAATAAATCTTAGTTAAATAAAATATGCGTAAGCAGAGGCAGACCAGCTTAGGATTCGTTTGGTTGGACGATTGCACAATTTTTGCATTCACAGTAAGCTACTTCTACAATTGTGCAATCAAACAATTTTACTATAGCAGCTTCTTACAAACAGATTTCAGGAGGCCGGGACTTGGGATCCCAATTTGGATCGACCCGTCATTTATTTCAAGTAATTGTTCTTCTGTTTTAGTTACTCTTTTGTAAATCAAGGTCCTTTTCCATGTCGTTTTGTTTAGATGATACCAGTATTAATTACTGATGTCTGCCTTCTTCATTGAATTTGGATGCTGAAGACTTTCATTTGAGCCCTTTTTTTATTATTGTTTATCATCGACTCATTCATTCACTTGAACAAAAATGATCGCTAAGAGATTCCTTTAAAGAGTCAAATAACTAATAACTTTATATAGAAACAATCTTAACAACTAATTATTTGACATCTGATCTACAATTAACTCAAACTCCTCTTATTCCTAATACGATTTTCATAAAAAAAAACAATAAAACTCATCACGGAAAGAGCACTTCGACACTTGTGTTTTTAACATAATTACAAACTGGGCAGAGTTGATTGGTGCCATTGCAGTTTTTACAAGAACACATGTGTCTGCAAGGGAGTATCAGCATGCATGAATCTCGAGACCTGCATATCCTACACGGGATGAGCATCTTCGGATCCGATGAACTGCAACATTCAGAACCCGCGTCGCTGGCCGCCGCAAATTCCCGTTTCACCTGTTCAAGTTCTCCTTTGAGTTTCCTAACATCCGCTGCAATATCCTTCGCCACCTTCTTCCACAAGAATTTCTCTCCTACGAGTTTGAACACATGATTCTTCAATGTCGTCACCGTTGTATTAGCATTTGTGATCTCTTCATCTTTCTTCTTCAGCATGCATGCAACTCTCGATTCGAAATTGTTCATCACATATTGTATGTGCTGACCAGCCAAAGAGAGCAAGAGCGAGAAAGAGAGCAAAAGCGAGAGCGCGTCATTGTTCTCTTGAAAAGCCATAGTCAAGCAAATCCTCAAAAACAAGAGCCCAAACTTAGAATAAACAAAGATGATTGTTTGGAGGTTTATGTATTTATTTTTATAGCTGCTCTTTCAACTCACAAAGGAAAGTTTTATTTTTGTTATTAATGTACATAGATAGAAATATAAAATGAAGAAGTCGGTTATGTTTTTTATTTCCTCGGATTCTCGGATTACAATTAAAGGAAACACATCGGTCTAAGATTATATTCATTTTTTAAAAAATGAAGTGATTTGTTCGGAGATATTTTATAGTTAGAAGCTATGGAGATATGTAATTATATTGGTTCTTCTGTGTTGTCAATTTCAATTCACATTGGGAATTTCTTAATTAAAAAAGCTTTCCTTTTTTATATTCATTAATTACGTTACTTATTAAAAGAAGAAAGTTTGATTTTATATTTCCAAATTAACTCTTAACAAAAGTATAAAATCAAATATATTATGTGGAATATAAATAGAATATAAAGTAAAGGTCGGTTTTGTCTTTTTATATTTAAGTATTTAATAGATTATATGAAATAAAAAATTCTGTTTTGAATTTATTATATATATATATATATATATATATATATATATATATATATATATATATATATATATATATTCTAAAAAAATATCTATAAATCTGATATCTATAAATTCTATATAAGTGATTCGGTGCGGGAATGCGGTCGTGCGGGAAGCGATCACGGGTCAATCGCATCGGACGGTCGGGTGCGATTCACATCGACCGTTGGATGCGATGGACCCGCGATCGAACGATCGACGTTGTTTCCCGCATTCCCGCACTGAATCACTCGACTATATATATATATATATATATATATATATATATATATATATATATATATATATATATATATATATGGGAGCCGATTAGGTGCGGTTTACGGTCGGTGCGGTGCGCGATCACGGGTCGTCGATCACGGGTCCATCGCATCGGACGGTCGGGTGCGATTCACGTCGACCGTTGGATGCGATGGACCCGCGATCGGACGGCCCACGTCGTAAACCGCACCGACCGCATACCGCACGTAATCGCGACCATATATATATATATATATATATATATATATATATATATATAGAGAGAGAGAGAGAGAGAGAGAGAAAGAGAGAGAGAGGGCCGATTAGCTGCGGCGAACGGCAGGTGCGGCGTCGATCGTGGGCCGTCGATCACGGGTCCATCGCATCGGACGGTCGGGTGCGATTCACGTCGACCGTTGGATTCGATGGACCCGCGATCGAACGGCCCACGTCGCGGCCGCACCTGCCGTTCGCCGCATCTAATCGCCCCCGTATATATATATATATATATATATATATATATATATATATATATATATATATATATATATATATATATGGGAAGTGATTCGGTGCGGGAATGCGGTCGTGCGGGAAGCGATCACGGGCCGTCGATCACGGGTCCATCGCATCGGAAGGTCGGGTGCGATTCACATCGACCGTTTGATGCGATAGACCCGCGATCGAACGATCGACGTCGTTTCCCGCATTCCCGCACTGAATCACTCGACTATATATATATATATATATATATATATATATATATATATATATAAAATCTCAATCATTAATATTTAATCAAAGAAGAAGAAGTGATCTCAATTGAAAACAAAAGAAATACTATATATATGTATATATATGAGGCCTCTTTTTAAAATGTGGGTATATATATGAGTTCGTTCGGTTCTGCTTCCAGTGATTCGATGTGTGCTATAAAGCCAGTCTCTTTGTTTCATTCTCTCTTTCATCTTTCTTAGCTTCTGAGGATTTCTTCTAAATTTTGAATCTTTGATGATTTTTCACAGGAGAAATGTTGAAGGTTTGATCGACTGTGCTTTGGGCGAGCTGAGATCCAGACTTGTGTTTGTCTGGGTGTGTAAATATTCTATATTTTGCATGTCAAAGATAATATTTCTTTTTGTTTCTTCTAACGGACAAGTATTTATGTGTTTTTTATGGGGTTGTTGCAGGATCAGAGTGATTGTACTAACACAGGGCTTGAAGACAATAGATGACCCAAAGAAACCTCTTTTTCTCAAAGAGCTGAAGAAGATCTGGGACAATGAAAGCTCTGACCTTCCATGGTCCAAAGAGAGATACTCTTCATCAAACACTCTGTTGATTGATGATACACCTTACAAGGCTTTACTCAACCCGGTATATATTCATTCTCTCTATATAGATCACACTTTAGGACATATAAAGACATTTAATCTCTTTCTGTGGATATTTCTCACACACATATTCGATATTATATGTATATATAGATTGCTTTATCAGAAATGCCATCACAGATGTCACCAATATCATGTATATATCATATCTTGAACTTGCACTTATTGGAAAATGAGATTAACAAATATGTTTGTTTGCTTGTAAATTAATGTGCAGCCAAACAATGCGATTTTTCCTCATCCGTACAGTGTGGAGCACGTGGACGATGATGGTTTTAGGTAAGGCTTTCTTCCATGTCCTCATGAATGTCAATGTTGTGCATGTTATTGTCAATGCATTAGCATGGATATAATAAAACAGTAGCAGCATCAACAACAGCAAACCTGGAGGCCTGAAGATGGCTCACTCGAAGTTTCAGATGGAGCCCTCGGAGAAGAAGGTGGAGGATTCCCTGGCGCACCAGAAGGATATGGATCTGGTGACAGACAAATCGGTGGCAGGACTGGAGTCCAAGGGCGAGGAGGTGGATGCAACATCCCCACTTCTTGAGGTGGCGCAAGAGGTGGAGGTGGAGGCAGAGGAACAAGTGGTTCCTATGAAGAAGGGGAAGGGCGTTGCGACTCTGAATTCGGCGGTTTCACGTGAACGGTCTGCCGGTGTGCCGACTGGAGAGCTCAAGGAGAGGGCGGAGGTCGGGCGGCAGCTGGTGAGGGGGCAGAGGAGGAACAGAGGCAACCCCCACTGCTCCAGGAGTGGGGCTTCTCATCCATCGGGCGAGTTTAAGCTCCCTCGAATGTCGAAGTGCTTCCATTGCCTAGGTAGGGGACACTATGCAAGAGAAATTTGTGATCCCCCTCGTTGATGGACCTGCAAGAAGATGGGCCACCGAAGCTTTGCCTGGAAGTTAGCTATTCAAGGGTCTTCGCATTTGGGAGGTCAGGTCAGGCTTCCTGGAGGTCTGCCCCCACCCTCATGCCATGTGGAGGTGGAGTGGTCGCCAGAGATTTTGGATAGAGTCCGCTCTATGGGCAAAAGCGTGCTTGCAAGCTAGGAGGGTGGGCAGGAGATGCAGAGCTTGTCTATCTCAGCCCATCTTCATTCAAGATGGAAGGGTATTCCCTTCAGACAGGTCTGGAAGTGCGGTTGGAACATGTTCTGGGTCAAACTTCCCTCATGGACTACCCACGAACTCCTCCTCTCGGAGAACAAGCTGGCTATTGATGGTGGTGCTATTTCTTTCTCTGCACCCAATTTTTCAGATTTGGGGGTCAGAGGATTCCAAATGCAAGTCCTGCTATGTGGTCTTCCGATGGTTTGGAGAACTGAGGGGAGCCTTCGAAAGGTAGTTGAACCCTTCGGGTTCCTTCTGAACTATGTCGAAAGCCTAGACTGTGAGGAGATTCTATTGCCGACGAAGGTGACAGTCTAGGTCTCGAAGGAGGTGCATCCCCCAGTGTCGATGCTAGTTGTTCTGGAGAGAATGGAAGTGAAGGTCCAGGTGGAAGTGTTGCCTTCTTCCTTCTCCTGCTCTTACGCCAATAAGGTTAGGTTCGGTCCAAGGGTTGTCGCCAGGTGGATCCCGATCGATGGAGCGTTGTCGGCTGAAGGAGCATGTCAGCCAGAGATAGTCCGAAGGGGACTCAAATGGCTAAGGTTGGTGGTGTGGAGAGTCCCGGCAACAGTCCTGAGGTTCAACAGTTGAGCCCGATTTCCGAGACAGTTGATGACGTCATTTCCTCAGGCACCCCCCGACTGTCAGACGTCAAATTAATGAAACCATTTTCGTACCCCAACTAGCACTCTTTCGGCGGGTCAAGTCACAGGTGGCAGTCTGAAGCATAAGGTGCCGAGTCCTTCTGTAGCTGGCGGTGGCAGGTAGGACAATGTACGAGGAAGGTCGGGTCCCTTCCACAGTTCATCGGTTTCACATGGTAGGGGAGTGGGTCTGAGGAGAGAAAGAAGACGAGACGTGTCCGTTTCTTCTTGTTCTAAAAGACAGGTGGCGGACCAGTTCAAAGTCAGAGGATTGGGGGGCCAAAAGGTGGTTACTAGCGGATCCAAGCCCACCAAACCCATTTCTGGACCATACCCGACAGTCTCTACTGGGCGGGATCCGACCCGTTCTCCTAAATCGGGACCCCAAATGGATCCTGTGCATACGAACTCCTCTCGGTTTTCTAAACCGGGAACCAATATGGCTCGTGTGCATACGGACTCCTTCCAAGATCAACCCGTTAAGGGTTGCACTCATCTGGCTACAACGACCATGCAAAAGTCTAAGCTGAAGTCGATTGTCGTTAGTCAGCGGGAAAAATGGGTGGGCCCTTCCTTTGTTATGCCGGAGACGGAGCTAGCAAGTTCCGAAGTGGCGACCCTCCCTGAAGCTATTCCTAGTGTGTTGTTCCCGTTGTCGACGGTCATGCAGCCCAAGGCAATCTAGGGGGACACGAGGGAAGCGAACGGGGTCCAACTCTTTCAAAGTCATGTCCCGATGGCGAGCGGGACTCCCACTGTTCCCATCTCACAGCACCAAGGGGAGGCCACCCCACCAGTGGCAATCGAGACGGGAGAAATGGAGTTCCTCGGATCTCTGGCTTGCTTCAAGGTATCACAGATTGGGATGATCTTCAAGAATGAGTGTGACAAGTTTCAGTTCAAATCTTTCCTGCATAAATCCAAGCTTGCTTCCAACACAAGCCTTCCTCTGGGGAATAAGCAGCAAGACCATAGCTGAAGTTTACAGTTGTTGCGGAGGGATTACCTGGGTTCTTTATCGTAGTCAAATGTACAAATTTCTATGTTGGAACATCCGGGGACTTAACGACCTTGGTAAAAAGGTGGCTGTTAAGGAGGTGGTGATGGCTCAGGGGTTGCATTTAGTTTGTTTACAGGAGACTAAAATGGAAGTATTCTCTTCACATGACCTGCGTATGATTGGAGGGAACCGATTATCGGCTTTTGAAGCTAAGGCAACTGTGGGGGCATCTGGAGGTATTGTGTTAGCTTGGAACGACTCGAGATGGAAAAAGATAGACCTGAAGATGCTAAATTTTTGTTTATCTATTTTGATGGAGGACACCAGAATTTAGTGGAGATAGATCTGGACTGGTGTTTATGGGCCGAATGGAGACGATCAACGTGAAGAGCTATGGCAAGGACTCAGTATTGTCAAGAGTGATTGGAATCATCCGTGGTGTATTATGGGTGATTTTAATGTCACTCGTTTCATTGAAGATAGAACATAGTTGAGGTGATCTCAGGGGCCATGGCTCGGTTCTCTGAATGGGTGGTAGATGAAGGCCTCACTTATGTCCCATTAATCAACCAATGGTACACTTGGAGTAATCTCCGTGAAGTCCCCTCGTGTGCACGGTTGGATCGGGTCTTCCTTGATGTTTCTTGGGAGGAACAGTTTCCGGCATGCAACCTCCGAGGCGTTCCCCGTACCACATCGGACCACTTTCCGCTGGTGTTTGATGGTGGGACATTGTCTTTCTGATCCTATTATTTCAAATTTGAAAACTAGTTGTTGCAGCGCTCTCAATTCCGGGAGTTAGTTGAGACCAATTGGGCTATCGCGATCCCGAGACTACAAGGGCCGCGGAAGGTGGCGTTTAAACTGAAGCGTCTCAAGTTCCTTCTGAAGAGATGGAACACAGAACAAAGGAGGGCCCGGAGAGCACGAAAGTCAGGAATCGGGTCGGAAGTTGACATGTTATTAGATAGACGGGAAGAAGTGGCAGCTCTCTCTGTGGCTGAGAGGGAGCAACGTATTGTACTAAAAGGGGAGTGGATGTCGATCCTTCAAATGGAAGAAACCGAATGGAGGCAGAGATCGAGGGAATTGTGGCTCAAAGAAGGTGAAAGTAACACGAAGTATTTTCATAAGATGGAAAATCATAGGAGTCGATCAAATCATATTTGTTCGATTAGTGTGGACAGCTCCATCGTGGACGATCCGCAGCAATTGAACCAGTTATTTGTTGACTCCTTCACCCATGCTTTCCGAAGTCCTAATCGCTGGCAGTACGTATGGAGAGATGAGAAGCTAGGCAGGGTCCCTGATCTCATGTGGTCTCAGATGGAAGCTCTTGTCATGCCCAGGGCGGCCGTCCCCTAGATGTGGCAAATATATAATATCAGCTATCCACATATGAGATCAATAAGGACTCTAACACAATATCTAAGGCAACAAATCAATTAACAGGCGATAACTGACATAATATATATATATATATATATATATATATATATATATATATATATATATATATATATATATATATATATAGCGGAAGCCAAACAACTAAGTCTGTAATCCAAAAACACATTACAGATTAGAATACATAATCAACTGTCATGTGAGAGCCAACATAAACCAAAAGATATCAATACACATATACTGTGCACAAGCACAAGTATCAAATAAATACAAGAGAAGGGAGGGATGTTGATGGTCTCACTCGCAAGATCCAAAACACGGACGCTGTACTGCTGTGGTACTGCGCATAAGGGAGCTCCTCCTTCGGATCCGACTTGACGCCAACTGGAGGAAACAAATGCGAGGGGTGAGCCACATGCTCAGTGAATGATACAATCCATGCATCACAACTCATATTAACATTTCAAGTAATTAAAATTCTAACAAAATGGGAGTAACCACATAAACTGGTGGTCGTATAACGACGCCAACCCACCACACCCTCTCTCTCACCCTCTAAGGGTGACATGGGAGTGTTGGGAGAGATCCAATTGCTCTACACCCTTGGTCCACCAGTAGCCCTCTCCTGGGTAGCCTCTACCTGGGCTTCCCAGGATCAGTATATCTGCCGCGCATCTGTTAGTACCTACAGATGGGGGCCCACCCAAGACAGCTTCACCGCCGGACAGCTTCAACACGGATCCGACAAAGGGAAGAAAATAATCTACACTCGCAAATACAATCCTCTTGGATCCGTCATCACCAGTTACTAAATACCGATAAAGTAATGAATTCTCATGAATTCCTCCAGGGCGCATAACTCGGATGCGGGGAAGACATATGGTTTGTAATGCTAATGCCATGGTAAGACCCCATAAGAGGTCCCACACTTGCCTAACCCTATTAGGCAAGGTTCATGGCTTTAATTACATGCATATAACAACATACAACCTACCTAATAATTATACAAGGAATTGTCATAGAATTAATACCAACATGATAGAAAATTACAAGGAATTATCCTAGTCATGCTTTATATTCAATGCACACATATAAGAAATAAATACATAATTAGTTGGGTAGAAGCATGCATGGAATAAACCTATCCTAGCATGAGACACATGTATTGGTGAGCAGGGTTCCTAGGCACGACATAACAATGCATAACCCTAGCATAAAAGTCACATATCACATGGATGCAATATAGTTAATATGCAGTTATTGTACCCCACGGAGGTGGAATGCACGACTATGTGCACAACTAAAAAAAATATGAATCATAGACATGATTCCAAGGACAGGACAGTGTGCGGGGTGGAACGAGCAACATGCAATGCACCCCCCTACAACAACACAATCATTTGAAAAATGCTATAACTTCTAAGCCCTACAACCAATGGTACTCAAATCAAACATGAAGCTTCCTCACACAAATATAAGCATACTTCATGAAGATATCATCTCTTAGTATTGCCTATAACATGCATAAACAACTCATTGACACAGCTATGTAAAACTGGTGCATCTACAGCAAACACCCCCTAAACACTTATCACTACAGCATCCAATATACATCCACAAATTCTGCAATAAATCATACACATTATTTGACATGCTAGAATCATAACCCATGAAGACATCATAACCATATTTAGCCTCTAAAGGCCTAGAATAAAATAGTTTCAGAAATAGGTCATTTTCCCAGCGTATCTGGGCAGTCCTTACCATTCAGCTTATAACTTACACCACAGGTGATATTATGACACCAAATTTCACAAATAGCATTTAGACACATAGATGATCATATCACATGAAGAGATAATACTCATAATATGCTTATAAATACTAGTGTCACAAAGATCTTTACAAGACAGAGATCTGCCTTACCACAAGAGACCCTAGAAATTTAGCTGAAGGTTCAAGAGGCCCCTCCAGCCTGAATACACCAAACCAGCCTTACAAAAATTTCATGAAGCTTCTCTTAGATGTCATAAACCAACTTAATTTAGATCACCAGGCTTGAAAACCTACCAAATAATTTCAGAAAAATAAAATAGCAAGGGTGCACAAAATAGTAATGACACACACATTCACCCACATACATATACCTTCTCTTCCAATCCTTCTCTACTTCACTTCACCCCTTTCTTGCTGATCCAAAAAACACACAAAGAGAGGACAAGAGAGGGAGTATGAGAGAGCATGAAAGGGAAAAGGGGAGATCAAGCAAATGCACACAAACACAAGCATCCCTGCCTCTCACCTTCTTCTCTTGCACTTCCTTTCCTTCTTCACCTTCACCTTCTAATCCTTCCTCTTCTCCTCCTCTTCTCCTCTCTCTCTCAGATTTCTTGCTGGACCCCCAAAACACCAACAAAATCCCCCCCCCCCCCCAATGCCCTAAATATACCATTGATTTGGTGGGGGGGGGGGGGTAAGACCAAGTTGTCCCTAACTAAAAAATTCTGGAGATGCTTCACTAAAACAGTCATAACTTTCACAATTTAGCTCCAAATTACACAATTCAAAATTTATTGAAAAGTCAAGAAGCTTATCTCCAACTTTTATGTTTATACTAATATCCAGTAACCCCTTCAGCTATTCCAAAATATGAGCTAAACATCAAACAGGGCTGCTACCAGGTTTTCTTATCCCCGGGGTATAATTGAAAAAATACCCATAACTTTTGCTGAATCCAGATGATCTAATTCCACTCTTGTATGAAAGCTAACTCAAAATTGAATATTCCATGATAAAATCAGATTTAAACTACTTCATCTTCGACATTAACAAAATTAAATCCAAATACCAATTAAGCTTGAAATGCACAAACACAACCAGAAAGGTCCAAATGACAAACATAACAGCTCTTTTCTCGGAGGAGGAAGTGAAGAAGGCGGTATTTGGGTCTAATGGCGACAAGGCCCCGGGGCTCAATGGGTTCAATCTCCGCTTCTTCCAAGAGTTCTGGTAGATGACACATGAAGACCTTCTGGAAATGTTTTCAGACCTTTGGTCAGGTGCACAAGGGATTGGGGCCCTAAACGCCATTTTTATTGCCCTAATCCCGAAGAAAGAAGGAGCCACGGTACTGGGCGACTATCGGCCGATCAGTCTCATCAATTTGGGCTCCAGCTTTTAAATGAAAAGGCTCTAGCCTACCTTTCAATCAAAAAAAAAAAAAAAAACCTGTTGAAACAATGAGCTTTGATTGTAGATAATTGTTGATAAATCTGCACCAAAAATTGAAAAATCTTCCTAAAATAATGATATTACTGGCTCACCATGCAACAACTCAAAACTTTTTGATTGAATTTTCTTGTTGTCAGAATTAGTTTTATGCAAAATATGAAGAAAAAAAATGATGTGGGTGAACACTTTATCAGGACTGCAAGGAGAGACGAGGATGTTCTTGGAAGGTCTGGCTGATGCTGAAGATGTGCCATCATATGTTGCTGCTCATCCTTTCGGCCAGCCTGCGATAACAGCCACAGATCCAAATTGGTACTTCTACTCTCAGATCATCCATTCTTTCTCTAATGACCATTAGTCTCCTCATCTGCAATCCGCAATTCTTGATCTGCTTTTCCTTTTTCAACTTCAGTTCACCAATTAAGATTGCATTCTGCGTAAGCATATGCTACTTTTTATTCGTATTTCTTCTTTATGTTTTAGGTGGCTCTGCTTCATTTTGTAATGTGTTTTCAACACAGAAGCATTTTGTTTTTCTGCACAAAGCTATGTAGCTCTGAAAACAGGGACCGGATCCGGTCAGTGCTCGACTTCGGTCAGTTCGGTCAGTAACGAACTGCACTACGTGCAAATCGAACTGCACCACTTATAAATCGAACTGCACAACCAATTGTTAGGTATATTTTTTTACTCTCTTATTGGATTCAATCAACTATTGGAGAAAATATGAATTCCTAAGTATCATCGGTATCCAATAAGAAAGTAAAATATATACCCAACAATTTGTTGTGCAGTTCAATTTATAAGTGGTGTTGTTTGATTTGAACGTGGTACAGTTCGGTACTGACCAAACTGACCAAACTCGGCACTGACCGGATCCGGACAAGTTATTTTTTTGTTTTTCCATTTTTTTGGACTATTCATAAAGAGAAGTTCTTACCTTTTGTTTTGTACCATTTAGAATTGGTGATGCCTGATATGGTTATTCTTGACACTGGCCTCCTCAAAATCTTGCTCTGCAATATCTTGAGACAAAGATGGATATGAAAATTCAAGGTCTCAGCCTCTCAGGGTTCGGTGGCCTAGAAATACATGTTTTGTGATATTATGCATGAATCATTATTTAAAAAATATCATATTTTACTTGGATGATCTAATACAAGAATAGATATACACTGTTTCTTCAATACCTTGAGGAAAAAAACACCAATAATTTGACAGCATGAAATCATGTAATCACATATATATGTTTTGTTTTGCTTCCCTTTATACATATTTAGTACACTTGTTATAGTACACTCTCTGACTCACCCCAAAATAAATTAAAAGGCACTTTGATGTTGGGAAACAATTTTTTTTTCTCTACCAAAATTGCATAGGAATGGTTATTGCATCTTCACAGCCAGACTTGTGAATTTGCAAAGGCATGATGAGCAGGTGTTATTTCTTCAATGCCTATTGCCTGTGGAATTAAAGATTAGACGAGTCGCCGTGCAATTCAATTTTCATGTGAATAGCATTTTAAGTTCCTCGATACGAGCGGATCGAACTTCTTGATCAGTAAGTGCCCCAGAGATCATCCTCTGCTTCCGCGCTTGCACAGCTTCCATCCTTTCCTCCACAGTTCCCTACAATAGAACATATCAGCCACATCAGAGCAGGCCAATGATGAAGCATCACAACAGATTTGATGAACGCACAAAATTCACCTTCACAATGAACCGTTTGATGGTAACACTTTTAGTTTGGCCAATTCGATGAATGCGCATGACAGCTTGCTCCTCGACGGCTGGGTTCCACCATGGGTCCTATGGGTAGATTGAATGACAGCGATGAAAATTTGATAAGATCACAACAATCTACTTGGAAACTTTTTCATGCAAGATAGAACGACGTGGCATAACATGTTGCAACAGGAATGACTGTACTAATATTGAATATGTTAGTAAGCAATTAAGCAGATAGGAAAAATGTCTTTCTACATTTTTTTCTTCAGAAACGCGAGCATCCTCAGAAAGAACATTGAGCTTAGGCATATTAGCATATCCTAGGGTCAATATCTAAGAGTTGAAGGGCCTCTATTAAGTCTTCCGTATAAATATTACATTGCTTAAAGCAGTAGCAAAATTTTCCTTTTAGGATGTCAAATCTGAAACTGAGTGGTGACTGCCTTCAACTTTATCAGCACAGAATGACCTTTTTACCAAAAATTATATAATCACTATGGTCTAAGACACTAATATTTTGTTCAAAAGCATGTGAGCAAATAATCTGCATCATGACCCAAATGGTAAATCATCTGACCATGAGAAATGCATTTGAGGCTGCTGTAAGATTTATTCCAACACCGCCAGCTTTTAAAGACATGAGTAGAACCTGCATTAAGAAAAACCAGATTAAACCTAGTGGAAGGATAAATGAAAAGAACATTAGTACATGTTGTATTAAAAGAAATTCCTTGTACTCACTGAGATGCTGCTGTCTTCAGTGAATTGGTTTATTACTCTTTCTCTTTGTTGCTGATTTAATGTACCATCCAACCGAAGAAATGTAAAATTGCACCTGAAATCATATAAGACAGAATGCAGGGAATATGAAAATCTTGTCTGAAACATTTTTATGCAAAATATAACTCGAATGGGGACTGTGGATAGTATACACAATGTTTCTGAGATAATAAGTTCATGGCCATCCATAACAAGGTCTGTTAAAGGAATAAAAGAGGACAATTAGTGAACTAGCCACCTTTTATGATTATTTGACCGAGAATCTACTAAATGTTGCATAATACGTATGAGCAAATTTTAAGAAGTCATGTATCAATGAAGACTACTCTATCACCATTCACCATCAAACTCAACCAGCTTGTCACATAAAAGTCATTATATCACATAAAATCAAATATTACACAAAATCAAAAGAAAACTACATAAAAAGTGACAAGGGAACTTTATCAACAAACACTGCACACCTATGGAGGGGAATTTGCATAAGGTCCAGAAAAGCAGTCCACTGGCTGAATACAATGCTCTTAGATCCAGATGAGCGGAGTAATTCTAATTCATGGAGAAGCATAGACACCTTGGAGGATTCTACCCAGTTCTTTTCAACATCAATTTGAAATCGGCTCTCTGTAGGAGCGGTAATGAGATCTTGCCTATTAATGGTTTTCCTGTACAAAAGAATAAAGTTTTTTGGGATATCTATATAAGCTACTTTACTGCACAAAACATATGATGAGCAATGACATGGAAAAATGGGTATTGAGAGGCAATGAACAGATACCTACAAACTGGACAGACACCAGATGTTGCATTCCGCCAACTTGCCAGGAGACATTCTCGGCACAGGCGGTGAGCACAAGGCGTCAACACCGCATCTTCGAATGCCTCAAGGCATATGGGGCACTCTCCTTTCTCTCCTTTACGGATATCTTCCACAACCTCCTGAATATATGCCCGTGAAGGCACATCATTTGAATCTGCATCCTGACCGCCTTTAAGGAAACGTTTGGCAAGCTTATTTAAATCCGAAAATTCTTGTGTATCACCACGGCTGGACAAATTAAAGCAGCCCATCACTATGCATGGAGATGCTAAACTCCGGGGAAAAGTGTGAAGACTAATGCATCCATAATAGGAAAATTCCACGCATGGAATATGACATAACATAGAATGACTTCTAAAATATGACTCAATTTTGATTTGTTGTATTTTAAACTGAGTGTACATCGAAGTGTGAAGTGAAACATAAAATTTGTTTTGATTATAGTTACAGGTTAGAATTGAACCACAGAACAGTTGGATGCTCTAGGAATCATGATAAAACAAAATGACCAAGTGAAAGCATACCTCATCACAAGAAATGGATGATCACAACACTGACGAAGGCGTAAAAGTAGCTCTAATATTGAAGCATAGTTATGAAGTACCCGTCCTTGCTCAACAAACTGATCAAACTTCACCTGAATAAAGATCAATAGACAAATTGAGGTAAGCCCGCATAACTAGTCAGAAAGACGAGAACTCAGCTTGTTAGGTAGAGACATACAGGGGAGAGGGAGAGAGAAACTTACCTTGGATCTTTTAAACAAGGCCTCATAAAAATCCTTTTCCGCAGCACTGAGTTCAAAATAGACTACTTGAACATCTGCTGGAGGGAGAACAAGGATTGGCCTGCAACCAAAATACAATAAGAAACATGAAAGAGATGCTGGAAGGACCGAATATTCTAATTTTTTTGCTTACTTTCCCTCCTTATCTGTACTGGATTTTGTTCTTCTCAACATGATCGGCCTTAAAATGGACTGGATTAACTTCAACGCGCGTTCATTTCCTTCCTCAAAAGGCTTTTGAATGAGTTTATTCCACCTTTCAGAAAGAAAGAAGTCAAGCATGAAGAACATAGCACCACAATATATATAACTAGTCACTGTCAGCAGAAGAGATGTTGGTCAAGAAAGGAGAACCTATAAAGGAGATTATAAAATGAACAATATAAAATGTAAATCAAACACAAATGTCATTTATACTCATTCACTCGGAAAGATTCTAAGCCATAATTTGATGCTCCAAATAATAATGTGTGTGCACGCGTACATGCACACGCATGGATGACCTTTATATATTATATATGTGTATATAGTCATGTGCATTCAAAAAACTCAAAGGTAAGCAGTATATTGCATAATGCCAAAGACAACTTACAGTCCAAAATTGCTCCATGGTTCCACTCTCATAAATCTAAGAAGGCTGTAAATGTCCTCCACATTGTTCTGCCAAAATCATATTAGCAATTAGGGTATACAAAAAATGATCAATTAATGAAACAACTTTACCATCAATTGGTCAATGTACACACATCATAACAATGGAGGTCAATGTATACACAAGTCATATCACAGGCATGCAAGGAATAAAATTAAAATTAAACAGATTCCCTTCTTATTGATGACAAAAGGAAACAACAATAACTATTTATACAGGTTTATTATAAGAGGAAATCAAACAGCAACTGCAGTCCTGAAGCACATTACAAAGGTTCACCTGAATAGGAGTACCAGTGAGACACCACCTTCGCTCAGCTGTCAAAGCCGCAGCAGCTATTGAAATCTGGCTTTTAGCGGATTTTATGGTATGTGCTTCATCAAGTACAATCCTAAACCAGTGGACAGAATAAAGCCCCCCACTCTCTTCAGTGTTCTACAATAAAAAATAAGAACAAAAACAAGGAAACAAAAGAACCTCATTAAATCCCTTCGTTATGTTTTCTTTTCACTACAGGGGATAACAGTAAAAAATTTAATGATTCTTTCACCACAAGGCATATAAACATATTGATATTCAATGACAGAAATTACCTCAGCTGAATATTCTGATGCCAGTACACCATAAGTCGTAATGACAACATCATTCTGAGCAAAAAGCTTTGCATCTTTTGGCCTGCTTTGACCGTAGTGAACATAGACAGAGAGGGATCCAGATTGAATATGAGTTTCAATCTCAGCCTATCATTCAATATGAAAAATATCATACACCAGAAATGCACACCGTGGAAGCCCACATGGGGCTCATGAAACTTAACAACACATTCATAAATTAAAACATCAATGATAAAATATTTGCAAGCTTTGGTCCCCCATCAAAGCAACCTTAAAAGCTATATATTACCTTCCACTGGCCTAGCAGTGTCATAGGGCAAACAATAAGACTGCCCCCTCCTATAAGCAGCTTCTTAGATTTCATCAGCTTATCAAAACCAGAAATGCTGGTTATTCTCTTTAAATCAGGTGAAGGTTGATCAGATATGCTGCAGTCTTCATTGCTTCCATTGGAAGACTCACTCAAGGGGCAAACAGATCCCCCCTTGCCAGGGTGAGAAAGAAGAAGAGCTATTGTCATGATGGTCTTTCCAAGCCCCATTGAATCTGCCAAGATCTTCAAAACAAATATTTGTAGTCAAGTCACAATGCTGCATCATCCAGTATTGTACCAACATGGAAGTGAGAAACGGCAACAGCAGACCAAAAAAATTTAACATAAACATACTCCTCCTCTTGCCATTTCAAGGGTGCTAGGAAACTCTGTTGTAGCATCCCCTGAAAATACATTCAAGTATACAACGAGTCCCCTCCTGGAAAAAGTAAGGGATCAATGGCATTGGCCTACATCATTTTTACAGATGCAAAGGTTCAAACATTCAAAGCATCGAGACATACTTATCTTTCAATTGATATGCACTCCAACAAGGGTGAATGGTCGTTGCTGCCCCATCTGAGCATCCTCCTTTCTCCAGCTCAGTCATCCAATAAAGAGCCTGTTTCTGATAAGGTCTTAGAACACACTGCAGGATGGTGGGGGGCTCCATCTCCTGAAGCACATACATGAAGAGCCATAAACTTCCAGGAATTTAATACAAGATTTTTAGAGCATCATGAAAATAATAATAATAAATCTACAAAAAATAAAGTGTCATAAAACCTCTAGCTCGGAGCTGTCTGCTACACCAACAATTCTATCCATGTCGGAGTCTGAAATCGCCTCTCCTTCATCTCCAACTTTACTTCCATCATCGGACAATTTCCTACACTTCTCCAATGGCAGCGTAACAGCATGAACTCCAGGACTGTCCTGTTCAAAAACCATTGCTGACTACAATGTCATGTATATGTAATGAAAAAAGAAAATTAATAGTTATGGTTAATGAACCTTAGGGTCTAAGGGCCGCTTTCTTGTGTAGAGATCCTCTGGTGTGAGTTCTGCCTGATTAGAATAGAAGGTTAAAATTATCATCAAAAGTGAAGTTCATATACTACCTGGGGTGTCATTACAAGGTTATATTCAATGAAGAGAGATACAGCCATCAGTGTGTGTGTGTGGGGGGGGGGGGGCACGATCTAGGAGGTATCTTAAAATGAAATTCTGTTACAGAATAAAAGAATAGGAGGGAAAGACATTTCTTCTAGATGCAATAAAATTACCAATCAGAAGAAGATAGAGAACAATCTATTTCATTGAACTACAAAAAAGCTTTAGTCTTGCTGAGCATAGGTGTATACAGTCATAGTGATCACCATGAGGATAAGGACAGTGGTTCCTAACAGCACTCAACACTTGTACATATTAACATATATGTTCTCACATGCAGACCACCTTTGTAACAAATGCTAACCACATGTTTGTAACATCATTATTACATCAGTGAGAATGGGCATAGCTAGACCAGTAAAAACCGCAAAGTAAACAATGCAATAAGATCCAAAAAAATTATTAAATCTCACCTTCTTGAAGGGGGTAAGACCGAGCAACCTGAACAGATTCGGGAGAGGGTGCACCACTGACCCCTCTGTGGGCTGATGAGACATCTTGAGGGACGTCCGGTGATGTTTATGAAACATGGACCCATTAATGTATACACTACAAAACCAGATATAAGAAAGAACTGATCACCATTATAAGGGAATTACAAAATTATAGGAAGATGAATGCTTGTTACCTTAATCATACCTTATGGAGAGAAGGACCATATCCATGATTCCCAACACATCCGGAGCAGATACACAGCAACCCTCAACTCTGACCTTCCTCTCCTTGACGAGAGGCGAGAGGCAGCGGGCCCACTCGTTGGGTATCCGACCAATCTATCCAAAACTATCCGAATCAAATTTTTTTCAACAATGCAATCAAGCCAAAAAGAAAGTAGACCCAAATGTGCAAACCTCTCCAAAATCAATGGTGGAGAACCTCACAATCTCCGAACAAGAAGCAGCGGCCATCGATCGGCCTCTCCCAGGGAACTTCCCCGATTTGGGAGGGGACACCGACCGAGGAAACGTGAAGCTGACTGCATCCCCGGCTTTGATTCTCCTTCCCTTGCACGTCGAAAGCCCCGCCACTTGGGCGCTCTCGATGAGCCACCAATCCGCGCTCGAAGGCTCTCCCTCGCTGGGTCCGTGCCTCCGATTCGAGTCGGACCGTTCAATGGATTTGGGGGTGGGGGTTTTGTTCGCGTGGGAGACCGAATTGGTGACCGGAGGAGGGGCGGAGGTCTTCCGGGGAGTGGTTCGGTCGACGGCGGGAGAGGAGAAGCTGGGAGTGTCGAAGATGATGTTGATGGCGGCGGTGGGGTCGTTGTTGGCCATGTGGAGGGCGCGGATGATGTCCATGTCGGAGAAGTCGGCGCCGACGACGGATCGGACGGTCTCGATGAGATCCGCCGTGACTTTGGTCGCCATCTAAAGCAACATGAAACCCTAACCCTAGAAACCCGAGGGCGCCCACCACCAAACAAACGGAGAGCTCAGATTACAGTATGGGATGGATTTGAACTCGGATCGTGTGAAAGTTGTTATTGATTCTTCTTTTTATTTTTATTTTTATTTTTTAATGGAATCGGGAAAGGTGAACGCGGGAGAGGGAGGGATGCGACGGTTCCCGCCCTTTTTTATGATTTTTTTTTTTATCCATAAACTTTTTTTTGTTTTTTAAGCTTATTTTTGGAATGAGAATAAACCCCTGATAAATCCGGATAGAAATTTTATTATGTTTAGAAAACTCGAATAACCCAGATAAAATATATCAGAATAAACTGATATAAAGTAGTATATGGATTTCAATCAACCCCTAAAATAAAAATTATCCTAGGTTATTCCACCCAAAGAATATGTGGATCCACTGTCAAATCAACTATCATCACCTCTTATAAATCAACTATCATTATTTTTTTTTACCTTTTATAAATCTTTATCTATATTTTATTCACATTTTACCCAAACAACAAAACATTTATTCTTACGTTTACCAACAAGAATAATTCAAAATACAACCAAACACAAAATCATTTTATCTTTATTTATACTCACTTATGTTCGGATAAATGTATACCCAAAAATAAATTTTATCCCCATTTCAAACAGGAGCTAAGGGTTATTTAGTTTCCACACCTTCAGGACATGCAAATTATTTTAAAAAGCATTTCCAAAACACAATATTATTATTATTATAAGACCCTTTAAAATATTACTTGATTTTGTCAAAAAAAATCCAACAGTTATGATACTAACAATGTTAAGAGAATATTTCATCTCAACATATGTATATTGTCTATCTTTTTTTTTAGAAACTGTAGTCATATTGATGCAGTGTAAAGATCACGCGCTCTTCTGCTAATTCGATCTAATATGCGACGCTGTTGATTCTTCAGGTAGGATACTAGGGACGTTGGGCTTTAAAGATCTGTTGATTTTCGTCTGAGAAACACCAGATAATTGGATATTCAATGTAAATGTTAGTCTTCCTAACAAAATACAGTAGAAAAGATAAACAAATTCTAATAATCAATAATCTTCATAATGAATTGGTTTATATGCCTATTTATAGAAGATGATCTTTAACAGATTAAGATCTCAACTAATTATTCCAATCTAAACTAATTATTATCCTAACAGATTATTTAAATTTGTAAAAATAATTAATACATCTTCATTTAATCTTAACTAATGTTCAAATTCAAATAATTATTTGAAATTCAAATCTAAATATAGTAACTAAAACAAATAAAATAAATCCTAACAAACTCTAAAACTGCCAAAAATAGTAAAAGTAATAAAAATTGTAAATCGTCTATAATCATCCATTTGATGGTCTCAATGCCAATCGAACGGTCCATGATCGTGTTGCATCATCCTCCCCAAGTTGGAGAGAATTCGCTTTCAAATTCAAATCCCTATCACCATGAATTTCAGATGGGGATTTTTTACGAACAACGAATCTTTTAGGATGACGCATCATGTCCATCTAATTGGACCAATGCTCATGAATCCAGCTTTCAAATAATAACCTCCTCAGAAGGGGTGGTGGATGAGAAAAAATGAATGATGGAGAGAATGAATCAACAAAATGATGGTAGAGTGAGTTAAATGTTTTATGTGATAGCTTTTTCGATGATGAAGAGGTATAAGTGACTTGAAAGGGGTATAGCGCAAAAAATTTGGATGAAGCTCCAGTCACGTAAAATATATGGGTGTTAATGATTTTGGTGGGGGAAAAGCTATGATGAGAGGCAGTAGAGAAATATAGGATGTGATCATTGTTATCAAATATTTGAGGGGAACTCTTGAACTCAATCTCATCTATCTCTTCATCGAAGACAGGTGGAATATTTGTTTCCTCAATCTCTGCATAAAAGATATGTGGAAGTCTCGCATCTTCAATCTCTTCATCAAAGATAGGTGGAAAGTTCTCATCTTCAATCTCTTCATCTTCATCGAAGATAGGTTTTGCCCCTTCAATCTCTTCATCTTCATCTTCATTGAAGATAGATGAACGGACCGTCTCTTCGAACGGGTTATCGAAATCACCATCAATGAAATCATTCGCCATAGATCGTATGGATGGTAATCGTGGGTCTGGTGATCGTGGCCGCGGAGTTGGAGATCGTTTGTGATGTTGCATAAATGCCATCATCACCTCCATCTATCGTGTGAGTGCTTCAAATTGTTCGTCCATGCGTCTGTTAACTGCTACTGTAGCTGTTGCGATGGTTTGTTGGTGCTCCTCACTATTGTAAGCGTCGCTAAGAGGACGTCTTCTCGGTGGCATGTTCTCTCTCTCTCTTCTTTTTTTGGTGGTGGACTTGAATGAAAAGATTAATGTGGGGTTGGGTATTTTGGAATGAAAACTTGGGTGTGAGGGGTTAAATGAATTTTTTTTTTTTGAATAGGAGAGAGACGGATTGGTTAATTGGGATATAAGATATGGATGTGGGGTTAATTTTTTTAAAAAAAAATTTGGGACAAAATGTACGGATGTGGGGGTTTTTTTTTTTTTTTTCCAGGGACGACAGAATGGGTGGGTCTGAGGGATATTGGTTTTTTTTCAATAGGATATAGATAAATGGGATAGGATACAGATTACCTCGACAGATCGATGAGGCTCTGATACCAATTGATGAAGCGTATGAATACGCTCTTCTGCTAATTCGATCGAATATGCAAATTCGCATGTTCCAGCAGCGCTGTTGATTCTTCAAGAGAAGAATGTCAGGGGCGTTAGGTTTCAATGACCTGTTGATTTCTGACAAAATATTAGATGATTGAAAATTCTATTATCGAAAGATAAGATAGAACATGTTTAAATAGAGGGTGAGAGAGAATAGAGCACATTGACTATCTTACTCTCCACATTAGTAAAATAAATCTTAACTACTCTTATTTGATCAATTAAAATCTCGAGTGCTGGAGATTTATTTTGACACATTAATCTTTTGAGGGGTTTGGGTTAGTGAAAGTTTTTTTTTCTTTTAAATTAGGATATCATTGACAATCCACCATTTCATGATGGATTCTATCACATAATACTCGTTTGGGTTTTTTTATAAGACTAGGTAACATTTTAATGGGGCTTATGATAATATTATGTTTTTTAGGTGTTTTTATTAATTTGCATGTTTTAGAAGGGGGTGAAACTAAATAACCATTTTGTTAATTATAAGCTACAAAGTGCGTGATATATCATGGATCCGGCCACTGTTTATAAGAGTTATTTTTGCTAAACAAACTATAATTTTTCTTATTCTATTGTATTCATCCTTATTCCACTTGGTCAACCAGATTTATTTATTGTATGATAAAATAGTAGTTATATATATAAATAAAAAATTATGAGAATTACACAAAACTAAATAAAAACATGCATAGATAAGATATTTATTTTATTTATGATATATCCATTTAATATTATCATCTCGAACAACTACGTAGAGATCGACGGTTCTTTTTTCTTGATTAAATTAAATATCTATTCTAACCAAGATACTGTTATCATATTTGTATTTCTATTTTTTTATTTTTTTTCTCTTTCTTTTCACCCCACTTGTAATTATATTTCAAAATTAGAAATGAAATTATGATAACAATATCTATCTTATTTTTAAATTATCTATTTAATATTAAATTAATAAATCAAAATAGTAGGCATATGATACAATTCTAAAATTTCGTTCAAAATTTATCCCTCATCTAAGTATAAAAATAAAAATAAAAACCTAAATAACTTTTGTTTTAATAAGTAAACTAGTTTTAACATGTGTATAATGCACGTGGTTTTAGATGTAAAACATGTAATTATAATACTAATATATGAATAACACAGAATACACAAAATGCTTATAAAATATTAAATAAAAAAAAACTCATTTCATTTAACATATAGAATAATAAATTTATATAATATATCATATAATATATAATAATATAATAAAATAAAGTAAAAATATTTAGAAAATTCAATTGAGATTGATTTAATATATATTTTTTATTCTGAATTATCTTAAAATATATTTATTATTATTATCTAAATGTCATTTGAAGAATAATAATTGTTAAATTTATGAGAGATAAAAATGAATTACTTTTTCCTTTAATAAACAAATAATAGACATATATAATATATATTTATAATATATATAATGATCACCATTTATAAAAAAATGAAAACAAAAACAAATCTCTCTCTCTGTCAATATAACAGAGGCACCACCAGTTGATCTCTCCCGCCCATCGATTTTAGGGTTTCTATCCATCTCATATGAACCCCTTCAAAGATCATCCCCCTTCATAATCGCTTGGCCCCTCCCCAAAATGGACGGCTCGGATCGTCCCGGGTCGTCCTCCGCCGTCACCACCACCGGATCCAGCCCCTCCTCCAGCGACTTCTCCGCCTCCGTCCCTCCAGAGCCCACCGCCGCCGCATCTCCGTCCCCTCCTCCGCTTCCCTCCTCTTCCAGTGCCGTCGCCGTCCCCGAAGACTCCGTCTCCCATCTCTTCTCCGTCTACACCTTCCTCCGCTCCTTCGGTCACCACCTCTATCTGAGCCCCTTCACCCTCGACGACTTCGTTGGCTCCCTCAATTGTTCTCTCCCCAACAACCTCTCCGACGCCGTCCACCTCTCCCTCCTCCGCGCCGTCCGCCGACACCTCGAGGCGGCCTCCAGCGATCCCTCCGCTGACGGCCACCGCCCCGCCGTCCGGTGCCTCAGTCACTCCGATTGGTCCCTCCTCGACAACCTCACCTGGCCGACCTTCCTCGTCGAGTACCTCTTCTTCATGGGCCACTTGAGCGGGCTGGGTTGGAAGGGTTTCTGTGACGGAGCTTGCGATGGTGAGTACTATGTGTTGCCTGTTAACGTCAAGCTTCGGGTGCTCCAGATACTCTGCGACGATGCCTCGGATACTGCTGAAATCAGGGCGGAGATTGGGGTGCGGGAGATTGGGGTGGAGGATGCAGAGTCAGAGGGGGCAATTGTCCCTCCTCCTCCGTCCATGGGGACCAGGCTTAGGAAGGCCCATCTAGGCAAGGTGAAGCCAAATGTAGGGGTTGTGGTGGAGGAAGAGAATGATGAGAACGGTGATGAGTGCAGGCTATGTGGTATGGACGGGACGCTTGTTTGCTGCGATGGGTGCCCCTCAGTGTACCATTCGAGGTGCATCGGTCTCAACAAGGTGCTTCTTCCGGAAGGGCCGTGGTACTGTCCGGAGTGCATGGTGGACAGGATGGGTGGTGCGTCTTGTTCCATGATGGGGATGGGGCTGAGAGGCGCGGTGGTCTTTGGCGTTGATCCCTTTGGAAGGGTATTTCTTGGGACCTGCAATTACTTGTTGGTGTAAGCTTTTCTTTTCACCCCACATTATGCTTTTTGTGGCACTGCTTGGACAAAATTTTACGCATGCCCCATATGTTTGTAAACCTGTTTGTAAGCTCAATCCTTTTTGCAACCCCATTTACAGTCCACACACATTATGATTTTCCTTTAAGTATATACTTAGCCAATGAAAAAAATTGAATTGAATGCATTTGTTCTTAACATTTTTCATAATAAATTATATAGTATATACCATGTTAGGCGATCATATATAGTGTTATTGATGTAGCGACTGTAAACGGTGTTGCAATACAGACTGAGTGGATCAACGCCCATTACACAATGCATCGCAATGCAACGTGTGCATGTCTATGACATTTCATATTGGACAAAATATTTATATATCACGTGCATTGTTGGTGAAGAAGCCGTAAAGGCTCCTGTTACGTCATCTTTGATTTCACTTTCGTAACTGCAAGCTTCTGACCCTCTTGTTTTTGTGATTCTACAAATGAATGTCTGCAGGATCAATACCCTTGTAAATGCCAAGCCAATGTCTAGATATTACAACCGAAATGATGTTGTTAAGGTCCTGGAGGTTCTTTGCTCATCTAGGAAAACAATTACATTGTATGCTGACATATGCAGAGGGATTTTACAGTATTGGGACATTACTGATTTTTCACTTCCTGATATAACTGAATCTGCCACGAGTCGACTAGTTAAGAAGGAGAGTGATGCAGTTTTGCATTCCAGTGAGCAAACTCATAATATATCAAGAAATGTTGATGGGGAGAATGATATGAACATGATTGTCGAGAGTGCTGCAGACCGTAAAGCAGTGTCAGCTGAAGAGGTTGGTTTTCTTGGAACTGGAGTGAATGGTGCCGTTTCAGATGGTAGTGAAGTAGGCGCTGCAAGTAAACCTGCAATTCTTCTGAAAGATGGACAGCGTTCATGCACAGAAGATGTTGCCATATCCCTACATCTTGTCCAAGGCATCAGCACAAAGTCCCATGAGCATCCTGGAAATGGACCTGCAATCTCTGGTGGGTCTCTTGGCCCCACATCCAATATTTCTGATTCCACCACCCAAAGATCTTCGGAAAGATCAGTTGTAATAGATAATGCCCCATGTGTATCTCAGAATAAATTTTTTATTAATTTGGAAGATTCATGCAGCAGAATTGGAAGTGTCAGGGATCTTCATGAAAGAAGGCAAGGCAATCAAAGTTGTGGTGGGCAAAGTAAACACACAAAAAATGGTGAGTCTCTTATGGGTTCTTCATTCAAACCTAACGCTTACATTAATCTATACATTATGGGTGAAGTTGCTGCATCTGCTGCTGCCAATCTGGCTGTCCTTGCATCTGAAGACAGTAGAATTTCTGAGGTTCATCATGTTTCCGCAAACAAGAAGAAATTAGTTTCAGAACTGCAAATTAAAGCATTTTCCAGAGACGCCATGCCTTTTTTCTGGCCAAATCCAGAGAAGAAGCTTATGGAGGTCCCGAGGGAAAGGTGTGGGTGGTGCATCTCATGCAAGGGTCTGAACACTAGCAAAAGAGGGTGTTTATTGAACTATGCTGCCTTTGCCGCTCTTAAAGGAGCTGCTAAAGTTCTCGGTGGCCTTCGATCTGTGAAGTATGTTAGCAGCCACCTTACTGAAATTGCATTATACATTCTACTCATGGAGGAGAGCCTGCGTGGTCTTTTTTGTGGTCCAATGTTAGATGCAAGATATAGAGAATGGTGGCGTAAGGTTGTAAGGGAAGCCTCATCATGCAGAGTGCTAAGTCATTTATTACTCAATGTGAGTCGCTTCCTGTTGCTGACAAGTTTGCTTAATCACTCATATTTAGTGGATGGAATTAACAAATTTGAGCTATTATGTGGTTCTTTGTATAAATACAGCGCATAAAATCTGCATTTGATCAAACCTTATCTGAAATTATATTGAAGTTTGAATTTGTAGCAAAGCATCTGCTTTGTTGTCGGACTGCAACACATTGCTGCACCGACTTTAGTCATACATTAATTACAAAGGGATCTGATGTTCTTACTGCCTTCTTTCTATCCGAGCCATGTCAGAAATCACAATATAAAGCCTATTGAGGATTGTGGTCTGAAAAGTTTCAACAAACATTTTCTCAAGAATTATATTAAGTTTATTGACCAATTTCATTGTGTATGGTATAGATGTGTGAACAGTAGGCTGTGTTGTTCGCCAGGAAATTTCACGGTGACCTGCTTTAACTCCCCTTGTGCATGTAGTTATTCAATGAGCAGCATCAGGAACAGTAATGTTCATTGACTACAGATTATGATAACATAAATGCGAACAATCTAAACAATAAAAGAAAATTTACTTTTCAAATAGCATCCAAGTAATAATAATTTCATCTACATTTCTTTGGTTTTTGGATGAATATACTCTGTTATTTATATCACAATGTATGAGTTTGTATGGCTTATGATGGGAAAAATAATCTGTAATTGTACTGATGGTGATGATGGTGGTCTTATAGATGATTTTGAGCACACAGATGGGCATTCCTTTTATTAGTTGCTGTTGAATAACATGTGAGTCATACATGCAGCTTGAAGAAAATATCCGCACAGTGGTGTTTTTGACCGGGTGGTTTAAACTGATGGATGAAAGGTCGGTTGATTTATCTATCGCACAAGCGGCCTTGAATGCAACACGGCCAACACATAAGCGTATAATTGGGGGCAGGCGAAGTAGAAAGCAAGTTGAGATAACTGCTACTACCTCCGAAGATTCCGAGGAAAGCTTTTGCTGGTGGCGACGAGGGAGACTTTCAAAACTCATTTTTCAGAAAGGAACTCTGCCAAGCTCATTAACCAAGAAAGCTGCTCGTCAAGGTGAAAATTTACTTTTAGGTTTCCTGATATAATCTTTACTACATGCACTGTATCTTTGCAAATGCTAGCCACCTTAACTTCTGCTTGTCAGGGGGTAGAAGAGGGATACCTGGCGTTTCATACGCTGAAGGTTTCGAAGTTCCTAGAAGAAGCCGGAGGGTTGCTTGGAGGGCTGCTGTAGAGATGGCTAGAAATTCAGCCCAGCTTGCTCTTCAGGTTTGTTGGTATTTTAGCAATGCTCACAATTATAGAGTTCCTTTTTGTTTGTCTCTGGTTGTATAACTCCAGTTATAGTTTGTGTAATGTACCATCATTCTATTAACATTTCAAACTGATGTACCAGGTCAGGTATCTTGATGCTCATATAAGATGGGGTGATCTTGTGTCTCCAAATCAAAATGCTCCTGATGGAAAGGGTTCAGATGTTGAAGCTTCTGCTTTCAGAAATGCAGTTGTATGTGACAAGAAGACCGTGGACACTAAGACAAGATATGCATTAGATTTTGGCAGTCAGAAGCATCTTCCTTTGCGAGTAATGAAGAATGTTATTGAAACAGAGAAAACACAAGAACAGGAGAAGTTATGGTTTTCTGAGAATTGTGTTCCATTGTACCTGATAAAAGAGTATGATGTCAAGGCTGAGAAGATCATACCTGATCTGCCAGACCTCTGCATAAGGCAGCCAAAAGCTCGTCGAAGGGACATACTTGTGTATCTATTTCATAAGGGTGACAAACCCAACAAGTGCTCCTGTTGTTCGTGTCAAAAGGATATTTTGCTCAGGTACTTTTCTCTTGACTGATTTGGGTTTCTGTTCCCTTTTACCCTCATTCATTGCTTTTCCAATATGCCGTCATAGTCACTGACTCTCATTATTCTTCTTCCTTACATGGTTTCTAGGGATGCGGCCCGGTGCATAGTATGTCAAGGTATGGAAGTTTTGGGCCAACTCTGATAAATGTCTTGATATATAGAAATGTGTTTATGTCAGGTTCAAATGGTAGTGCATTTATTTATGACTCATCAATACTATCAGGCCTGTAACTCTGCTTGCTCTCATATTATGTTCAGGTTATTGTCACAAAACCTGCACAGTATTTTCAGCTAGCAAAACAAAAGAGGGGACGATTTTCCCTGTCACATGCAAACAATGTCACCATCTCCAAATTAATGCAGCGAACGATAACCATATGAAGCATCTGAAAGCTCAGTTTCCTGTGCATCAATCTCATTCTCCAATGGCGAGTTTTCCTAAACTTGTGCAACAAGATAATTACCGTCAATTTACTCCTGTCAGGAAAATTGATATTGATCAGGAGAGAAAACAACATTCATCTGGTACAGAAACGAGGGTTAACCGTGTGAAGAGCCGTTGTAATGGTCTTATATGGAAGAAGAAAAACTCCAAGAGTAATGAGACAGGCATAGATTTCAGGATCAATAATGTAATTCTAGGTGGCAATGCGGACACGGGCCTGACAAATAAACCTATTTGTTCCCTCTGTTCCAAACCCTACAGTTCAGACCTGGTATATATTCGCTGTGAATGTTGCAAAAGTAAGCCTGTACAAGATATTTGATTGCTGAATTACTCCTGGAAGTGTGTATACTACACGTCTCTTCTTTTGATATTCATTAACGCTGTTTTCCTTCCACTGTTTTCTACAGATTGGTACCATGCAGATGCCCTAGATCTCAGGGAGGACCAAATTCTCAATTTGGTGGGGTTTAAGTGCTGCAAATGCCGCAGGATGGCTTCTCCAATTTGTCCCTACGTGAATTTGGAGAAAAAGCCACCTCGGAAGCAGTTGAAGCAGAACATTGTACGGACGAATGAAAGCATCAATGTACAGATTGAATCTAGGTTTAAAAGCAAAAGACCTCGCTTTTCAGAGGACAACACCCCATCACTGAATGTGAAGGCAGAAGATGTCACTGAGGATGACGCTCTTCTCTTTTCACTGAGTGCAGTCATGCCAATCACTGAGGACCCTCATGGAAGTAGTCCTAAATGGGAGAGGCCTGAAGCATTCTCAGAGAACCTGCAAAACTCCTCGGACGTAAGACCTCTTGGAATGACTGGAAATGATGTTGTGTTCTCAGAAACCCAGAAAGTGAACCCTCTGATTGGAGGGTTCCCTCAAAACACGCCAGTTGAAAGATTTGATGTTCAGCATGGGAGCCAATTAGAAGAAGATCCCACTGCTGTCGGGAGGACACCAGTGGCTGCTGCAGAATGGGAAATCACACAGGCACACAACCAGCTCCCTACACAAGAGGGTGAGATTGCTAGAGACATGGATTTTGAACCACAAACATTCTTCTCTTTCGCAGAGTTATTGTCGTGCGAGGGAGACCATCTGGACAGTCTGTTTGATTTGCCCATGAACGCAACTGAGAATTGGTGTGATGAACTCTCTGGTTTCAGTGGGGCTGAATTGGTTTGTGATTCAGTGGCCCCAACCATCTTATCTGAACCACATGGAAATGTTGGTGCCATGAACCACAGTCTCCATGGCGGGCCCGTTAAATACCCGTGTCAATTCTGCAAGCAGGATCAACCATCTGCGGATCTTTTATGTGAAATTTGTGAGCTGCGTATCCACAATCATTGTTCTAGGTGGGTGGAGATGAACTCTGAGAACAGTCAGTGGAGATGTGGTAACTGCAGGGACTGGAGATGATGGTGCTCTTTGTACTTCTGGATATGAATTTGAGTTTTGTTTTGTTTTTATTTTTGGTCCAAGGCCTCTCATGGTTGTTGACTTGTCGTCGAAGACATAAGCTTGAAGTGGGTTCATTGGGTGGCCAACCAGCAGGGGAGTTGATGAAATAAGGTTTTGTGAGATGGTTTCTTATATACCTAGAGGTGTTGAGGGACCAGTTCATTTAATCGGTGGATCGAACGAATTCCTTTGTGGGATTGGAATTTTGAAGCAAATGAACCTATTCCCATGTAGTTCTGAAGGGCTTCTTTTTTGATGTAGCCTAATCATACATACTGAAAGTGAATTGTTAGTATTATTAATAGAAAATTTTGAGATTCTCCCCCATGTTTTAGAACTGGGGCCCCATTTTGTTTCTCTACCTCCGTGAGACTGTCTTATAAATATTTAAAATATTTTTAAACCTTAGCGGTAAGCTTGGACTATATATTTATATTTATTTTGAAATTGGTACCTTGAAATCAGCATTTGGACACAACTTAATTAGTTGGTATAGCATTAGGGCTCTGTTACACTCACTCACCAATATGCTTATTTCCGCCAACTGGGGACCAGAGCCTTCTCGCCACCGTGTCAGCAGCTGCTCTTTCAGTAGGATTTGTGAAATGTATGTCTTGTTAAATTTTTTTTTACATTTATTAAAAATGGATTCATTCAACTCGAAATTGAGTTATATATATATTTTTATATCAAAGTATATATCTCATTAGATAATGTTTACTATTTTTTTTTAATAAAACATGTGGTATTTAGATCATAAAAATGATTGAGGCCCCGTTTGGATATATGTTTGGATAGACACTGCGTTTAAAAAACTAAAATCTCATACATGGATCCAAATACATTTTTAGCGTTTAACTTCTCAAACCACCGTCTTTATTTTTTTAACCAAAAAATCTTATAATTGAAAACAATAATGATTTTTGGGCCCCAATTGGTAAACCCCAACACAAGCCCCATGTTTGAAATACCTATATTACCTAACTAATAGCACCGTGTTTCCATAACCGTCCCAATTAATTCTGAATTAGTTATGATTTGAGGGACTTTCCGTTTTTGGAGATAAAATTCAATTGCACGTTCGAAATAAAAAAAACCCAAAATAAAAAAAACAAACATCAATTTCAATTCTCATTCAGATTTGATCGGCGATTTCATTTTTTAAAGTTGAAAGAGAAGATTTCAACAGTTTTTTATGCGTTTTGACAGTAGTGCAAACATTCAGGTTTTACGATTTACACGTTTCTTTTTTGTGCGATTTTCAATATGTAGTTATTTTTTTTTAATCCAGATTGAACAGTGAGATGAAAATAAAAATCGAAATCTATTTTTTCTCAGTTTGATCTGTGGAGAATATTAGAATTGCATGGTTCATCTAATTTTGTTCACGCTCTGATTCTGAAAATAAAATATAGCGATCCAATCAAGTTAGGTTTATTTTGATCAAAATAATTGATACTGAAGTGAATTTTTTATTGATTCTTTGAATCATTATATACCTTTATTGGATACTGATTTCAAATTAAATTAAGATACATAGTGTATCTTGATTTAATGGCATGCATGTATGTTTACGTATGATCTAAACAGTCAGTTTTACTGGTCTATATGTGTAACTGTATGCCTATTGTGTCGTTGAGCATATTTTTGTAGCTTTGAATGATCATTATTCAACTCATTAGATTTAATATTTACTAGTTTTGAATGTGTAGATGTTATTTCTAATTTTAGATACATGTGTATCTTGAATTTGTATTCCAGCTCAGTTTCAATTTTGACATCTATATATATATATATAATTGATTAATGTGTACCTATTAATAGTGAATTGGTTATTGACACATATATATAAAGGTTTGAAGGACTTTATTTTTAAAATCTATGTATTGTTAATTAACATTTCTGGTAATTAAAAATTTATATTGTTTGTTTTGGTTTAAGATATAGCACTGTAACTGAATTTTAATTATATAACATTTGACAACCCTTATATTTCTCAACAGACAGCGAGGACAATTGGATGGATGATGCATTTGATGACTCAATTCATCTGGAAACTTATTTGTCAAAGGAATTGTTTGGTGTGGCTGATCAGCAAAATGTAGGAGAGATTGTAGCTTGTGATGATCAGTGTATTCCATCTGTTAGTATATGTTTTGGTTCTGAAGATGAGTGCGTTTGTTTTATGACAATTTTGCTCACAAGGTTGGATTTGGCATTGCCATGGTCAATGGAAAAAAGGACGAAAATGAGTTTCTTTTGTTTTCATGTAATCGTATGATCGATTGATGAATGACTTGAATAAATTCAAGAATGGAGTTCTTCGAATCATGTTTGAATCCCTTTGACTCAAATCCATTGTTACAAATGTTTCGAATATCATGTGCACAATAGATCTATACTAGGGATAGTATGCCATGTTTCTTCTTGGTTCAGCAACTCTGTCTTTTTGAGCTTATGTGTTACTTAAGATACATTTGTATCGTAAAGTTAAATCAAGAGTTTCAAACAAATATTAGAGAAATCAAAATCAGATATACCTTGTATAATTCAGATACATAAAAACAGCAAGAACACACACCAAAAAATGCTATCAGATGTTTATAATTTCAGATACAGCCAAGGGATTGAAACATGTCATTTACAACAATTTCAGACACAGTTGATTCAGGTACATACAATGTTGAAACATTAATCTATTAGCAGCAAGGGATTTACAAAACAACTGAGTATTCCAAAATATAAAATTGAATTTTTTCTTACACTATACTTTCTGATTCATTCTACTCCCTAATAGCATGTAATTTGACTAATGAGATTCATGCTGTTTCATAATTGCTTCAGATTCAATTTTAATTGGTAACAGGTTTTTAGATACATGTTCATATGATTAAGATACATGATTTATTTACAATGTGTTTCAATTTTTTCAGGTCTTTTATTTGGTAACAGGTTTTCAGATATATGTTATCTGATTAAGATATTTGATACGAGTAAACCATAAACAATTGAAAACTGTAAATAACGCTGGTAGACGAAGAGAATATATCATAAACAATTTCATAATATATTAGAGATTGATGACATGCTTCCAAACCAAAAAAAAAACCAAAAAAAAAAAAAAATTTCATAATATATTACAAAGACGTAGATTTTTTTTCTGATTAAGGGGGTATGTATCTGAATTTCTGATTTCAAATAATTTTTTTTAGATCATCAGATACAAATATTTGAAAGAATGATTTTTCAAATCAGTTTCATAGATAATCAGATCAATAAGAGACCAAAAATCGAAGGAAATCATAACATATATGTGTTTGAAAATAAGAAATTATTGTTTAATAAAAAGTGAAAAAACATAACGAACCGATCGGTTTTTTCATTCAAAAGAAATCGATGGTGAATTGTCGATTGTGACAGGAAATCAAATTTTTTCTTCGCTATTGTTGACGATGTGTTGGGGAAGATGATCTGATGAAACGATCTCATGATATCGTTATTTTTTTTTCCGTTCGTATTTTTTTCCAAAACAGAACCCTAAGTTTTAATTTGTTTTTGAAACATGATACGCCGTGGGGAGAGATTCAATTGTGCGTTATTTTAGGGATTCGATTACCAGATTTAATGAAGATATTAATGAATTGGAGCCAATTTTTAAAATCATATAAAGGGTAGTTATGTCATAACCAATGAGAGAGTGCCACCTATTGGGGCTCATAAATGGAGCCTAATTTCTAGGGCCTAGATAGCAGAACCCAATTGAAAAACTAATAAAACAACGCTTCTCAATGTTTCAATCTCACATCCAAATGCAGCCGAGTCTAACATTTTCCATAGCATTATGCTCTATTTGGACCTAGTTCGGAATAACAGTTTTTCTTAAAAATTATTTACAATCAGTATTTTCATGAAAGAAAATATTAACACTGCCAAAATTTGAAATGAAAAATTGAATTAAAAAAAAATCTGTGTTTAGGACCAATTATCTGCAAAGTTGATTTCCCTGGTTTTGTCATAAAAAATAGCCGCCCGTTCTCCCAGTCACACCAACGAAATGTTGATTTCATCACAGACAAACTCATCACAAGCCTTTCTCATGCTGTAAGAATTAGGAGATATGTGTGGTGTGGAATCTGTTTTTATACATTTCCTAGAGCATTTGTAAGAAACTACTAATATTTTTATCATAAAAAAAACAGAAATTGGGGGGAAAAAAACGAGGCAACTTATCTGCAGCGAACTAAACTAATCCATGATTCATTGTGTACATTTCCCCAAATCTTGTTACAGCAGGAGTGACAATACATCATCCACCTGAATGTGGAAAAATCATAACAAAAGAATACCCAAACCTCCAACTCTGTTCCCTCCCTATCATTGAATACATGTAATTGTAATACTAATCCATGAATGACATTGTTACAATGACTTTTCCTGCAATGTGCCTAGATACATTCTCTAACATCATATGGGACACCACAAAAGAAAACAAAGGAAAATAAAAACTGATACCTCACAAAAGGGCTTGAAAAAACAAGGCCCATAAAGAATTTAGAATCTCATCAAATTTATCAACTACAAAAAGCTCATCTATATATCGCCAGCCCTTGCATTGTACCTGTTGTCCACTCCCGTGCGAAATATTGCTTCTTCTGCTGAAAAGCTCTTTTGGTCTATGGGCTGAAAAACTTGTCAGGTACAATCACACAAATAAATTAAATGCTGTATAACTCATGCCATCTCAGAGCAAACCAGCAAGTAGTGCTCCAGGATCGTTTAATCCTGCACCCACAACGGGCGATTGGGGCTGTACAACGGGTGGTGCTGGTACATGTGATGGGGCCATGGGAGCAGTTGGAAGGCTGACCAGATGTTCCTTGATGAATTCTTTCAACCTATAATGGAAATTTTAAGTCATTCATCTCAGGTGTATACAACTTTAATAGAACTTGAATGATCCGAAATGACTTACTCAAATGTTAATGTTGGATCCCCTGAAGCCACAGTTAAACGTAGTTGGGTTCTGTCAGACGGATCTGTCTCAACTCTCACCTGAAACACACAGAACAAATACTTGTGAGATGTGGACTATAATTCTGTTCCAATAGGAATTAAAAACATAGTTTGGGAACCCAAAGCATATCCCATTCAAGGCAGTATAACTGCCTTAGCAGCCTCCCCAAGCATGGATAAATAGTTCACATGACCACAAAGAATCCAAAAGCTTCAGGAGAAGTTACTGGAATGCAGCCAAATCCATTACCCACTTGATTGAAAATCTGACCAGATTAGTAAAATCATAGAGTTGGGTTCTCACAGTTACACAATTGTCATTCACAATAATAATAACAAAGAATACCATTAATGACTATGATATATTAATTCACGACCCTGTAAAAACATGAAAGATTTAAACAACATATATCGAAACAGAACCCTGGTATACTAGGATGGTTAATTAACATTTGATTAAAAGAAGTTTGCAAGAAAGCCCATCCAATGTGACTAATGAAGGGGTTGTCATCTTGCCCAAGGAGGCAGATTTCTTTAGGCATCCACAGTTCAATAAAGTAAACCTATAGGCAATAAATGTCCACAAGACAGCCATATTTTATGCTTACCAAGCAAGGCATAGCCCGAGTGCTTTCCGAGAAGAATGTAGAGCTTGCAACCAAATTGTTTTTATTTTGATCCTGCACATGCATGAATTTTTTTATTAATTGATGCTTTTTAGGCTAATTTTACAGTAAAATGAATAAAAAATCGAAGGTAACACGCTGAGAAAACAGTAACTTACAATATCTAGATTAACTCCTAAATGAATGCTGTTGAATAAGTTCGCCATTTCAGGGAGGGACAAAGGCTTAACACCCCTAACCTGCTCAATAGTTAAAAAAATATATATAATCAGAAATAAATATTCATCCTCCAAGGCACCAAACAGTCATTTTCAAAAACAAATTATTATAAACAAAATTTTATCTCCAAGTTTAGATAATGATCTAAAGCATAAATCCAACACACCATAAAAATTTAATCATCAACTCACTCTTATTTCCACTGTAAGTGCCTGAATGGAATAACTCAAATATGATTTAAATATATGGAGTATCCCATAAGCCTATAAAATGGAATAATGTTCAGCTTCACCATCAGTTTCATGTCAAGATACAAGAAATTACTTTCTATCATCCCATCAGATTGGCGTTCAACCTCCAATCTTTATCTGGTTTTATCACTTCTCCCCGGAACAATAAAAACAATCCAAAACTGCATTTACTATTTTGCATGATGATCTTTGTGAGCTCCTCAGAATACATATGGTCAATTTCAATAAAACATGACCTGGAACTGAAGATCCCAATTGTTCAGTTTATATTCATCAGACCAACAAAAAAGTCTCCATAGACATATATCGAGTTTGATTTCACATGAATTAATTGTGCAAAATGATGTGGAGATTTTTTTGTTCATTATTCCCAACAGTGAGACCTCACAGAATCACAGGAAAGGGATATGTTGTAATCAAAGAAAAGCATATCATATCAACATAACTTTTGTTGTGTTATACTAGCAACTAGAACCAACTATATAGAGAGTTCAAATATTCATTAATGGTGCATGGAAGTCGCTGCTAAAATTGTTAAGCCAACTTCTTTAAAGTTAACCTTAATTGTACACTTAAAAAAATATTAAGGGAGCATTCTCTACTTACACCTGTAAAAAGGAAAAAACACCTCATCCATTTTTCAACAGGTTTCACACAAGAGAAAAGGTGATCTAAAGTTTACAATCCCGTGAAAACAACACAAGATAATCAGATATACCACTTCTTGAAGCCTCAACGGCGGTCCTGCAAGTTGTCTCCACTGGAGGAAAAACTCATCAGCGGTCATTGATATAGGTTGCATAAACTTATTTAGGACAGCCGGAAGTCGTAATATGGCATTCACCTATATGGAAAAATAAAGATCAGTTCAGTTTGGGGTATACTCCTCAGTGCCGAACAGAGCAATATAATAATGTATCGATTGAAATTCACATTCTAATCAAGTACCACTATGGTTCCATATGTATAAGAGAAATCAAGAACAGCCAAGTCCCTACTCGGGCGGAGATTCACCACTTCAAGAGGACTTTGCACCTGTTAAATAATAATAATAATAAAGAAAATATGAGGGTACAAGACTTTCACACGACCAAGATTTTTTTTTATTTTTTATTTAGCACAATTTTAGCAGTCTATACCTGCGCCCTTGGAGGTATAGTTTCAGGTACTGAAGACTCCATCCTCAAATGAGATGGAGGCAATATCAGTGCTCGAACTGAAACAAGAGGGGAGGTGTTCTTGTTACCCATGAAGAGAACAATGCGTCCATGATGGACTCGCCATTCTGCTTTTATTCCAATCTGAAAAAATTAAAAAAAGCAAACATCAAATCACTCATAAATGATAAAGATAATATCTCAGTTATCAAGATTTAATGACAGTTTCTACCAAATATAAACAAATTATGATGACTATTCTCGAGTGCTCCATTGGAACCCATACATAAATTGATAGGTGACAAACCTGAATGTGAGGATCTTCATAGAGCACACCACTATCTTTCAGGCATAAAGCATTAAACCTTTCTGCAATATTCCCAACGGGCTGCAAATATGAGGCATAAAATTAGCCAGTTCAGGGTCAAACACATACAATAAACGCGTGATCTATAATGCATGAAAGATGCACAGTAAGATATGAAGATGTTTTGTACTTTTGTTGTGCTATTTTTCCTGTGACAATAGTTGAGAGTTCAATTCAATAGCAAAGGATGTGGAGGCTTGGACTCAGCTCGACGGTTAACCAAATTTGCAACCATGAGGTCATGGGTTCAATCCCACCACTTAACTAACAAAAAATAGCAAAGGATGTAACAATAAAATGACAATGCAATAATTTGTACCATGGTTATATACGCTGAATAGTTGCATTTGTTCAATCTAATATTAAACTAAGACAATGATTGCAATAATTGTCATTATAAAACAACAAAGCACTACAGCAGCATTTCACACCATCCGAGGAACACTAGCTAGGTACTTTCTAAGAGGGGAGATAGATTGCATCAGAACAATCATCAGATTTCTAGCAGATCTTGATCATAAATGAATGAAACCTACAACCCAACAATGATAATGATATCAAATGAAGGCAAACTCACATCAGGCTCAACATGCCTGTATGCCAACTACTTTCTCCAACTTGCACAAAGAGCTCTGACATATACATCAGATATCCAAGCAATACAATGTGGCAGAAATACTAATCTCATATAAAAATATTATAGCAGTACCTGAACAGAGGGTGGTTGTTCATTAAGAGCAAGTGTTAAATCATTAATAGGACTTGGAGTGGCCTCCAAACCCGAGATCACATTTTGTTCTGGTTGAATAGAAGCATCTGGAGGACCTTCGATTGCCAATGTACCCAGGATATCTCCAAGGAGATCACCTGATTGGGCTGGTTGAGAATCTACGGTGGTAAAAGTTCCATTCGCTTGATGAGTTGTGTCTTGGTCCCCTAGACCAGCATCCTGCAGAACAAACACAATTTCAAGGTATTATATCCATAATGACGATCTTTGTATTCAGAAAGCAGTTGGTGAAATCCATTCTCACCATATTTTGGCTAGGCATTGGGACAATGCTAAGCTGACTGGGAGGATGTGATCCATTAACAGGTCGTTGATCAGTAACAACCAGAGAATTTGAAGTTTGCTGCTGGGTTCGCAACTTGATGGCGCTTTGCTCTGCCGTGTCAATTTCTGTATCTTCAGCTTTTTTCAGCAATGAAGACTGCTTGAAAAATAATGTTAATTGGAATAGAACCAGAATATGAGACAATTTGTGATGGATACTAAATTAGCATTCATTATCCTATAAATTCCAATGAACATCATGGAAATTTACATTTGTATTGTTGTAAGCTAATATGATAACTCTTACAAACAAATTAAATGCAACCAAATACTCACCTGGCGTTCAGGAAACTTGGGCATTTCATCTAATATTTTTGCCAAATTACCACCTTTTTTACTCAAAGCAAAATATTCAACAGCTCTTTGTTGTATCTCAACATCTATGAAACTTTCATACCTAATAAAAGATTATTTAATCCATGTTACAAAAAATCTTGAAAACGAGAAAGGAAATTACAATGAAAGCTAATAACAATAAGAAAGGAACTGATTGTAACCTCACTTGTTAAATATGGCCCAGATGTGATCCTGCAATTCCGGATCTGGGGGCTGAGTATGCATTAAGATCTTCGCATATGTCGAAAGAAGAATAGCAATAGTATCGGTCCTGGAATCAACAAACTCTTAACACCTAAAGGATTCATATTTAATACATAAACAAGATATGTACACAGTGAGATCTTACTTTACAGTAGGAAGCTTCTCATGCAGAACAGAAAAAATTTCTTTAGAACTGAAGCCAGGTCTTCTGGCTAAAAGATGGCTGTATTCTCCAAGAATATAAGCACTCACCTGTCACATATTCACAATTGACAAATTTAGGAACTTCAATGATGAACAATTTTCATCGGGCTGGAGAAGTAGGCAAGCAATTGCCAGAAAATTCATGGTCATACAATACGATAATTTGATGCAAGATAGCTTTTAATGTATGAATACACAATTTCAAGCATACAAAACATCCATTTAAAGGGAGTGAATCAAATCAAATGATAATGTACATGATGTATATCGGTCTCATGCTCATTTAAAAGATGCTCTGGTACTGTTTTTTAATGCTTTGGTTTCTGTAGTAGTAGACATGTTTTTCTTGCCCAATTCTATTGGTTGAAATGATGTACAGTTCAACCGCACTACATTTCATATAGTATAAGTTTTGAAAATGATGTCATAAATAAGCAACCTGCAGACCATGACACAAATGTTTAAAGCCAGCAAAAACAGAGCAGGATGGATAGACAAAATCATACCTTGACCATTGTTTCATGTACGGCAGGTTTATCAAGATAATCTCTCGCCTTTTCTGCTGCATACGGCTGGTGATACATAAAAAACATCAGGGTATAGAATATTGCTTCATAGAGCAGCTAGAGAATTGTTTAAAATCACCAGTATGGTAAACACCTGTAGATCTTCATTATTTGTAACAAACTGAACTACACGATACCAAATGTCATCACTGACAAAATCTCCGGCTTTATCAATCAATTGAAGTATCACATCTACATACCTATACCATAAGATGGTGGTGAAATCAGATTTCTTGTTCACATTAACATGCAGAATTTAGAGATGAAGGGTACTGAAAATGAACTCAAAATGTAAACTGTCAATGTCAATGTATGTAAATAATCGACATCATTTTGCAAAGTAGACTTTCCTTACCAAGATAAATCTGGAGCAAATTTCTCTGCAAGAATAGCAGCTTTTAAAGCCAATTCTTCACGCATTGCAAAATCAGATGCACTGAGATACTGTAGAATCAAATGACAACAAGCATTCTGTCTGTAATGCACAGTTGGGAAATATTACAGCCCTCGAATCTAGAAATATTTACATGAAGCTTAGCATCCATTTACCTGCAACAACTCTTCAACTATATCCTTTGCATTTGTGACATCACACATCCCATAAAGTAAATCAAGTGCACGCCTTCTAATACTGCAACAAAATCACAATAACCACTGGTTCACTTTCACTTTATCCTCCAGAAAAATCATTTGAAAATAGATCACATCAATATGAAAGAATGAAGATCAATATTTATTTAAATTGTCAAACATCTGGTGCCCAAAGATATTGACTCGTGATCCCTCCCTCTACCAACTTATTTATCCATGCTTATGTCATTATATCTCTTAGACAAAAATGTACATGGAATGAAGTATCAACCAAATGGAAAAAAAAACAAAAATAAAGGAGGACATCGCTTCTTGGCAGATGAAAGATACATATGTACTAACAAAATGGTATAACTAACTGTAAATCCACTTAAATATACCTTATATCAGGATCCTTCAGAGAAGTAATGATCTGGGCCTGATGTCTTTTAATTATATCCTGCACATCTGTGACCAACAACATCCTGGTCATATTCTCCTGCATGTGAGAAACTGGGAGTCAATGCATAAAAGACACAAGCATATTATTCTGATAATGAGGGTTGAATGCCCCAGCATCATTCTGGACCATTTTTCTTCATATGTTACTTTCCTACATAATAAGTAGAATCATCATGACAACTTAAGAGTAAATGCAAGAGCTTACAAGGCCAAGATAGCGTATATTTGGTTCACGAACAGCGATGAATTTCCCAAGTAGGGCAACACATTGAGACATCATCTCCTTTTCAGCATCAAGATGCATAACCTGTCGGGGTAAATAGAAAGCAAAACCATACAAAAAACATCATGAAATGTTATCCCACCCATGAAGAAAAAGACAGGTTCAGGGGTTGAGCTGTGTTTTAAAATACCCTAGCATGACAACCTGCCCCAATCCCAAGTTTTACAAGGGAACAAGAACACAATTTGCATAAAAAATTACACTGGGAGATATTAGATTGATGCTTGAATGTTAATTAAAAATTTAAAATTATCCTCGTTTCCAATTGATTTACACCTTTTACTGTCGTCAAATGAATGGAAAAAATCCAATGGAATCAGTCATGTTATGACCAATTAATGACATCAAGACCCCATATGTTAGATTGCAAGTTTTTTAAACTCATGTGATAAATATCATTTCATATGATTTTTTGCCACTGATTTAAGAATCTGCATTGTTCATTCAATATTGAAGTGATTAACCTCCATAATGCACACATATGGAGCTCGTAGAAATTAACCATCAGTTAACTGTCATGCAAGTAATCTACTCATTTATAGTGCTAAAGTCAATTTATCTCTTTATGTACATGTTGCAATTTCCATGTACAAATTCCATACCCTGCAATGTGACAATTGCTAAAGAAGTTTTTTTTTAATTGGTAAAGAGTCTTGGTTTTGAAATAAAACCACAATACATGGCAGGAATTAATTGAAAGTTGTAGTTTTAATATTCTGTAAGTCACTTTTTTTTGGGAAACTCATATGAATCCCACCACTAATATATTGAAATCTAATTGAGGAACAATTTCAGACAATGAAGAGCAGGTCACATTTTATTTCAGGCAAAAGCAACCTCATGGCCAACCACCATGAACATGTTAGAGACTATATGAGTAATATTGGAAATTTAATCAAGTGTTCTAAATATGATTAGATGGACAAAAAAATATTAATTTTAAAAAAGATTGCTAGAAAAAATCGGTTTTTTTTTTATGTGCGACGTATTATCATTTCCCATAGGAAAAAATACAATTCGATGACAATTGACAATACCATGATGTACTGGAATTATACGCTATAAAAAATAATAAACTGACCAGTGCCAGTGCTTCAAAAAGAACTGCATGAGATGCATTATTCTTGTTCACATTTTTAACAACATCAGTGCCCATCAGTATACGTTGTAGGACCTGCAGGTAACAATAATAAATCACTTCACAATTTAAGCTGTAATGGCATCACTCCAACATAATCCATGTCAGCAATAACAAACCTCAAACAAAGATCTTCTAGCATTTGGATCTTCAATGGTTGGAAAATATTGAAGAGCTCTCATTGTCCTAACCTGCACCGCAAAAAACTGTCATTTCTAAAACATGTGAAGCAAAAAATTGATTTCTGAATTCTAAACAAAGATGGAAACAAAAACCCTTTATTTTAATTTAAGAAATTCTCTATAGTAACTCATGATATTGGAAGATAGGAAATACAAAAAACGATAAGCACTGCAAGCTAACCATTAAAAAAACTAATGAATAAGAAACTCAGATATAACATAAAAAAAAAAATCATGTCACGACACTACTTGATAAACAACATGTACCCAACACAAAAGCCAACACTTGAAGAAACCATCAATCCTTTTAACAAAGTGAGAAGTAACACATTGAGTTTTATAATAGAATTTCAATTGGTTGGAATGAGAAGTCAAAGCTTTAATCAGCATAGTAATATCTCTAGTAGAATATATTAAAGAGTCATTATGTGGGCACTTACAATATTAGTTTATCTCCTTTTCTTCTATTTTCTTAGTTAGTTTGACTCTTTGAGGTTTCATCATTTGTATCTCTATAAATAGAGCCTTTGGCTCCTCTAATAGAATGATGAAGTTTTTCCTTTATTCTAGCATAGTATCAAAGCCTCCACCTCAAAAAACTTATATCTACAAAAAACTCCACTCTTCACCGCTCCGATTGAAGAGTTCCCAAGTGGGGGAGGACTTTTCATGCCCTCGAATTCTTTTTTTGTTGTTCGACGCTTCTAGTGGCACACACGCCGTGTGCGCTTTGTTTGAGCGCATCCCAATACGCACATCATTATTGTTTGCGTGCCCCATTTGTCTGCATCGTTGTTGTCGCATCTCGTTGTCCATGTGCATTGTTGCTTTGGAAAATGATTGCCGATCCGGATTCCCTTTGGATTAGAGTATTCATGAGAAATACTATGCAGGACGTTCTAAACTCGCTTTGGTGTCCTATTCTAGAGTTGTTCTATCCAAGGTGTGGAAGGACATCTAGTCTTAGCTGAGGTGATTAAAGAGGAGGCAATTTTCAATCCGGGTAATGGAGTGAAAACTATATTACAATTGGCATCATAGAGATTCCCTCGTCATAATCTCAATGATGTGGAAGTGTTGGAATTAATCTTCTATGACGCTTCAAGGGGTGGAGTTAAACTTAGAGGAGGAGGACCCAATGAATTGGAAATTGGGACTTCAGTTTGGATTCTCAGTGAAGACCTTATATAGGAAGCTAAACAAGAATCCCTTCCTGGACTATCCCACCACTCGTTTTGAGAGCATTATTGGGAAATACTTGTGCCTTTGAAAATTTGATGCTTTATGTGGCTTCTTTCACTAGACAAGGTCCTCAACAAGGCGAATCATTTGAGATTCGCTCAAGATGACAATGTTTCTTGTGGGCTTTGTGGTTTGAAAGAGGAACCACGAGACCGTCTCTTCTTTTGTTGTTCCTATAGCAAAACAATATGGGAAAAGATGGGATGGGCACTAGAGTCTCGTTGCTCATCAATAATCTCAAAGAAATGGATTTGGCGGCGCAAGAGAGGTGATCGTAGCAATCTCACCAAATTCTAATGGTTATCCACATTTGGTGTGTTGGAGCATTTGGCTTACTTGAAACGAATGTATCTTCCAACAAAAGAAGCTTTATTTGGAAAAACACTTTGGCAGCAATACCTTCCTCTATTACAAATTGGGTAAAGATGATATTAGAGGTTGATACCCCTTCTATCATTATGGATAATCGGTGGTTCAGGGGGTGACAAGCCAGGGTTTCACTTGTGGGGTCGCCTACCCCATCATTTATTTCCTTTTCTTGTATTTTGTTTTATCTTAATCTTTGTATGAAGATCCCTCGTATACTTTGTTCGGGGGCTTCTTTACTTATAAGATTGCTCCTATCCTGTCTTCAAAATAAATAAATAAATAAATAAAGGAAAGGTGATACCTCAGTGTGTATACAAGCTAGATGTGCGCATAATAAATAGGTTGATCAGGTGGACAAACGCCTAGACCCAAGTGAACCGCCTAGTCGACTAGGCATTGCCTAGACAACTATGTGGAAAAGGAACACCAGATGCAAACCAATTATACAAGGGTAAAACTGACATTTAAAAATTATAAACCCTTGGCACCTCCTATCCATCTCTTCTTTTCAACTTATCCCAAGTGAATTAAACATCAAAAAGTAATTTTACGTTTACAAATGAGTATGACTAAAAAAGAAAATCCATATCATGGTTGTCACAATGTCCTCTATCCTGGTGTAGCTATATATGGCTGATAATTTAGAGATCAAATGAGGGCTTAAAAAGAATATAATACTTATCAGCTTGTTAAAGAGATGGTAATAGTTAATCATGAATTTAGGAGGATAAAGCATAATAAAGGCAGTGTATTACCAGGCATAGAAGGGAAAGTTTGCCAGTATGATGAACCTAATAAAACCTTTATATGATGTCCAATGCAAAAGGAACACGGAAGCTTTCACCAAAGAAAAGAGACTTTTCTTCAAGAGATAATTTTAGCAATTCAAAAAGATCACCAAGTACTCTGTATCAATCAGTAAAGAGAACCACTGTGTGATTAAAAAAAAAACATAACCAGATTATAATCATTAGCTGGTTGTGGTACCATGAATTAAGAAATAGTTTAAAATTTGTAGTTAGGATGAAAAAGAAAAGGCGAACATCTGATAGAGCCGATTTTGAAACTAAAACAGAGATCAAAAGAGGAAAAAAAATGGAAAGATTTCTCTGCATGTTTTTGTTATCCCGGTCAAATTACAATCAATTCACAAACTGAAGCACTATTATAGCAGTCATTAAAGATGATATCAAAAATGCAGTTACCAAAATATTGCAGTAATATTTCAACAAAATTCTGCAAGTAAAACGTATTGAGTATTGGTCTGAACAAGTAAATTGCAATGCTGTTAGGCATATACAAGAACCTGTCTGTTTTTTGTCACTCAGTAATAGCTTTTAGATGAAACTATCGATGTTTAAAAACTCATAAGAAACAAAAGATTAGATTTTCTAGAATTCTTAAATGGGAAGCTTTAACAAAATCTAATAATAGAAATAAAAAATCAATTAATCAAGTCAAATTCTTTTTTTCTTTTTCTTTTTTTGAAATAGGTTGCCCCAACCCGCCATAACAATTAAATAGGGATATCATGAACTGTTTCTAAAGCAAGTTGGGTCGGAAAACTATTTGAGGTCATTGTCCATATACTGCATAACTGACCAAGCTACTACATGAAGAGCTCAATGGACAAGCCAAATTTATGTGATGGAACAAAGTGGATAGTGAATTAATACTTTCCAGGGCCATGGATTGCAAATATGGAAAAACATACCAGACAAACTAAACAGTAACTACACTAGCTAGCTAATATTAGTAGGCAGGTCATCAAATGCAGTTCAGAACTACATTATCATGACTGTGTAAAAATTTCCAAGCATTTGATAATTGGCTGCTTCACTTGCAATCTGTCATATGCAATCTGAGAAATTAGTAAAAAACCCAAAATGAATATAATCACCTGAAGCCAGGGTGATGGGATGCCATAATAGGTATACTCTTGTGGAATGTCTTGGTTCCTTGCAAGTCTCTCTAAAATCTTAACACATTTTGGAAGGCAATTCCAATATGCATCAACATTATTTGAGACCAAAGCAACAAGAAGGCTCATCACAGATGTCAAAACCCCTAGATCACGTTCATCTAGAAGTTGTGCCAGATGATCTGACCTGAAAATATTTGATAAGAAAATGGATTACTGCAAAAATATAAATGTGCCAGAATATTACAAGGAGGAACACTGGTTTTGTCAGACCATTATAGCCAGAGTATTATAAGGAACAATAATTGTGTAACAAGGGTTGAAAGACCATATATGAATACAAACTCACCATCCATCTACATTAACAACATCAGGATTTTTCCTATACAAACGCAGAAGGCATAATGCAGCTTTCTTTCTCACAAGAGGTCTGCAACTACTTGAAATCTGGTACAACAACTGAAACTCAAATTGCTATATAATCATAGGTGTAGAACATATGAAATAAAAGGAAACCATCATATCTTACAAGTAATTTTTGCACATCCGGGGCAAGCGACTCAGAAAAGTCTCTCCCACCAATATTTCCAACCTGCAAAACATAAACATAAAAAGAAGATGAGAACTCATCTCCCACCTTGATGGTTGTGAAGGGGATGGAGGGAAGATAAGTGGGGCGGGAAGGGGGAGCATCAGGAAGCAAAGCATCCAAAAGAAAGGAAACATATACTCCCACCAACCAACCCCTCATCCTCAATAACAAAAAAAACAATGGTTGGTGGGGACAATAGGGGGGGAGGAGAGAGAGGAGGGCAGCATGCGGCAGGCAGAGGATGCCAGGAGGGGAGGGGAGAGAGACGGGGCGGCAGCGCGGAGGCGGGCAGTGGACGGAGATCGATCCCCTCCCCGGCCTCTCTCTCTCTCCCCCTCCCCTCCCCGGCATTCTCAGCCGCCACCCTCCTCCACCTTCAGCCACCCTTCCCTCTCTCTCTCCCCCCCCCCTCCCTCTTCCTCTCTGTTACCCCCCTCCCCCTATTGTCCCCACCAACCAAAAAAAATTGGATGGTGGAAATGAAGGGTGGATTAGTGGGGATAATGCTCCCCCAAAAAATATAAGTAAATCCTCCCATAGCCCAGAAGAATATGGAATACCATAGTATATCTAATGGACATATTGATAAAGCTTGGATGAATTTGGCCTAGAAACTATTCCAATCAATGACAAGGACTTGGGATTCTCAAAAAGAGATCTCAAAACTTCAACTGCAGTTGAAAAATCTGATACAATATATTATGGTTTGTTTGATTTAAATAACATAATCAGAAGTAATTGGCACTTCTGTTGTTTTTTTAGAAAAATAATCGAATAAGTATTCAGTTGTCCTGCTATAAATTTTAAAGAAGCGCATCAAAAGAAATGGTTACAAATATTATGAATCTACAGTAGATAAGAAATTGAAATGTCTTTTCCAGAGAAAAAAAAAATACAAGTAGCATAGAACAGAGGATGATGGTGTTATGAGTTGGTATCCACTATCCACCATAACCCATTCTACTTCCACCAAAATTAGGGCTGCAACTTGGATTGGCCCCAACCTGAACCTAGGGGTCTTCAACAGGCCCGAGGCCCGAAAGCCCGGCCCAAGCCCGTAGGGCCAAAGCCCGGCCCGTAGGCCCGTTGAGGATACATTAAATGAGTAACATGTAATTTTTATTTGAATTGTGGTTGAATCATACAAATTATTAACATTTATGTAGGTAATAACTTAGTTAAATACATGTAGTTATTCATTTTTTCAAGTAATTAATTCATTTATTTTTTTATTTTGAAAATTCAATGTATATAAATATATATTTTAACATTATACTTTAAATTTTGTGTAATTTTAATATTATATACAAATGAACGACTTAAAATTAAAAAATCAAAAGAAATAAAATGTTTATAATTTGGGCCCGTAGGCCCGCCTGTGGGCCAGAACCCAGGCCTGGCCCGTGAGGCCCGTTCAGGCCCGGGCCCTATTTTTTGCCCCCGGGCCCGCTGGCCAAGCAGGCCCGCGGGCCTGGGCTTAGTTTCAACGGGCCGGGCCATTGCCGACCCCTGCCTGAACCCAATGGATTAAACCAGTTCTCAGGCATATTGGACCACACAAATGAGGTTTGATTTGGATTGGGTAGGTTGAGTTGCGGAAAAGGAGGGCTGGTTTCAGGATGGGTCTAGAAGACTAGAATAACTGAACCCGAACCGATCTTAAACCTGTTTTTTTTTTGTCTTATACCTGATTGTGTGTGTTGTAAATCATTTAAACTTACAAACCCATCCCTAACTTTATTCCTTCCCCTTTCACCAACCCCTGCCTCCCCCTCCTCCCATCTACACCCCTTCACCTCTCTCCCTCCACTCAGCCCATCACTCCCTCAAATGGCAGTCCTCCCTCACCTCTCCTCGATATCCAGAAAGTAAAAAAACTGTGGAATAGTCGTTCATTCCAAACAAACCAATGGGAGCACCAGAGGTCAAATGGAGGAAAACATCTGTCTACTTCTCATCAGCACCCTGCCCCTCCTCAAGCTCCACCCCTTTTCCTGTGCCACCTCTGACCTCTGTTCGCCTACTTCTACTTCAATATCTTCCAACTTCTCAAGTTCTGTTGCTTCTCTCTATCGAGACCAACACTCCTCATCACCCATCTACCTCTCCTCCAAGTTTAACACACATTTCAAAGGTGAACCCGACCTAACCTGATACAGTAGGATTAGGGATTACCTCACCATTCTGATATTCGGGTCGGGTTTTATTAAGGTTGACCCAATTTAGCCTCAGGTCAGATTCATGTTGGCTTTAACCAACCCGACCCACTCAAGTTACAAAGCTAGACAGAAAAAAAAAATTCAACCAACATTTGTGACTTTTATTAAGCTATGGGTGCTAACACTTAATCCAAGATACATTAATAAAGCACAAATGGATGATATCAACAAAGATAGCTTCATCCAATTTTCCCCAAACTAATAATTGAAAGCAGATCATAAATTCACAAATAAAAAAGTCTAATTGGAAAGAAAAGAAAAAATATGCAAAGTGAGCATTTTAAGGAGTCCAATTTGATGAAAAAACAAACATAATAAAAAAAAGAGGAGATTACCAACAGCTTTGATATAATTAAAGGTGGTGAGCTCCATCTTTTTGTAAAAACAAGGGAAAAAAAAAGAAATTACAATTACAAGATAGTTGAGATGATACCATTGTTAATGCCAAGCATTGAAAAGTTTCATTGCGACCAATTATATCATTGTGTACAGCATTTATGACCATTCTTAGGAAATCATGATTCTCATTAAGCAAGCACGATGTCACAATGTAGCCGACCTGTGCCCAATAGAAGCATAAATAATTAGAACAAATACATTAAAAATCAGTAAACCAGACAGAGAAAAAAAAAGGAAGCAGAAGAAGAAGAAGCAAGAGATGGATCAGCATGCATGATCCTTAGCCATTTTGGAAAGTCAAGTCATCCTCTCATAAAACTAAAAGAGTAAACAAAAGTGGAACTAATTGATTGGTGATTAAAGGTACAAATGGCTATTGCAGGCAAAGGTCTAGCTATAAGAAAGCAACGAGTAAGGCTACACAATTATAAAACGTGTAACGGGGGGAGAGGGGGTGGATGCTAAGGGTAGGTGTGAAAACATGTAATATTTCATGCATTGTCTAGATTCATAGAAGGTGGGGGTACACCAAGGATTAGGGAGAGGAAAAGTGGATGAATGAGAACTTCTGCATGATATTGATTTCGGTTAATTCAAGGATTCAGACCATTACTAGGATACATATAATTGACAAAGGCTTTTGCAAATCAACAAAGAGACATGTTGGATCAGATGACATTATAGTTGAAAGTGTGTGTGTGTGTTATCATGTTCATAATTAAAAACAAATTTTCGAGATCCACGTTTTCACTAACAAGAAATACCACCAAGCCACACTACGAAACTATGAGAAAGAATGTTGGTTCAAATAAAAAAACATGACACTAAATAAATTTGAACGGAGCTTAATTGATAATATTGTTGGATGGTGGAAAAGTCAACAAAAAATAAGAAGAATATTTGCATGATATTAGGCCAAGCCTATATGAGTCATAGATAATTCACCAAGAAAACCGTATAGATATTACAAATTTACAATATTGTGATAGTTTTATAATGACAGAGAAAAATATTAAAGATAAGTTTAACAATCATCAAATAAAGTAAGCACAGCCCATATAAAAATTAAGGAAAATTAGGAAACTAAGAATGCATCATGAGCAGAATAACGTTCAATTTTTTGTAGAGAAATTTATGAATGGTGCACCCTAAGTGCATGAAAACACAATAACCTTAGGAAGGGTGAGATGGAAACATGCTAAAAAGAGAGGGAGAGGGACAACCAGAGAAGCCTTGGGAAGTATGTTTTGACACTCAGACAGATAAGAATAAAAAAAAGGATGTACTAGAAGAACATTAGAAGTACCTTTGCAATAGATAAATGGTAGGATACTGTCCTATGTGGTTTTAACTATAAGAAATTGCCACCTTCCAGTAATTACATTTGTGAGAAAAGGTGAACTCACTAGGAAAACAAGCTTTTTAAAAAATTGGAATGGAAAAGGAAAAGGAAGTTAGGAACCCTTAGAAAGAGGAAAACAAGCTTACTAGAACAAAACAAGGAAAAGGACGAATTAAGAACCCTTAGAAGAAGTTAGCAATTACATGAAAGGTATTAGTTAGACTACAGGAATGACTCTGAAGGAAAACCTCCTTTGTAGACAAATTCATAAACTCATCCCAAACAAGTTTTATGTTGAAGAAGAGAAATTAAATCATCATTCAGTGAACAAGTGGAATGCATGAAGTATTGCAAAGTGGATTATCATTGATAAACAGATTCTTCATGTTTTAGAAGACAACTACTTTAATGTGGTCAATTATGGTCTCTTTTGACATTAAAACAAAAGGCCAAGCAGAACTGTACAATTTCAAATGACAATTTAATGAATTTATGCGCATAGCATACCCTCAAATATATATATATATATAATTGATGCACTCTGCTTCAAAATATAAGTCCATTCCAATCCATTGCATAGAGTAGACCTAGGAATTAAAAACTTTCCTCTGAAGATTCTAAAACATGAAAATGAATCTAAAACAGATCTTTAACAGCGAGATATGAAAATATGGTGACTTAGAAAGAGTTCATCTTTGTTAAATATATTTCAGTTAATTATACAAAAAAATTGAAGGATAGAAACCCATAGGGTACAGCCCAAGAGGTTTTGGGTCTGAGCTTAGCTTTCCCATTAGAAAAGATTATTTCCATATCACATTAGAAGACCACATAATAGAATTCACAGATAAAATAATCCAAATATTCAAGTATGAGTTTTCCTCAAAAAAAAAAATTATTCAAGTAGGAGGACATACATGAGATCAATATATTAAAAAAATGCTCATGAAATAAAAGGTTACCTGCTTCTCTGGATATTTCGGAGCTGAGATTAAGGACATAGTTTCCATATGACCAAAATCAACATCATAACCAAGCATGTAGATGTAAAGCATCTTCCAAACATATTTCTTCTTTTCATATGGTGTCAAGCCCTGAGAAAATTTTAAAAAAAAATCAAGCAGCAAGAAGTTCCACAGTCACTGAGCTCCTTAAATAACTGAATTACAATTTATGGGCTGATGTTTTGTTCAATGTATCAGTTGGATATGGCACAGCAACAAAAATAAAAGGAATTATTGAATTAGAAACGAAGAAGGAATTGACCCTACAATTGATATTAAAGAATATCATGATTGTCATATTTTGGCTGTGTGTGTGCGCGTGCGTGTGTATGTGTGTGTATTTTGAGCATATAAGACAATCAGAATACACAAATACCATAAGCAATCTCCATTCACAATCTAAGAAAACCTCTTGCATCGAATGCAACCGCATTAAACCATCAACTCATCAGACACCTTAAGCTTGGATGTAAACAGTCTTAACAGCAGCAAGGACCTCCCGTATTTATTTCAATCCATATCCAAATAGCTCAATAGTTTGCTTGAACATCCATCTGATTGGATACAGATATGATATCATATCTGTTGTAAATATGGATACATGTAAATTCAATTGGAACAGCATCCTATTAGCATGTGTTACCCAGAACATCTAAACCACCCAGGCATTCACAAATCACACTCTTGCAGAGTGGCTAACCGCTAACCCCAATCCAATTTAGAACATGCTTATTGCTATGGCTCGTAATTAATCTGAAACTCACAGTCCATCCCAAGTTCCTAATTGATCAAATTAATTATGAAATTAGAAATCTGCCTAAATTCAATCTCTACACATGCCTACCACCAGCCTCCAATTCAACATGTTGTGGCATTTTCTTACATATCTATTTTAGCCACTCTTCCATTGTGCAAAATTGCACATTACTAGGAACCCACTTCTATCATGAATTAATTCAGATCACCCGAAATGGTTCAGACTCCCAACTTATGGTACCAGCAAACTCCCTGTCAGTCATTTATTTGAGATGCCCTTGGCATTCTAGAAACCCATTAAACTTTCCGAAACAGATTTCCAGTTCCCTACTTCAATTGCTATCAATCACTAACAAATACCTAAAGTTGGTTCCAGAGTTACTCCAACCCAAAACTCTCCAAAGGCATCAATGGCAATGCCACCTCTACCGGTCTATAAAAAATTGAACTTTTAAACAACCCACTAAAAGACACCGCAAAGGGATTTCGCGCATATCACCCGAACCATCAAAAGCTCCATCTCCGCAAGCAAGACAGAATACCATTGAAAAATACAAACATTTGAGAGATCACATACAGCAGTCACATTCGGTGGAGAGAGAAACTAAACTGACCTTCTCATTCTTGAAACGAGTGCGGATGTTGCCGAGCTCCTTGTCGACGCGGAGCCTCTCCTGCTCCTTGTTCTGGCAGTTCCGCACGTCGCTTATGAACACCGAGAGCCCTCTCATCCCCGAAAGAGCCATCTCCGCCGATCGGATCCCTCCCCTTCGTCAGATCCAGCGATGAGAACTCCCTGATCAGATCCGGATCGAACCCCCCACGAATCACAGCTGTCGAATGTCGATGAAAGTGTTTGTTGAATTGGGAGAAAGAGATGCGAATTGGGATTCAAACGGGGATTTTGATTTTCAAAAGAAATGCCGTCGTCGGACCACTTGGGGGGGGGGGGGCGACTTTTACCGGAAACCAACTCTCGGGGTTTTTGGGCTTCCTCGATTGTCGTGGGCCGTCGAATCGGGTGTCGGGTCTCTCGTCAAGAGATCTCGACCGTTCGTACGGACGGGGATTTCAAAGATGACGATCGTTGATCGTTGATGCGCTGGGGGTTTTGTGATCCAACGGTTCAGTTTGATGGATTGTGTCGGGTTTGGGTGTTCGATCCGGGGATCACTTGTCGGGGATCACTTGTTACGCCTTTTGCCAGCTCGGCTGTACTGAATATTCAACCGGGTATGGCCTTCAGAATAAAATATAATTGAATGAATGTGATCAGATATCATAATATTATTATTATTTTATTTTACGTTATATATCATTGATCGTTGGTCTTAAAAAATATAATACATGGAAAAAAAGGGTTTTTTTTTATGTATACTATCTAAAAATATGTTATTTAATTGGATTAAAGACATCTAAGTCCCTACAAACATGAAAAAATTCATAAAAGTCCCTACTAAAATTGAGACAGACGTACGAGTCCCTGAAAACTCACAAAAACCCAATTATCATCCATGAGTTAAATTTTCATCCAAACTTAACGGAATATTCTCCGAATATTCTGTCACATATAATTATGTAGGCATTGAAGTCCCTATAAATAACCATAAAGGCAAATTAGTCCCAATAAAAGATAAAATTATCCCTGAAAACTTTTACATTAAATTATATACACATTGCAGTCCCTATAAACAATCATAAAGATAAATTAGTCCCTGCAAGAGATAAAATTGCTCCTGAAAAACTTTTACATTTAATTCAATAGACATTAGAGTCTTTATAAATAATTGTAAAGAAAAATTGATCCCTTTAAGAGACAAAAATGTCCCTGAAAGATTTTTACATTTAATTGTGTTTCAGGGATTATATTATTTGTCTTTATGATTATTTATAAAGATTGCAATGTCTACACAATTAAATATAAAAATCTTTTAGGGGCATTTTTGTTTTTTACTGGGATCAATTTGTCTTTACGATTGTTTATAAGGACTGTAATGTTTATCCAATTAAATGTAAGTCTTTCAGGGGCAATTTTGTCTTTTGCAGAAACTATTTTGTCTTTATGATTGTTTATAGGGACTGCAATGTGTACACAATTTAATGTAAAAGTTTTTCAGATGTAATTTTATTTTTGTAGGGACTAATTTGTCTTTATGGCTGTTTATAGGGACTTCAATGTCTACATAATTATATGTGACGGAATATTATTGGAATATTCCATTAAGTTTGGATGGAAATTTAACTCAGGGATGATAATTGGATTTTTGTGAGTTTTCAGGGACTCGTACGTCTGTCCCAATTTTAGTAGGGACTTATATGGGTTTTTCCATATTTATAGGGACTTAGATCAGATGTCTTTAACCCTATTTAATTTTATACCATTCTAAATAATTTATTTGTTTTTATACAATTGAAACATGTAAAATTTATGCATCTAATTAATTTTCATCTAAATTTTTATTAAAACTGTTAAAGTCTTTGAGAGTTGATGAAATTATCTTTGTGGAAGGTGAAAATGTCAATCTCCTTGAATGGGCCGGACTCGAGGATGGTCCGGGCTTGGTTTGGGTAGATCCGCGAAGAGATGACGACGGTAGAAGAGGCAACGACGATGGAGCGATTTGTGGAGGTTTGTTTGGATTGAACCTGATGTAGATCAGGCTGCATACGTACCATTGTTAAGGGATCAAGCCACACGTAGTTCTTTTTTTACGAGAACATCCGACGATGAAGCTCAATCTCTATTAAAATGAGATTTTAAGCTTGAGTCTTGGGTTCTCTTTTTTTTGGGGGGGAAGAAGAAGTATATATTTATCTCTCTCTCTCTATCCCTCTCTGTCCCTCTTATTTATAGTGGGAGGGGTGTGCCTATTGCCATGGAGGGGCGAACATATCATGGGATGGAATCTTCCACATAGCTCCTGGATCGGTCGACACGTGGGATATACTTTTTGACAGTTTGTTACAGCCACTGTGTGAGGGAATATTCATTGGGATTTTTAATATCTCACCGATGCGGACTCCGTGCTTTTGATTTAAGTCGGACAGGAGTTATGCCCCCATTCATTTCACCCAGGTCTGGTCAGGAGTCCGATTAGACTGTTGATTGGCCCGACCTGAGATGGCGGTGTTATGACGAAATGTGGTGGTCCGGGGCGGTATGGCCTTTTAAACGGATCATAAGGTGTGACAGATTTTGGCTTCTACAATCTTTATTTTTTATTTTGCATATTTTACCTTACCAGATACAATATTTATAAAAATATTAATATTAACATGTGAGGTGGATATCCCTCCCCCCCCCCCCTCACAGTTAAATTTGTGATTTTGAAATTCGGAACTACAAAGGAATTTAAGTAATGATTTTTTTAATGGCAGGCTTATACAAAATAAGTTTTTGGGCGGTTAAAGGAGAGACTGTGTCTGGCTATCACAAATGACAATGTTGTCACCATGACTATTTTCAATTGTCTTGAGTGCCCTAGAGTGCATATTGCGCGACCTCTTTATAGGCTGCCTACGTACCCCGGAAGGATCAAATCTCACGTAGTTTAGTTCAGTTACATTGTAACCGTTTTCGCCACTAAGTGTTAGTGGACTTTTCTTTAGGAAAACATTTCCCGTAATTACTCTTCATGTCGCCCTTGATTACCCACGTTATGTCGATATGCCAATGTGGCGATTACAGATGTTTGCGATCTTCTGACCGATTCTTGGTCCACTCGGGGTCTCTTGGTGTACTTGCCCATGCGTTATGTCTCCGCGTATTTCTGCGAGGAGTAAGGTCGACCTCCAGTCTTGGCGTCTAGTCACGCCTTAGACTACTTGTACCCGAGTAATAAGGTCGCCCGACCAAACCTGTCATCTGGTCGTACCTTATACTACTCATGGCGATATCTTCTCACGGGGTATTCGACCGTCCGACTAGATTCTCTAGTCTAATCGTGCCAACACACCAGGTGACGTTAACATAAGGTCACTTTTTGTGGATTGGGCCTAGTGGGCCTTACGCCAAATGGTCCATGTCTTGTCTTATCATAACACGTGTCCTAGTGCAGATTTTTACCTCCACAACATGAAAATGATAAATTTCATCAAAATCCAAACATAAAAATTAAACATACAAACTATTTATTATCTAAGACAAAGTGTTTAGTAATACTTACTATAGTAGAAATAAAATAAAATTATTTTGAGAACAATAAATTATATATATTATAAAATGATAAATTTATAAGAAAAACCTAGATCTTGATTGGAAAAAATAGGAAAGAAAGGATAAGATCTTGAATTGCTCATGGTTGATTTAGAAAGAACAAGATATTAATTAGATTATGATATTTAATTATTTATAATATAATATGACAAATAATGAGGTTGTTTATGTCATTTTTACTTCTTGGTTAAAAATTAACTATATGGTTAAGTTTCATTTTAGTTAAAAAAGATTAAAGACAAATGGGCACTTTTTCATTAAGAAAAATTCTAATAGTATAAAAAAATGCTACGTACCAAAAATAAATAAATAAATAAATAAATATGCTATTTATTGTGGTACATAAATAAATAACATATTTTTTATAGCAAAACAAACCCTTTATAGATTCATGATAAATTATTTAAACTCATAGTTTTATTAACATTTCAACATGTCCGTCGTAAAATTGAAAATTCTAAAATCTCACTGTCATTTCAAATTTTACTCCGGTGCTTGAGTGATTGTGCTCATGGGCAAGTTTTTTTAAATTATAAAGTATACATATGGAACCAATTTTTAAAAAAATATTTTTTTTCATAAAATTGTACTCAACCAATTTATTTTCATAAAGTTAATTATTATTAACTAAAATTTAATAGGAATTGTTTTGTTGAATTTTAATGCATAAAAATATATTTAAACTAAAATTTAGAATTTAATAATGAAAATCTCTCTCCTTTGGGATTTGTTATCATAAAATTAATTTTATAAAAACATGAATGATTTAACAATTAGTACTAAACAATCAAGGGAAAAAAATTGTTAGGGACATTCCGCGAGATTTTGTTGGGGACGTGCTTAGCAATGACACCATTGGTGAATAATGAAATCCAAGGTTCTAGGAAGGGAAACCGTATGTCTTGACTTATCACCTGTCTTTCGTCACCACCACCGTCCCCCATCTCATGGTCGCCTCTCCTTTGTTACCTCCACCTTATCCACCACCACGACCACCTATGTTGATCTTCCATCCTTTCCATACCTTCAAAATAGGATCATCGTCTTTGTTTGGTGGTGAACAATAGAATCTAGGGTTAAATGCATATAACCCTCTGAAAGTTAGTGTATATAAAAAAAAACTTCTTTTTTTTAGTATCCATATAACCCTCTCAAAGTTATCCATTAATAAAAATACCCCCTACCGGTATCTTGTCAAGTAACTACGGTGGTTAAATTAACTCAACATAATAAAATTACCAATACACCCCTCCCCCATTTTAACTTAACTTCTCTCCCATTTCTCTGAAATTGAAAACCCCCTCCGTCGCCAGTTTCACCCCTTCCTCCACGAACCCTACCTCCGCCGCCTCATCTCCTCCTCCCTACGCCACGTCCTCGAAAGCACCCTCAAATTCATCGGACGTAATCACTTGAAAGCTTCAAAAGTACAAGAAAAAGAAGATCGATTTATATAATGAAATGAAGAAGAGGAAGATCAATGAGGTTTATATAACCAATAAATACAAGGATCACAAAAATGACAGTTGGGAAGAAGAAGAATGAGTCATTTTATATTTTTTGTATAAAGTAGGAGGTTATATGAATATGTGAAATCAGAAAGTGGATCATTTTGAATTTATTTTTGGATTTATGGCACAAATCAGGGGCTATATGAATATAGCAATTAGCTTCCAATAACAAGAGTATTTTCGTCATAGATTTGGGTCCTTTTGGATTTATTAAACAAATAAGAGGGTTATATGGATATGTAAATTAATAGCGGACGGAATATTCTTGGAATATTCTTTTTTTTTAATGGAAAGTTAATCATGGAGCTAAATGATTATATGGATATTCGAAGAAATGAGAGTTTTTTTTTAATATACACTAACTTTCAAGGGGTTATATACATTTATTCCTAGAATCTAAGGTTTGAGGAAGGAAAAAAGTATTTCTCTACTCATCACCCATCATTCATCACCGCCACCATCCCGTCGCCACTTCTCCTCTATCACCCCCACCTTCTCCACCACCACTACCACTCATGTTAGTCTTTCATTCTCTTACATTGTTTGCAAGGTCTTCAAAACAGGATCATCGTCATCATCTGGCGGCAAACAATGGAATCCGAGTTTTCAGGAAGGGAAAATCATATGTCTCGGCTCATCACCCGTTCTTCATCACCACCACCATCCCCCCATCCCGTTGTTGCCTCTCCTCTGTCACCCCCACCATATCCACAACCACTACCACCCATGCTTGTCTTCCATCCTCTTGCATTGTTTGCAAGGCTTTCAAAATGAGATCATTGTTGTATATAGTAAAATGTAAAAGTCTTTCAGATAATTTTATGTTTTGCAAAAATTAATTTGTTTTAGTGATTATTTATAATGGCTATAACATCTATATAATTAAATGTAAAAGTCATTTGGAGCATTTTTATATTATGGTGGGGCTAATTTGTTTTTATGATTGTTTACAAAAACTAAAATATCTACACAACTATATATGATGGAATATTATGTGAATATTCTATTTTGTTTGGATGGAAATTTAATTCAGGGATGATAATTAAATTTTTGTGAGTTTCCAGGGATGATGTGCCAAATAGCTGATTATTCTTATTATGATTAACATGGAATTCAATTTTTCAAATACATTGAAAGGACATATTTAAACTCTAACACAAATAAAAATCCTATCGAATTAAACCCAAATCATTCGGGTTGGGCTGTGATTGATATATTTGATTTTTGACTGGCATGTTCCAATTCTAAAATAAATTAGAAAGAAAGGCTAAGGTGCGCCCCCCCCCCCCCCCTTTATTTTTAATATTTATGAGTTACATACACATTACACAATTATAAAAAGTGAAAACATGTTATTCACTTTGTATAAATACCCATACAGGTTAATTGTATCACAACTTCTTAATCTGTTTTTTTTATAATAAAAAAAAACTTGTTTGTCATGCTTGAGTTAACTCCATTTCTTCTCTCTTTTTTTTATGGATATTAATCACAGTATATCAAATAGGTTATCGAGTTGTTCATCTAGTCAAACCCCATCCCGATTAGGAGATTGGGAGATCTAATTGAGCATATGATGTAAATTTATTTGAGCACATGATGTAGAGAATACCCAAAGACAAACACCTTCGCATGAGCCCTGAACAACCCTTGTTGTGGGTTCGAGGACCCGAACTTCGAGGGGAATGCCAAATTTAACATCCCTCATTAAAGACATTTGCATATGACATTTTAAAGAAATCATTTCAACCTTATATTTGTTATAAATAATAAATGTCAATTGATGCATTGAATGAATGAATTCATTGACAATATTTGTAACGTATCGTAAATCAGATAAAATATCCAACAAATGTATAAATATATAAACATGTGGGTATCCAGACACTATATTGTTTTGGCTCTTCAAAGAAAATGTGGAACTAGTATTTTTAACATGTTAAAAAAGAATAATCTTTAATATTTCTAAAAAACATATTTTTTTTCATTTCAACCAAACATCAAAATAACATTCAGCACTTATAAAATGGATCAAAATATCATTTCAATAATCACATAAGTCAACTGGTTAACCAAACACACTTATTTAAAATACTGCTTAATATTTTTCATTGAACCAAACGTTTTTTTTCCTAAAACTCTTAAAGATTATCATCCTTCCTCTTTCTGCACTTAACAATCAGCACTTAAAATCCGTTTTCCGCCGCTGCCAAACAGCCCGTAACTGTTTTTCTTATATTACAATCTCCTATTTATATTAATAAGAAAATTTAAAAAGTTATTAAAAATAGTAAAATTTCAAAACTAATTTTTCTGATTATATGATATTCTAAATGATCATAGAAATTTATAGAGATCAATTCCGATATGTTGTGATTGAAATCTACGAAAAATAGTAAAATCGTTAATTTAAAGGCTTAAATAAAGAAATTCTTGAAAACTAAACATTGTTTAATCCAGAAGATCTCCTCATTATCTTTCTTCATATAAATTTTTGTTATTTTAAGCAGTTTCTTATAGGGAAAATGATTTAAAAAGTCTCAAAAAAATTAGAAATACCAAAATTAGCCACTTTTTAAAATTATATCTAAAAAAGTATCATTTTATAATTTTGAAAACACAAAAAACTAATCTACCCTTATGCAATCAAAAATCCTTAATACATGCAATATCTCTTAACTTTGTTAAAATATTTCACCATCTTAATTTTATTAATATATTTAACACATTTTCATGTAGATCAATTTTTTTATTGTAAATTCTTTGTGATTAGGTGGATTTTGTGAAATATGTATCAATATAATTTGAGTTTTTATGATGAACTCTATTAAATATCCATTTTAAAAAAAATGGATATGTTCTAATGATATCATAAAAATATGTAAATAGCTAAAAAAATAAAAAAATGAATAAAGATTTAGAATGCTAAAATATCATATATTGTATTGGGGCACAACACAGATTTAAATTACATATGATAAACAATATCATGTAAGATATATATATAAGAAACACACGGTATGATATATAATAACAAAACCTCTAAGATGATTGATTTTCATAATGTATAGAGAGATTGTTGTTTTGTAGGAAAAATATGTTTTTAATGTGGAATAAAGAGAGATATTAAATATTTAATTACATAAGGGTATATTAGTCTTTTGTATTTCTAAAATTATAAAATGAGACTTTTTAAGTATAATTTTAAAAATGGCTGATTTGGGTATTTCAAACTCCTGGTAGATTTTTTTTGTCATTTTCCCTTTCTTTTATGAATGTAAAAACCAATTAACGTCTAACAATTTTATGAAGGTAGTTTCTAATAAGAGTTGGTCTAATCCCACCAAACCTATTGCTCTCCCCCCCCCCCCAATCCAATGAAAAGTTAAAACATTTTATTTATACACTCATCACACCAACCCCACTTGACACAAACCCAGTCATATTGGGATGTCTAATGTGACCCAATGTGTGTTACCCATAATTTTTTAACTGCAATATTTTAAAAGTGACGCGACAAACCTTGGGTCACCATAAGTTGTTTAATTTGACATACTCTAAGTCAAACTAGGATGTTTACTATGACCTAAGGTGTGTCACCAATTTTTTTTCAAATACGATATTTTAGAAGTGATGTAACATATCTTGAGTCATCGTAAGTTGCTCGGTTTGACATAGTCCGAGTCAAATTGGGATGTCTACTATGACCCAATGTGTGTCACCCAACATTATCCAATTGATAATAAGTTAATTTTCTTATCTATCATAAATATCATAAATATACAACAAATAAAATATCATAAATAAACAACATTTGTATACATAGTCATATAAGTTAATTCAACATTCACACATCCAACCTGCATATTCACAAATCCAATACACTATTTTTTTCACAAATGAAAACATACTATTAACATAACAATCTTCCATGTTGAACATGCATACATCCAAATTTAACCAACCGACACATCCACATTATAATTTGGATGTGTGAATGTTGAACGAAGAAGACTGTTATGTCAATAATATGTTTTCATTTACGACAAAAGAATGATTAGATTTGTGAATGCGCATGATAGATCGAATATGTTAATGTTGAATTAACTTATGTGACTATGTACGTGAACGTTGTTTATTTATAATATTTATTTGTTGTGTATTTATAATATTTATGATGGATAAAAAAATTAAATTATTGTCAATTGGATAGTGTTGTACGACACACCTTGGATCACAATAGACATTACAGTTTGACACAGTTTGATTCAGAGTGTGTCAAACTGAACAATATACTTTAATCCAAGGTGTGTCATGTTACTTTTAACATATTGCATTTGAAAATTTTTGAGTGGTACATCATCTTAGACATTTAAGTATGTCTAAGTTTCCATCAATTAAAGTTGATGGGATAGTGCATAATATAAAATGTTTTAAGTTTTTATTGGGTTTTGGGATGGTGGTGATAGACCTACTCTTCTAATAATGTCTTGGAGACTTCCTAATATTGTCTAGTCATCTTCTCGTAGGGACGGGATAAAAGTTGTGACCCCGTTCGTTTTTAGCAGATACGCCAACGAAGGTTCAAGTCTGATCACGTAGGTTCAAGTCTGATCACGTGTCATTGAACGGCAGAACAGAATCCTCACAAACACCTGTTTCACCGTCTACGCTTCGCTTCTCTCTTCGCCACGTCTCCTCCATAAACACACCATCTCCTCGTCGAAGAGGGGAAACCAAGCAAGAAAAGAAACCCTAATTGTTCGTTCGTTCGTTCGTTCGATTGATCGGACGATCAGGCGCGCTGGAGAAGCTCGAGCGACGCCTCTCCGAGGCGGAGAAGATGGATGGCACCGGCAGCTGGGATGCCCTCGATTGGACCAAGTTTGACGAGGTCGTCTCTCTTCAAATTCAATATCGATCATGCAATTGTCCCAAAATTCGAAAGGAAGTTCATTTTTTTTTCTATTGAAGATCGTCGGTTCTGACCTTTGTTTGCCCTTTTTTTTTCGGTTACCGCAGCAGCCGATGTCGGCATCGGTCCCTCATGGTGTGGCCGAGTTACTTATGGAAGCCGAGGAGGTTCTTGTTCAAGTACGGTCAAAATCGCTTCTGAACGTTGTGATTGGTTCACGTGTTAAGCGAAAGAACAATGATTCCCCGTACCAATATAGCAGTTATGCGTCGATTGATTAACTGTTCTCCTTTATGTTTTGGCAGGGCATTGGAGTTGTGTTGGTTAATACCGATGAAGCGGGTACATTGTATGTGACGAATTTCCGTCTCCTCCTAGTGGTAAGTTTTCTTACATCAGTTTTGTTTTTTGTTTTTTTGTTGTTCCATCACACAATGTAGGAACCACCGGGAATTCCAATTAATTCTACCTACTTAAGTCACCTAAGATCATGCTGTTGTGTCATCTGTCACATTACTGATTCATCATCCCAATTTGCATGATATGATTATGTTGAAGTTGCAAAAGTAACTCATGCATTCTCCTGATCTTGCCCTTTAACTTTTTTTTTTTGACACATTCAATGCTCTTTTCTTTTCAGAGCGAAGGGTCAAGAAATATCATTGGTCTTGGTACTATACCCTTGACAGTGATTGAAAAGTTTAACAAACATGTGAGTGTTTTTTTCCCCCCTAATGCAGTTCAACTTTTCCTGTTGTCTTGATGACTTAATTCTATCATGAGCATTGGCGAATCACTTTAGCGCACATGATCACGGTAACAATTGAAAGATCTCCACAATTCTGTGTTTTATTTGTCTCATCATGATAGGTCTTAGAAGCTAATTATGTGGGGGAAAAACATATTGATTAGTGAATATGGATCTAGAAGAAAGGACACCTTTGATAGCTAGGCTTTCGATTCCTTCGTATATAAGCTGTACCATGTTACTCAATCAATGGAACTTGTCCACACCACTCTCTCTCCACTCCCTTCCCCTCTCAAAACATAACTCTTTTTTTTTGTTTTCCTGAGCATACAGTTAATTTATCCTTGGTATTTGTTTATTTTACAAATGATCAGAGAAAACATTTTGTGATGGAACCACTACTGCTTTCTGTATGAGGAAGTAGTAATGACCCCAGTCACCTTTTGATAAAGTGCAATTTCAGCCAATTGTTTGGGTCAGATTGAACTTTTTTTTTGGGTGATGGGGGGACATTATCCTTCATGGTGGCTAATATGCGGGAGTTCTTCTATAACTCCAACAAGTATGGAAACAAGATCATTAAGGAGTAGGTTACGCAAGTTGTCCCTGTACACTGGAATCTATGGGTATCAAAGATAAGTAGATAACACATGGGAAGCTGTGCTTTGATACCGTAGGTGTTAGTTATTTCTAACGTTGTGAAAGCAATTTATTTCTAAATGGGGATGAGCCATTCATAATTGAGTGGTTGTTCCCTTTCCTCTTTTTTTCCTTTTATGGAATACATCCAGTATCATTGTGTTTGGGGGTTTGGATATGTTCTCCCCTCATTTTGGAGCTCTCATTACTGTAATATAATACGGGGTATGTACCCCACATATTTCTTCATTATAAAAGAAAAGGAAGCGCTATTGGTTTACGTAAACTTTGATCTGAGTGTATCCAGAACCAATAACCTAGCCAATGTAAATTATCATTTGGTGGGAATGGATATATGGAAAGAACTAACAAGGCAATTTTATTTTTTTGATATCCGATTTTATTACGTCCTTTAACAATGAATCCATTTATCGGTAAGATCCAAATGACTGACATCTCTAGTTACAGTGCCCTCTTTCAAGTAGAGTCCCTTTCTTGTAGCTTTCTTTAACTGGCCCAAGGCTATTCCAAATAAAAAAATATGGACTTCATAAGGAAATGAGCATGTTTACATATGTTTCATACATTTTCACTGTATCTCTACTACATGGACATACAATAATTTTCTAATTTTAACAATTTAGAAATGGGACAAGCAAAGGCAAGTATGTAATATAAGAGTTTATTTGTCGATATAATTTCTGGTTCTGTCGATATAATTTAGATGCTTACTGTCGATATAATTTCTGATTAACATCCCATCCTTTTCCTAAAAACAATTGATAACATACAAATGATCCTCCCAATGCATTTTCTATTACTTAATTGTTTGATCTAGCACATATTTTTTCAAGACCAAATTAAAATTGTATATAGTCTGTTATATGGTCAACAGTCATCATGGTTTTCTGTCCATGAAGCATGCTTCCTTTTTATGCATCACAACATGTTGTTTTAAGTACATGGACGACGCTGAAGATTCAGATGGCCTTATATAATTCTTATAAGTAATTCATGTTTGATGTGCATTTTCGAATGCTTTTGTTTGATTTCATTTATGTAAAACATATATTACTATGTTCTATGCTCTACTAGTCACAATCAAATTCCTGAATGCAGAAGCATTCCTCGGCTCCCCGTCAATCAGATAAGAGCCCATCAAAACGGCTTCTCCAAGTTTTTGGTATGCTTTATAAACATTTATTTTTTCAGATAGCTTTATGCTATCATTTTCATTTAGAATGTATTTCTATGGTGAATTTATATGTTTTGTATTCTCAGGCTTTATTCTGTTTAACATGTTTGCAAGTAATACGATTATTCAGTGTAATAGTGTATCTTTGTCTACTACATATGTGCTTAATATGTGTTAATTATATGTGTGAGTTTTTTATTCAGCCTTGTTAGTTCATATGATGATTAAAATGTTGTCATTTTCATTAGCTCTCAGTCTGATTTTTTTGGGAATTAACATACGGTGAAGAGTTACAAAAACACACCCTTCATGTGGCTCCTGTGTTTGGATTAACTATTCTAAAAAAATGGCAGTTTGGGCGTACTTGAAATTAGATCTCTATGGAGAGGATGATGAAGCTGCAGAAAACCTTTTTGCCAATTTCTCTTCTACTAAAACTCCATGGAGTAGGTTAGAGGCAGCAAGGAAGACCTTTAGTTTAACTGTCTCTTCAATAATTGAGTGTTTCAAAATAATGGAGGAGGGAGGCAGAAGGAAGAGAGAAAATTATCCTTATGATCTCTCAAGTCCTATGTAGTGTGCTTTCTCAAAAAAAAAAGTCCTATGTAGTGTGGTTGGTCAGGAACTAGCCTCTGCACTTCAAAAAGATGTCTAATTGAAAATACATGGGTCAGTATGGTCAGTTTTTTTTTAAACAGTAGAGCAAATTTATCGTTGAGGCAGATACAATCCACGTGGCTAGGGAGGGCCAGTTTTTGTGTTTATATTAAGGGGTGGGTATCATGGCTTGAGGCCAGCACTTTGTATGAAGGGTTTGAAGTATTTTATATCCAATCAATTTTACCTCCTTTGTTTATTCTCTCCCTTCATATGGCCTAGCATTTCATAAATAGAAGTTGATGATGCTATTTTCCATAACAAAACATATATGTGCAGTTATATCAAGGAATAGGTTGCAGTGAAGGTGCAATATGCAGTCCAAAATTTCACACTTTTACCCAAGTTTTCACAGTTTTAGTTTCAAACTTATAACCTCCGTTTGAGTAGATACATAAGCTATTAGGGATAGTTAACTATACTAGTAGAATAAGTCATTGTCTGTTTGGTAGTGTTTTTGTTATTTTCGTTGGAAAACGTAATAATAAAGTTTTTATTGTTTGGTTAACCATGGATAAGTTGTAGATAAAGTGTGAACAAGATGTGAATAATAATTTATAAAAGGTGAAAATGATTTGACATGTGGGTCCCAAGATTTATAAAAGGTGATAACAAGTGATCAAACAGTGAACACTCTTATACTGGTGGAATGGATTGGGTGGAATAATACAATTCTAAGAGGGACTTTGAATATCATTACCAGTTTATTTTGGCATATATATACCAACATATTCCTGGCAAATAAACATTTATTTGGACTTATTCATCCTTATTCAACATCTATTCTTCAACCCAAACGAGGGCCTAGATCTTTTTAATTTATACCATTCTCACACTCATGAGTAGACTTTTCAGTGGGTTGGTTTTGGGACCAAATCATGGTGGACAAACCTGATCTGACTGGTTCCATTGGATCTGATCTTGTCCAGGACCCGACAAATCATGGACAAAATCCAGACATAGGTTAGATTTGATTTGATAATACTTGATATTTAGCAAATTTTACAAACTATCAAAAAAAAATTATCCCCAAAAGGATAATAAAATCTTCTCCAAACAAGCATCTTCCCTCAACAAGGGTTTGCTCAATACACAATTTCATGACATGAAGAGGGGCCTTGATCAACTCCAGACCCAACCCCGTAACTGACAATGGAGATAGCCGTGGTTGCCCACATCGTGGTGGTAGTCACCCTCAAAGGTAGAAATGTCATGTTCATCTTTTCGATCTCCATCCGCTCGCTCCCTGCACCTGCCTTGTCCTCTTCCTCTGACACATCTGCTCTGTGGCCTTCATTGTTGTCGCCTTGCTTAACAAGCAGCCTAAGCTTCTTAATCCTGATGAGGGCTGTGAACCCAGTTAGTATTATTCTTCATCTATGGAGGTGAAGAGGAAGCTATAAACATATTCTAAGGGCGACGTTGTTACGTAAGAGAAGGAGAAACCTTGAAAGACTGGAGATTTATGTCACTCTTCATTTTTTTGTACCTTTGGCCTTTGAGTATGTCAAGGACATATGAAGGCACCAACTTTTTTGATGGGTGATTTTAGTTCCATCAGGTCCATGTGACGAGGCAGAATGGATCTGGACTCAGATTGCCAGGGATTTCTGGCATTTCCTCACGAATATTTCAGTTGGAATATAGTGAGGTCCTATGTTGAGAAGAAAATAATGCATTCTATGACGTGTGTGCACATCTTTTATAATTTCAGTCTTTTCTCTAATCCTTTCTTTATTGGCAATAAATATTTGTGTAGGTGATAGTGTGATACCATCCATGACAGATATAATAGACAAGAAACTTTTATTTATAGACAGGGTTTTTTTTCCCACCTTTTTCCCCTATGGCATTTGTTCTTTTATTAGTTGTTAATGTATTCCTTGTGTGATTATGATTTATTTACGTTGTTTAGTCCCAATCTTCTTGCAGGTAAAGATATGAGAATTATTGTATATGGTTTCCGTCCAAAAACCAAGCAGGTCAGGCATATAAATCTATGATGTTTTTTGCAACATGTACTGTTTGTGAATGTAATTACCTGTCAGGTTGACTGTTCTATCATTTCATGTAGTGTCATGACTCATGACTTGCTGAAAATTTATTCATTAAGTGGTGTACATTCTGCTCATTAGCTGACCGATGCTCTTAGAGAGGCTTGCATCACAGCCTGTCATAGTAGGTGGCACTAGTGATCATGTAAATGATTTTTTCCTTTGTGTTCATATGCTATGTTATAGCCGACGAGAGTGTTTCCTTTGTGGATGTGGATTGTGTACATTGAGACTTCCCCATATGATCTTTCTTGTCCATGACACGTTCTTGAAGTCTCCTGATGAATCTTTCCTTTTTCTTATTACACCCTACCCATCATTGTCTCCAAGTCTTTCCTTTTTTGGTGGAACCATCCAGGTCATCTATACCTTATATTCTTTCTTACCTGGGCATGTACTATACATTGAAATTGTTTTTAGTAATCATCCATGAACTTCAAATTTCCTGAAAACCTTTCTCGGTTTCTCTTTTTTAGTGACCCCTCAGTTTGTCTTTAGTTTTTCTGTGGTCGCATTTATTTGTTTCACATCTGAAAATCCCCAAAATGTTTCTTTCGTTTCACACCCTAATGAATTCTTTTGTTATCTTCCATTTACCTCTCCATCACCTTTTTGGAGTCTTTGGACTGGGCTGGGGGCAGTGACTGGCTTGAAGGCAGACCACAATTCTGTGAACGATATGTGGTCGGCTTGGAAACAGATGTGGAGGCAGGGGAACACGAGTAATGAAGGAAATGTTTCATAACTTATCTTTCCCGCTGCTTGCTTGGTGATTTGGTTGACTCAGAATGAGGTCATCTTTAAGGGAGGCACACCCTATCTTGAAAATATATGGGGTGTTATTTTCAGGCTTGTCAAATGCTGGGCCACACATTACATAGGGACTCAAAAAGTGGGCTTTATCTGGGGGAATTTCGTGTCAGAATTCTCCTTTTGGAGGTTGGGAGCTGAGAAACCTCGTGTTTCCTGGCGAAACCTCTCGAGGTTGTTAGTAGATGCCTTATATACTGCACCTGTTATCTGAGATCCCCTTCATAGTTTGCTTTCCACCTTTTTTCTGCTTTTCCCCTTTTGTGGTATCTCACTTGGGTGCATATTTTTTTATTTGTCACCTTGGATCTGTACTTTTTCTAATTCCTTTGAATAGAACTGGTAGAGTTCCTACCTTGTAACTTTCGTATCCATCAACATTTTTGGTTCAAAAATATCCTATTTCCCTCCCTCATTTGCTTATCATATTTATTTTTCAAATTGCTTTATTTGCTAAAGTATGCCCTCAATAAATTCCTATTTGTGAAAACAGAGTTCAATTTTCCTTTCATCCTATTTCAGACACACTACTTACTGACGATGACTACCAACAATTTATCCTTGATTTCTGTAAATTCCTACATTGAAATCACAATGGTTAACATGTCTAGAGTCTTGTATTTGTAATCTTTGAGTTATTGGTGAAATTAGAAATTCCATTTCTCATGCAAGAAGGCTTTCACCTCACCTCATGGGGTCTCCATTACTTCATACTCAGTCATGCTAAACCTAAACGATGACCGATAGACTTCAAAGAAGAGAATTTGCATTTTATTTTTATTTAACCTTTTGGATATGTATGCAACCATGCATATATGTTACTTTTTTCTTGGATGCAAGGCCTTAAGTTCCCCCCTCCATTTAGAATCTTACCAAATGTTGACGAAATCACTGGGTGGGGATGTGATCTTTACCTTTGCTTGTGGGACATCATCAAGAATGTTAAAATTTGTGAACATCCAAAAGATTGGGAAATAAACAGTCTTTAAAAGGACAGCAAAAAGGGAAGGAGGCAAGAAATAGATTCACATTTTCACAATCCCACTACTTGAAAATAAATCCTGAACTCAATCTTACAAATAGAATTGTTATTGTACAGGAAACACAATGGTTGAGGACAATGAGTACTCCCTGAATCTTACCAATAAAATTTACAATTGAAGAAATGGGAATCAAATTTGCATTTAACCTGTACCTGGAAGTCGCTTATCATTTTTATATGTACTGTAATCTTTAAGGTTTTGAGTAGCCTTATGAAATTATGCTGAATACGTCCGTAAATATAAAATTAATAAAAAGTATGGCATTTTTAAGTCAAACATTTGTTCGTGTGACTTCTTCAATCTGCATAATTTTTGGAGTTCTTTTTCATTACAAGTATTCATTCCCATTGCTTGGTCCCCTTGTAGAGGCATGCTGTTTTTGATGCTTTATGGAGGTATACGAGGCCAACACTATTAGGGGAGCTTTATACTTTTTCCTGTGGACCTTCCAAGTTTAATAACAGTAATCCAAAGGTGCGGTTAGTGAAGGAGTATCTTCGGCTTTTAGGAAAGAGCTCTTTCAATGTATCAGATAGTATGATTGAGGACGGGTCATTTTCCGTGTCTAATGAGTGGTGGAGGATCAGTGCTGTAAACTCAAACTATTCAATGTGCGCGACTTATCCATTCTCCCTTATTGTACCTAAATTTATCAGGTACAGTTGAAGAATTTAAATCCTAATTTTGAGTTTTTGAAGCAACATTGTGGAAGATTATTAATTCAAACATTGGCTCTTATTCTCTGAGTTGTTAACATGGACCTTTTTTTTTTGGTTGCGTGCTGATTCTAGTGATGAGGAAGTAATGCAGGCTTCTACTTTCCGTGCCAGGGGCCGATTGCCTGTAATTTCATGGTGTCATCCTGGTTGTGCTAAAATATATATTCAATGTTTCCTCTTTTTTCTTGGTAGGATCGCCATAAATTATCTGCTGAGCTACAATTTATTTTTATGACACTACTCAGGCACGGGAGCGGTTCTTGCCCGTTCTTCTCAACCATTTGTTGGCATCATGATGAATATGAGAAAGTAAGACATTTAATGTTTGTTTAATGGAATTAGCTGTGATTTATGTGCTATAGTGGCAATAATGCTGATGTTTGGGGAACTCAATATACCATTGCAACACATGCCTAATATAATGAAGTAATTATTTTACCCAACCATTGCAACATACCTCTCAGATTGGACCTGTTCTTTGCAGTCAGATGATCCTTATCTAAATCATTTTAAAAAAGAAGAAAAAAAACAGATATATGACTTCAAGTAAGCAGCCTACCATTTTTTTTTTTGACGAAATATAGGAGAATATTATTGCAAGAAACCCCCGAAAGATAGGAGAGGGATCTCCTTACATTTTAAAGAAAGAAAGGAAAATATGAGAATTAAATGAAGCCCAAATGAAAATTATCCTCTCCCCCAAGCAACACCCGTTAAGGAATTTGGCAAGGCTTCTCTAAGATGAATTTGACTCAATCCAAAAGCGTCGAGGAAAGTGCGATCCAATTATTTTTTCAATACACTCTTTTGTGCAAAAACACACCCTTGTTGTGTGTCAGCCAAATGGACCAACAAGTAGCATGGGAACCAACCATTGGGACTTAGAAAGTTGGAAACCCCCGGTCTGTAAACTTTTTCTTCCTTTATTGGATCAATCATGATGTGTTTTGATGGGTGGATTTGAGAGGATCTTTGGTTGCCTAATTGAGGTGGAAGTGTGCTGTAAGAGGAGATAACAACCTAAAAACACATTTTCCATGGTTCTTAAAAATAACTTTAATAGTTTTACATCGACTTTATTTTTGAGATTGACTCAATTATGGGAGCCGGTGTTCTTGATCCAACTCTATTCAACTTTATTGCAGCGTTGCTGATGAGAAACTTGTTGCTGCACTTTGCATCCAAGTTGCTGGTAAGGAGTCAAGAAGGTATCCTCTTTTTCTGCACCAAACAACAATTTCCCTTTTTCAATGCCATCCTAGCTGTAATTTCATTTTGAAGCGGACATTGTGTATCTCACATATATTTCAAACATGTCTTAGTGGATGTTGCATTTGCATGCTAAATGGCTGATGTATGACTTTAGCATGTTACAATTCTTTAATATCGAGATCTCGTGGGTAACAGGAAATGAATGACGCGGATGCATGGAATTTGGCTTTTTGCTTTTTCTCTGTGTAATGTAACTTATTCTGGTGGCCCTAGTTACTATCTAGAAATGACATACTTTAGGAGCACTGAACCACCATGAAGCATTTGCTATGGTATGCTTGTGCTAGTGATGCTATAATATACCTGAAATCTCTTTGCACATAGGCTTATGGTACTGTTATAGTGTTTAGATTTGCGACAACATGCAACTGTTCATGATGAAAATTTTCATTTTGAAAAAAGAAAAGAAATTGTTTTGGCCCATAGATATAGTTTTGTTAATAGTATTCGTGCAAACCTTTACGAGTATGTGTGTAATCGGCTTGCACATTGTTCAGAAGCTGTTGGGCCATGAATTCAATAAAATTGTACTTTCTTATGCAGCATTAGGCCATACGGGCCATAGATACTTTATATTCTTATTAACAGTTTAACTTTTTCATTCACAAGAAAAAGTGACTTCATGCATTGTATGTGCTGTTTTAATTGCAACACCCTTTTGTATTACTCTTCTTTAATTGCAACATGCAATGATTTATGATGAAGTACAAATTACAAGGCCTCTTTTTCTTTTTGTGAGAAATGGTGGAACTCTACCCCAAAATTCATTCAATAATTGGGGTAAAGATCCTAAGCAAAGTGAAAAGGAAAGAAAGAGAAAGGAAAAATACCAAAATGCAGCAAGGCACTAAATGATCCTTCTACTGTCTTTGAACCCAACAAGAGTGAATACAAAATAGCAAGCTGAGAAGGACCCAACAATCAATTACAAGGCCTCTTTTTTCTTTTTTCTTTTTTGAAAATGAATTACAAGGCATCTTTTGATAAAAATAAAATCACAAGGCCTCTTGAACTGCTTAAGTTAGAGGCGGTGAACAACTTTCTGATAGCATGCTTCTTATCATTTACTACATAATGCACTAACAAGAGGAATTGACAGAACTTATCTTTTTTTGTGCTTCACTTGCAATCACCCACAGACTAAATAGCGCAGTGATCTTTTTCTTCTTTTTGTGGCATGTAGAGAAAATTTCTTTGTTTAGTATTTTATCTTAATTATCATGCTTTATAATGGTTAATTGAGTAGGATGAGTATGGATGTATTGTTGTTTCTCCTGATTGTTGGCACAGTGGCTGTGCTAGTCATTGTATATAGGACATTTTTATATGAGCTTATCTATCAATTGTCTTGTGAATGCTTTTTGTCCTTTATGTGCTTAATGTCCTTTCTTTTAGCCCCTGTTTGGTTCCTAGATAAATTGGTGAATAGAGGCTAGATCGTGATTTAGTCTGGTATTTGTTGTTTTGTGGGCTGGATAAGCCTGGATTACCATCTGGTGTAGGACTAGATAACTCTATATAATAATTTTGAGGAGGGGAGGGGGTCATAAACTTACTTCAGCTTAACCAATTACTTGAACTGCTTGACTATAACATGAAAATTATATAAGACAAAAGACTTGTCCAGATTCAACTAAAAAACGACCAACCAAACAAATGATTGGGTCTAGGTTGTTATCCATCACTGGACATTAATTCTATTCCAAGCTTAATCCAAACAGGGGGTAGAAGTTTTTAGATTTGAAAGTCACCACTTTGATCATCTATTCTTGTTGAATCTTCACATTCTCTAGGATTTAAATTTGTTAGTGGTCTTATGTAGGAAGCTTTATATTACTGATGCAAGGCCTAAGAAGAATGCTTTAGCAAATGGTGCAAAGGGTGGTGGATCAGAATCATCTTCTAATTACTCCCAATCGGAGGTATTTGTCTTAAAGTTTGGATTATATAGTTTTAGAGCTAGCATTCATGATAGAGCCAGTCATTTGCTAATGCTACTTTTCTGTACTTCACTACACTATTGTAATTCAGGTGGTTTTCTTTGGGATCGACAACATTCACGCCATGAGAGATAGTTTAGCTCGTCTCAGAGATTATCTAGACACCCATGGTTCCACATCATCGGATGGAATGCTATCTTTCTTGGTCAGTTCCATGTACTTAAAATTAAATTTTTTGATCTGGCACAATCTTGTACATATGATCACGCAGTGTATGAAAGCATCATTAATTCTTGAGTTTCTTGTTTATGTAATATCTGAGAAATTGTATTTCTTTGGAATGTGTTTAACATTAATGCTAACATAATTCTTGCATGTTTCTGTACTAAGTTATCTATTCCTTTTATTTTACTTTGTCCAGGAAGGAAAAATTTCTCAAAGCTGCACTTGCTAACAAAAAAAAAACATGAGAGTTTTATTTCTTATAAAAGGACTTTGCAAGGCAAAATGACTAATTAAATAAAACATGGTTCTTCGGAAGTCGGAACTCTTTTTTCTTAAAAGAAACTTCTAATAATGCCCCAGCATAATTTTGTCCTTTCTATGCTAGCACAAAATAGTAAACCTTATATCCTTTTTCTCTTCAAAAACACATTTATTCCCCTGTATGTTGTGTGAATATATTTCATATTCACCATTCAGAACTAGGGAGGGTTGTTTAGAGTTTCACCTTTTTATTGTTAACTGTTTATTATATTATTTATTTCAGAGGGATGGTGGCTGGACCTGGGGAAAGGGCAATTTAAGCAGCATGTCAGCCTCTGTTTCAACTCTGGGAGACAGTGGATGGTTAAGTCACATTCAGAGTGTTCTAGCTGGTTCTGTTTGGATTGCTGCACGTGTAGCCCTAGAATCATCTTCTGTGCTTGTTCATTGCAGGTTTTTTTGCTTCTTGCTATAATCCTATTATTTTTTCTGTTTCAACAGTCTATGAGCTGGATTATATCGCACTGCATCCTTTTACTTCACAGAATTTTTCCATGTTTGCCTGTGCACATATATAAAATCTTAAATTCAAAGTTATTATCATGTACATGAAATCTTGATTTTTTTTCATTTCATTTTCAGATACCATATTCTTTTGTGGGTTTTAAGAGTCCTATGAAGGATATGTTAGTTTTATATTGAAAAATTTTGTTCATGAATACGTGAGCGTGCTAATTTTTATGGTCTATTTTGAGGTCTTTAAACTTTGCACTCCATCATTAAAGGCCTCTGTTCATTCGGAGGCTTACTTAGGAGTGTTTTAAGCACCATTTGACTATAAACACACGTCCATATGTTATATGAATTTTCTGTTTTTTTTTATATAGAAGATAGGAGCAATCTGACTAAAGAAAGAAGCCCCTGAACAAAGGAGACTAGGGATCTCCGTACAGATTAAGAAGAAAATGAAAATAAGAGGAAAAAGGAGAAGAATTCTTCGGAGGAGAGAACACCCTTCGAAGATCGCCCCCTATGCATCACCTCCTGAACCATTGATTGCCAATAATGATGGAAGGAGTATCCACTCCTAGGGTCATAGTGACCCAATCTCTAAGTATCGAATTCATATCATCTAATTTTAGTATTAACCAACCTGAAAATTATGCTGTACATAATTTTGGGCCTATACTTGAGATGATAGTAATCTTTCTGTTCTGCAATTTTTTAAGACCTTTAATACCGAGCTCAGTCTGGAAACTGCAGAGATTTAACTTTGTTCAGCAAATTGATGATCTTTTTCAATTATTTTCTTATATATTTAATAATTCTTATCTTGTTCTAAAATAGTGACATGTCCATTATGTGTAGTGATGGGTGGGATAGAACTACTCAATTGGTATCACTCGCCAGTTTACTGCTTGACCCTTACTATCGGACATTTAAGGGATTTCAGGTACTTATCATGAACAATTATCGATTAAGGTTTTTGGAAGAGTTCCTATGTGATGTTGCTTCCTTTTTGTCTTTTCTGTTTTCAACTGAATTCTTTTGTGCAATTTTTTCATATTACACTCCTGACAAGCAGCTCATTATACATTCTACTTAATATTATTGAAAAGAAACAGAATGTAACCACCTTGCCGAGAAACCATTGTCTTCCAATAATTTCTAAAGTTATGCATATAAAGTTATATGGAGACTAGGCTCTAAAATCTCGTGAAGTGCTCTCAAAGCAGACATGGCCTAATTTTTAAATTGAACCACAAAGAATTGTTTTATTAGCTTAACGGGTTGATGCAATTTATGATATATATATTCACTGAATGTATAACTTAAAAATTGAAATATAGTTATGGACTCAGAAAAAACTATTTGTTCCCTGAAGCCAATGCTGAGCCTATAGATCACCAATAAGTGAATTATCAATTTGATGAGTCAACTTTTATTACCACTCAAACTATGTAAGGGCTCCTTTGCTCTCTGGGTTGATGTTTGCTCATGATATCGGTAAGTAAAACTGCCACATATACAATTTTATTATTGTTGTTATTTTTGTAGTTGTTATTGCTAATATTATTGTTATTGTTATTGAGATAAGGTTAGGGATCCCACCTCATTGTACTGACTTTGAAGTGTATGCCCAAAATAAAACAAAGGAAAAAAAATCAACAATCAGGCTTAGGGGTCAGTAGAGGAGAAATTTTTACTGAAGCCCCAAACCCACCCACCAAAACATACATTACTACTACACAATAAATTTGCCCCTAACATGCATGATCCGACTCACCCCTGCACATATACGGATATTACCTTATTATATTATTATTACATAAACTTTTCCAGAATATAGATTTTTTAGTGTTAGTTTTCTGGAGTACTTGGTTACAATAGTGTAAATGCGAAGTCCCTCCTTATGTAGTCTTTGTTAAATGCATTAAGGAACATCTAGTAATTTTTTTATCTTCTTGCAGGCACTCATAGAGAAAGATTGGCTTGCCTTTGGCCATCCATTTTCAGATCGCATGGGTTTGCCCACAGTATCTGCTATTAGTAATGCACCTGTAGAATTGTCTAGGCAATCATCAAGTGGAATCATCTCTACATCGCCCCTACGCATCCATTCAGGTTCAGCATTTTCAACTCCTGTAGGGAGTTCATTTCATGCACAGAATCCAAGCGACTATTCTCCCATCTTTTTGCAGGTATGAAATTTATCGGTTGAATTTAAGGTTTAAATATTCATTAAACACCTTTACTTTCTCTCACGTCTCTATTGTAGATGTGCAATGTAGTTTTAGAAGCGTAACTGCTGATGGAGCCAATTCCTCTTGTCCTGTCCATTTTTGGCTCCGTGTGCAATATGCTTAGAATCATGCCAAAAACCTGAGAAATGACATTGTATAAAGGAGAATATTATACATTCCGATACTTTAAAGTTTAAACCAGTGTTTTACCTCATCATTGCTCCTCTCAAGAATTCAATTAATCCCTCATGTTGCAAAGTTTAAAAATTCAATGAGTGTCACTTGTTGCATGACTTTCACTGCCATGTTGGGATCAGTGCGACAATGGTTGTACAGTGTACATTGATCCTTTCACATATGTTGGAAATCAAATCCAGGCTCATTAGACTTCACAATCTTGAGACTCATGGGTCTTTTTCTTGAAGTCTTGAAGCCTAGGTTTGCCACTTAAATGCATAGCCTTTTATGGTTTGTCATCAAAACTTGGAAATTTCATTGACCTTTGAGATAAAAGTTTTGAATTTTTTTTTGGAATAAAGATTTGAGCATTCATATTAAAAATTTCGTCCTTCTAAATGTTATGCATTTAATATGCTTTTCATATTCCTAACTTTACTGGGTTATTTCTCTCTTGATAGCTAACAGAGAATTTGTGAATTGATTTGCAGTGGGTTGATTGTGTTTCCCAGTTATTACGAATGTATCCATGTGCTTTTGAGTTTTCCTCGGTAAGTGGAGATGCCCAATTGAGAAAATGTGATTGTTTGATGAAATTTCCTACATTGGCACTTAAACACAGTTTCTTAGCTCTTTGCTCAGTTACCTTTAATTTGTCCACAGGCCTTTTTAGTTGACTTTTTGGACTGCATGTTGTCTTGCCGCTTTGGGAATTTCTTGTGCAACAGGTATTTCACCTTAAAGTTTTTTGAGTAATTTATCTATAAAATTTGATCTAAGGGTTCATTGTTATAATATTCTTGTGGAGGGTCTATTGATTATTAATGGTAAAATTGAAAACTTCTTTTCATTCTTTAGATGTTCATTGCTGTGTTTGCTCAATGCTGCTCTGTGGGAGATGAAATGAGTGATATCTATGTTTTGCTCAATGTTGTTCTTCAGGAGATGAAATGAATGATATCCATGTTATGCATGGTTATTTATATGCATGGTAAAAAGCTAAATAGGGAATTGCGTTAGGTACAAACATGAATAGTGGACTTGCCTACTTCTGAGCTGATACCTACCCTGGATCACAATGTTAGTGATTTTTCTTGTTTTGGTCAGTGATGTTTGAACCTTGTTTTCTTGCTGAAAACCCATAGAAATTAGTTAAGTTTCTACTAGAACTGAGACTCTTTTATGTACTTCTACCAGCGACCACTAGTCCTTTTTTCTTACTTCGTTGGGCCAGACTATAAATTGTTGTCTTTACCTGAATGTTTATTGAATTGGTCGTTCAAAAGATCAATTTGTTTAATACAACACGTGTTGGATCCACACTGGATGGTACAATGTTCCTTGGTTGACCATGAAAATTGATTGAATACCTATTTGAAAAAGCTCCATCGAGTCATCTTGCGAATGAACATAACTTCATGTGAAAATGCTAGAGACCCTCTACAAGGCAGATAATGTTTTAGCAGGATACAGTCAAATCATCATAATTTTCTTGGCCTTGTTGATTTTTAAGTGAGACTACAAGAGGTGTCCAGGGAACTTGTGCTTTCTACTTCTTTTTTTTTTTTTTCAATTAATATATGATTATGTTTTCAAGGCCGGTATCTTCCTCTCATTTCTTTGTGCATCATCCATTGAAAAGACTTATTGCATCTACAAGGAGAAGCACATCTATATATGGCCTTAATTGGCATAGGATTTTGTTTCTCAGCCATAATTTGTATGCTACAGGATGTTTTAGATGTTTTGTTTTTTCCAAATATCACAAATTCTTTAGTATGAGAAAACAGTAAGGGGTGGTGGTCTAATAATCAGGGATTTTGCAGATCAATATGTTGGATTTATGTGTATATTTTTTATCCTCTTTCTCAGTGAAAAGGAAAGGCAGCAGTCGGGCATCTATGATGCTTGTGGGTGCATGTGGGTATACTTGAATGATTTGCGTGCCTCTGAGGGTCTCTCTCATGCGCACCACAACATATTTTATGATCCAACAAAACATGAAGGTGTACTATTACCTCCTGCAGCAACTTTAGCTCCAACTATCTGGCCTCAATTTCATTTGCGTTGGGCATGCCCGTCAGAAGCACAAGCTGGGGAAGTTGAAGCTCACTGCCGTACCATGACTGACAAATATGCTGAAATGCAGAAAGTAATTATACCTTTCTTATCCCTTATAATTAACATTTTGATTGGAATTTGCTTCCTCAAAGTGACTTCAAATTTTATTGGAGTCTTGCGAATCATGGTTATGTGAAGTCATTGGTTGTGGATGTTGTTGCCCTGTCGAACTTTTCTAATAAACGTTCTGCGTCTGTTTGAAAAACTACAGGCAAAGGAGATGGCAGAAGCAAAATCTAAAGAGCTCACGATTCGCATGGAATCCTTAGCTGCAGAGCTGCAAAAGGATAGACGACTTTATAGTTCTGCAGTGGAGAAGGCCAAACAAGCCTGGAGGGAGAATTCCGCAATAAAGCGTGCTCTGCAGTCTCTTGGCTGTAAAGTGCAGTTCTCAGGCAATGCTAGTCGTGCATCAGACATAGAAAGCTTACCGACAGAGACGAGACAACAATCTTTGCATTCTTCCTTGAGGGAGTATGAGGGAGGTTGGCTGACTGATGAAAAGATGGATCTCTCTGTTTCTATTACACACATGGATGGAAGAGTACACTCTGACTCTCCGGTCAATAAACTATGTGAGAACCTTTGCCCATTCCGCACTGGAGAGGGTTGCAAGTGGCCGGACGCCGAATGTGCTCAGGTTGGTAGCCAGTTTGTGGGATTCAAGGCAAATTTTGATGCGTTTGACCGGCTTTCAATCCACGAATGCTATTTTGGATCAAAGTAGCGAAGTTGGAGTTGTATGCAATCTACCCGCTTTGATGTTACGCCATGATGACAGCATGGAAAGGGTAAAGGAAAGGCCCTTCAATGTGTCAGGCAGTTTCAAACTGTTTCACAGATTGCAGAGCTGAACAGCTTATGCATAGGTGCGCTGAGTGTACATAATCCAAAGGTCGATGTTGAGGTTCTTCACTACCTTGAGAGTGTGGAAAGACCATTTATTTGCCAGTGGTATGTATATATTCCATTCTGCTATATTGGTCTGCTGATCCTTTATGCCTGAATGGAGTTTCAGACTGCGCGCAATGTACAGTTAGCTGAACCTGACAACTGAAGATATTAGAAGCAATAATGCAAAACCAAATTTTGCTTCCGAGATGGGTGAATAGGAAGGCAGTCTTTTAGGGGATTGTTTTGGAGAGTGTATGATACAATTCTACATTATTTCTAGAAACAATTCAAAAATAAGAAGTTATTTGCATCCCTGACTCCCTGTCATGGCTTTTTTAATTTGTTTCCTTGTGTTCCTTGTTTCTTTTGGTTTCTGTCTCCGAAGTGTGTTTGCTCGTGTCTTTGTTTTGTTTGTATGCATAGGTGATGAATGTTGCCAAAATGGTTTGATGCATCATCCATGATTGTGAAACTTGGATTGAAGTGTTGGTGGGTCAATCCATCGGTCGTGGCAGCCAACACATGTTTCAAATAAAAGTGGAAAGTGTCTCTTTCATTTTCACTCTGTTTGTATTAGCATTGTTACATGTAATGTTGTGTACAGTTCTATATATGCAGTCTAATATACCTTGATAGGTACTAAACTAATATATCTTATTTGAATTTTTTTAAAATTTTTGTTGTAATGGATTCATACGGAAATGTGTATTTTTTATAAATATATTTTATTAAATAAGATATATAATTTAAAAAACAAAACAAAATGTATGCTGCCTAGATGTGTGAGTGACGGATCTTTATAAGGGTTGGGTGCAACTTGGGCGAGTTGGGTTGGAACTTAACCTGAACCCAACTGGATAAAGCCAATTTAATCTAACCCTTGAGTTTGAGAAGCTCGGGTTTTGTTCTGGTTCAGATTGAATTCGGATTTGATTCGGGTTGGGTTCGATTTGGGTTTGATTTGAAAAATATATTATTTTAAATAATTAAAATTTTATAAGAATCAATTCTTCGCACAATAAAAATAAAAAAGATAAAAATAAAGAATATTTTTATTCAGTTAATAAATATATAAAAACTATAAGTCCCCGTTTTGATAGCAGAATTGAGTTATTCTGGATAGATAACTATGCCAGTATAGATAACAAATCTATATGAATAAGAGATATTCTATTTGGTTGTGTTTTTTTTATTCTCATTGGAAAACGTAAGAATAAATGTTGAGTTGTTTGGTTGATGAAGAATAAAATATAAATAAAATGTAAAAAAGTTGATTTGACATGTGGGTCGGGTGTTGATAGAGGTGATTTGATGTGATAAGATGTAAAAAATTGATTTGACATGTGAGCCCATAAAAATAGATAAAGTGAATATAACTTATCCTATATGTTACTTAGAATCGTTATACTCTCTTATACTCGTTTAAACTGGCTTAATAATACCAAATTTCTGCAAACAAACAACTATTTTTCTTATTCATTCTTATACTATCCTTATACTATCTTTATACACGCTTATTCTGCTTTCCAAACGGGGCATTAAAAGTAAAACTTTCTGGACAAGATTAAATTTCTAACGTTTTGAATAGAACGAGAAACGTGAATGACGCCCCCAGTAATCCTAATAGTATGGCCGGCCCCCCACATCCCAGTGCAGTGGGTGTCATGATAAAGAAAGACTTCTAATTTTTGTTGTTTGAATTTATTATACATATTGATTATGGTGTCTGGGATGTACTATTGATTGGCCCACCACGTGCCATTTTGGACCCCATCTCATCATAGCCTCGAGAAGCCCAAACCAGTTATTATTATTATTATTATTATTATTATTATTATTATTATGTATTGGTGAGTGGTACGGTTTTGAAAGGATGTGCATGTTTGGGCGTCTGAGAGGGATAAAGTTAATAATAATAATATTAATAATAATAAAACATGTTTAAGAGGAGAAAGAGACAAACCTCTTTCACATAATCTCATGATTGTCATTTATTATTAGCAAGTATAAGTAAGTCATTGCATGCACCAGTAGAATAGGACCTTATTTTACAAAACCACTAACTGTTATAAATGTTTTTTTTAATTTTTAATGTTTAATATAACCTTCCAATAAACTCCACTGTTATAGTGTAAATTCTCTCCTTCACTAAAGCCTTGATTCGTTATGTTTAATTAAAACGATTCTGTTTTTAATTAAAAAAAAAAAGCTAAAAAGTGTTGTCAAACGCATTATAAAAAACTAACTTAATCAAAAATTTATTTTCAGATTTTAGCGCAAAAAATTGATTTTTGAAAAACGAAAAAAATTCACTTTTCAGAAATCAAGTGTCTATTTAAACCACTTTATTTAAAATCTTATTTTTCATACGCGTTTCCAAACAGACTTTAAAATCAACTGATAGTTGTATATTATAGATAAGGAATAATATTAAAAATTTCTTTTAAAGTTTCAAAATACCTAAATCAATTATTTTTAAAAATTCTATCCAAAAAATTCTAATCTAACTCGATTCTCCTTTATCATTTTATATTTCAATTCTCACTAATCCAATTTATAATGATTTATGGTCTTCAACTAATAAACATTAACAATATAAAAAAAAATTATTTGAAAATGTGTTTATATTTTATTTTTTTAAAATTTTTGTGCATACTATAAAAAAAATCATCATGAAAATTAGTATCATTATATGTTAGGTTTTTGTTGATATTTTTAAATATAAAAGATTTATTGGATTTTTTTTGTTATTTTTCCGCGCATAGATTTTTTTTTTTTTTTTGTATAGTCCTAAAAGATACATTCCTAAAAAGTCTTTTATAATTACGAGGATGCAATTAGGCTCTTTACTAAGATGCAATGGTAGATGATAACACCTAACAGTAATAACAGTGTCCTTTTTCAATGTTGTTCCCACCATCCCTAACTAGGGGTGCTAAACGAGACGAACAAGCCGAGCTTTAACATGTTCAAGCTTGACTCGTTTATAAACGAGTCGAGCCGAGCCGATCTCACGAGCCTCAACGAACTTAGCGTTCTTCTTCATTTTAGGGTTTTTAGGGATTGAAAACAAAATTTTATACTAAATGAGCCATGTTCATGAGCTTAAACGAGCGTAACTTTGTATTAATTTAATATTCTGATTTTATAAAAGAGTTTAGTCAAGCTTCAACTAAGTTTTAATAACACAAACGGGTCAAATTTAAACATAAAATGAAGCTCGATCCAGACTTTAAAACTTGTTCAAGCTCGCTCATTTGCCTAAATGAACGAGCTTGAATGAGCTTAAATCGAGCCGAGCTCTAGCCGAGCCCGAGCGGCTTGGTTCGTTTACCAACCCTATCCCTAACTCGGGTTCGATCAGTATTAACAGTATTTTTTTGTTTTTGAATTTTTAAAAATATTTTTTTCTAGATTACATGGGGTTATATGGATTTTTTCCAAAATTACAGGGGGTTGGTTATATGGATATATGAAGATTGCAGAGAGTTATATGGATATATGAAAATTGCAGGGGGTTATATGCATTTAGGCTAGATTACAGGGGGTTAAATGTATCTTTTCTAATTTCACCGTTAACTCGGTTGACAGAAGGCGGACGGAGGGGGTTATATGGATTTTGGGTATGATTACAGGGGGTTATATGGATATATGAAGATTGCAAGGGGTTATATGGATTTAGGCTAGATTTCAGGGGGTTATATGGTTTTTTCCCTTTTTATCATTGAAGTAGCTCTGAAGCTGTCTCTTTTAACTTATACTAGTTTTCATGCACGTGCCAAAGCACGTGATATAACATTCACAAAAATATATATAAATAAAAAATAATGATATTACATAAATTTATATAAAATATCTATATATAATGCGTTTATAAAAACAATGTAAAATGATATTTATTTTATTTAATATATACAAAGATGATAACATGCGTATATATAATAAATGAAATATCAATCACAAGTTCTCATTAAAAGAAGAAAAACATTGGACACACTGATTTATTGTATCAAATACTAATAAATTCAATCAATAATATAATAAATAAAGATTCATCAATATTTTTAAGGTAGAAGAATACTAAAAATATTAATAGTAATAAAAAGTTAGTGCATCTGTCAATACAAAATAACATAGATATCTAGCAAATAATATTATTCAAATCTTATGTATCATTGAATAATTTTAAAATTTAAATCAAATTGATATCAGATTATCTTATTAGATTAGATAATTGAAAAAGTAAATCAAATTAATACATAACAATGTTGATGTTTGCTCCAAATCTGTACAGATCATTTAAATTAAGTTTTCAAAAAAATTTCATTAAATGAAAATATAAATAAAAACAAATCTACTGATATGTGGGCGAGGAATATTTGCTTGAAAACAAAAGTCTATCATAGAAATGTTGTAATCTTCAAGAATAAAAGATGATCTCATGTAATAACTGATATTTAATTAGTTGAAAATTATCGAAACACTTGAAATAAAATAAGTCATGCAATTAAAAGAAGAACATAAAATAATAAAACACACACATACACACTTACACCCATTTACGTTTTGAAGCATAGAACTCCTATAGGCACAAATTAATCTATTAAGTATAAAACTCCTATATACATCGATTAAATAATTAAAACACTTTTATCTTTGTACAATCCTAAAACATAATTCAAATAAATTAAAACAAAACACATAATAATTATGGGTTTTTCATTGTAGCATAACCGAACAAAATTATTCATTAAAAAATTATTTAAAATAAAATAATTAATAATCAGCACCCACATAAAATATTCAAATAATATTATAAACAAAACACAAAAAAAATAGTTTGTTTTTCTTTTTATCTTCATTTCTTATTAAAGTGGTACTTCTCTTCATGAACGTTCTTCAATCCCTTCAACTAAAAAAATACAATAAAATAAAAGATCATAATAATAAAAACATAAAAAGGATGATTAAAGAACTTTTATCTTTATGAAATCCTAAAACATAATTCAAATAAATTAAAATGAAACACATATTAATGGTATTTCCATGTAGCATAATCGAACAAAATGATTCATTGAAAAATTATTTAAAAATAAAATAATTAATAATCAGCACCCACATAAAAATATTCAATAATATTATAAACAAAACACAAAAAATCATTTTATTTTATTTTATTTTATTTACCTTCATTTTTTTTATTGAAGTGATACTTCTCTTCATGAACTACGTACTCCAATTCCTTCATCTGAAAAAATATAAAAAATACAATAAAATGAAAGGTCATAATAATAAAAAGATAAAAAAATATCTCTTCATAAAAAAAGATCATAATAATTAAAAAAACATAAAAAGGAAGATACTTGTTTTATTTTGGAAAAAAACTTCTTGCTCTAAAAAAACCCCAATCACATGTGATTTAAATAGTATTTCTGCATGCAACATCTAATATTATCTCAAATTAGAGTATTTTGAGAAAATCAAGAGATAATTTTGATTCATAAATTAATCTTAAAAAATAAATAAGTTTATCTTAAATCAAACTCAGTCAAACCTATATTTTCATATCCTAACATATCATAACAATCTTATTAGATAGATTAGATTGTATCAATGAATAATTTTAAAATTTAAGTAAATTTACTCCTATTAGTAATTAAATAATTGATTAAATGATAAATTGAGAAATGAAAATATTGGATCACATAATCCTTTTAATAAGGAACTAGTTTTCATGCACGTGCATTAGCATGTGGTATAACATTCACAAAAATATATATAAATAAAAATAATGATATTACATAAATTTATATAAAACATCTATATATAATGCGTTTATAAAAACAATGTAAAATATTATCTATTTTATTTAATATGTACAAAGATAATAACATGCGTATATATAATAAATGAAATATCAATCACAAGTTCTCATTAAAAAAGAAAAACATTGGAGACACTCATTTATTGTATCAAATACTAATAAATTCAATCACTAATAAAATAAATAAAGAGTTGTCAATATTTTTAAGGAAGAAGAATACTAAAAATAATACTAATAAAAAGTTAGTGCATATCTATCAATTTGAAATAACATAGATATCTAGCAAATAATATTATTCAAATCTTATGTATCATTGAATAATTTTAAATTTTAAATCAAATTGATATCAGATTATTTTATTAGATTAGATAACTAAAAAAGTAAATCAAACTAATACATAACAATGTTGATGTTTGCTCCAAATCTGTACATATTATTTAAATTAAGTTTTTTTTAAAAATAATTAAATGAAAATAAAAATAAAAACTAATCTACTGATATGTGGGCGAAGAATATTTGCTTGAAAATAAAAATCTGTCATAGAAATGTTGTAATCTTCAAGAATAAAAGATGATCTCATTCTCATGTAATAACTGATATATAATTAGTTGAAAATTATCGAAACACTTGGAATAAAATAAGTCATGCAATTAAAAGAAGAACATAAAATAACAAAACACACACATACACACTTACACCCATTTACATTTTGAAACATAGAACTCCTATAGGCACGAATTAATTCATCAAGTATATAAGTCCTATATACATCGATCAAATGATTAAAACATCAAGTTTGTTTTTCTTTTTATCTTCATTTCTTATTAAAGTGGTACGTCTTTCATGAACGTTCTTCAATCCCTTCAACTAAAAAAATACAATAAAATAAAACATCATAATAATAAAACCATAAAAAAGCTGATTAAAGAACTTTTATCTTTATGAAATCCTAAAACATAATTCAAATAAATTAAAATGAAAAACATATTAATAGTTATGGGTTTTCCATGTAGCATAATCGAACAAAATTATTCATTGAAAAATTATTTAAAAATAAAATAATTAATAATCAGCACCCACATATAAATATTCAATAATATTATAAACAAAACACAAAAAAATAATTTTATTTTTTTTATTTCTTTTTACTTTCATTTTTTTTATTGAAGTGGTAATTTTCTTCAGTAACTATGTACTTCGATTTCTTTATCTGAAAAAATAAAAAATACAATAAAATGAAAGGTCATAATAATAAAAAGATAAAAAAAATATCTCTTCATAAAAAAAAAGATCATAATAATTAAAAAAACATAAAAAGAAAGATACTTATTTTATTTTGGAAAAAAACTTCTTGCTCTAAAAAACCCCAATCACATGTGATTTAAATATAATTCCTGCATCCAACATCTAATATTATCTCAAATTTTGATTATTTTGAGAAAATCAAGGGATAATTTTGATCCATAAATTAATCTTAAAAAATAAATAAGTTTATCTTCAATCAAACTCAGTCAAACCTATATTTTCATATCCTAACATATCATAACAATCTTATTAGGTAGATTAGATTGTATCAATGAATAATTTTAAAATTTAGGTAAATTTACTACTATTAGTAATTAAATAATTGATTAAATGAAATTAGGAAATGAAAATATTGGATCACATAATCCTTTTAATAACTAATAACTAATAGAAATAGATAATAGAAGTAATAGATTATTATTATTAATTAAATAAATCATAATCTTATTAGATTAGATATCATTAAATAATTTTAAAACTTAAATAAATGTATTAGTAATCATAATCTTATTAGATAAGACTATATCATTGAATAATTTAAAATTTTAAAAATTTAAATAATCTTATTAGATAAGATTGTATCATTGAATAATTTAAATTTTAAATTTTTTTAATAATCTTATTAGATAAGATTGTATCATTAAATAATTTAAAATTTCAAAAATTTAAATTACTGATCATAAATCTTATTAGATAAGACTATATCATTGAATAATTTAAAATTTAGTAATTAAATAAATTATTAAAGGATAAAAAGGGAAATGATAATACTTATAATCCATGTATATCTATCATGTAGTTACCTATTATATATTTTAAAATTTATATTAATAGATATATTAGTAATTGATCAATTGTTTAAAGTATAAAATGAGAAATGAAAATAGTGGGTCACAGAATCCTTTTAATAAATAAGTAATAGAATATCTATCATTTAGTTATCTATTATATATTTTAAAATTTAAATTAATAAATATATTAGTAATTGATCAATTGTTTAAAGGATAAAATGGGAAATGAAATTACTGGGTCACAGAATCTTTTTAATAAATAAATAATAGATATATCTATCATGTAGTTATCTATTATATATTTTAAAATTTAAATTAATAAATATATTAGTAATTGATCAATTGTTTAAAGGATAAAATGGGAAATGAAAATACTGGGTCACAGAATCCTTTTAATAAATAAGTAATAGATATATCTATAATGTAGTTATCTATTATATATTTTAAATTTTAAATTAATAAATATATTAGTAATTGATCAATTGTTTAAAGGATAAAATGGGAAATGAAAATACTAGGTCACATAATCATTTTAATAAATAAGTAATAGTATCTATCATGTAGTTATCTATTATATATTTTAAAATTTAAATTAACAGATATATTAGTAATGGATGAATTGTTTAAAGGATAAAATGAGAAATGAAAATACTGGGTCACAGAATCCTTTTAATAAATATGTAATAGATATATCTATCATGTAGTTATCTATTATATATTTTAAAATTTAAATTAATAGATACATTAGTAATTATCAATTGTTTAAAGAATAAAATGAGAAATGAAAATACTGGGTCACAGAATCCTTTGAATAAATAAGTAATAGGTAGAAATAGATAATAGAATTAATAGATTATTATTATTAATTAAATAAGTCATAATCTTATTAGATTAGATATCATTGAATAATTTTAAAATTTAAATAAATTTATTTAGTAAATATAATCTTATTAGATAGGACTATATCATTGAATAATTTAAAATTTTAAAAATTTAAATAATCTTATTAGATAAGATTGTATCATAGAATAATTTAAAATTTAAAATTTTTTAATAATATTTTTAGATAAGACTGCATCATTAAATAATTTAGAATTTTAAAAATTTAAATTGCTGATCATAAATCTTATTAGATAAGACTATATATTGAATAATTTAAAATTTAGTAATTAAATAAATTATTAAAGGATAAAAAGAGAATTGAAAATACTTATAATCCATGTATATCTATCATGTAGTAATATATTATATATTTTAAAATTTAAATTGATAGATATATTAGTAATTGATCAATTGTTTAAAGGATAAAATGAGAAATGAAAATACTGGGTCACAGAATCCTTTTAATAAATAAGTAATAGAGATATCTATTATGTAATTATCTATTATATATTTTAAATTTAAATTAATAAATATATTAGTAATGATTAATTGTTTAAAGGATAAAATAAGAAATGAAAATACTGGGTCACAGAATCCTTTTAATAAATAAGTAATATAGATATCTATCATGTAGTTATCTATTCTATATTTTAAATTTTAAATTAATAAATATATTAGTAATGATCAATTGTTTAAAGGATAAAATGGGAAATGAAAATACTGGGTCACAGAATCCTTTTAATAAATAAGTAATATAGATATCTATCTAGTTATCTATTATATATTTTAAATTTAAATTAATAAATATATTAGTAATTGATTAATTGTTTAAAGGATAAAATGGGAAATAAAAATACTGGGTCACAGAATCCTTTTAATAAATAAGTAATAGATATATAAAAGACAACTCTCTCCAGTAAAACACGTTTTAAAATCAGTTTTTTTTTGTTACAACAAAGGCAGGGGCAGTCCCAACACACATTAACAAGGCTTTCATGCCTAACACAAGGCTCATAGGCCTATACTTATGGGTTAGGCCAACAACAACAGCAACTGCAACAGCCAACTAGGGCTGATTTTTTTTTTCCTTTCTTGGGCATCACCAAGGATTGAACCTCGGTCATCCCCTCGAAAGGGGGTGTCCTTGACCACCCAGCCAAAGCAGTTGGGGACTTTTAAAATTCAGTTTTGAGTTTCTACTGTGGTTAGGAAACATGACTCATTAAAATTGGGGAGAACCTTCTGAATGATATGTTGCCTCCTCAAAATGGAGACACACATACAGTCCATATATATTCCCACTTTATTAAAACATTATAAATACTCTTCTCCCCCAATTGAATTAAAATGCTAGTCATGAATTAAAATGCTAGTCATGACATCTTCTTCTATAATAATAAAGGACAACTCTATTAATAATAAAGGAAAGAGAGACAGTGTTTAAAAGTGTGTAGCAGTGGCCGTCCTGCTCAGCACAGGAGGCACAGACAGTGAGACAGACAGACCCTCTATTTCTATTTCAAATTTCAAATTCCAAATTCTGTCCACACATTCAAAACAGTCTCGTCCTCTTCTCTCTTTTTTACCCTTTTCTCTGTCCTCTTTACCATCTTTTTTCTTTTCTTTTCCATTTCTTTAATTTTATGTTATTTATACTTTTTTAAAACACATGCATTTAAATAATTCATAGTCTACACTTTCATATAACTGAAGGTAAAGACAGGAACCATTTGGATGGCTAAAATATGAAATGGTGGAGGTGGTATCTAGACCCCACACCACCACTCATTAGGGTTTGGGTTTCTCCACTGATGTATGTAGCAATGCAGCAGCAATCATCCCCATAACAAACCCATCACCTTCCCCTTTTTCTTTTTCTCATTCTTCTCCTTCTCCTCCCACGCAGTCATCATCACTCCCCAATCCCAGGTCAACCTTCACTTATATTATATATGAATATCTGTTTGGATGGATACTCAGACATGCAGACATAAAAACCAAAAGAGACACCCCTCTGTTTGTCAGTCAGTCTAACACAAAAACAAGATCAAAAACCCACAACAATGTGGGTTGTTGTTCTGTTATGTAGTGTTGCATTCCTTCCCAGTATTCCATTATGTTCTTCTTCTTCTTCTTCTTCTTCTTCCCCAGCAGCCAACGACACAGCCTCCCTGGTCGCCTTCCAATCCCTCACCGACTCCCACGCCATCCTCTCCTCCAACTGGACCGGCTCCGACGCCTGCTCCTCCCTCTGGTTTGGCGTCCGCTGCGACCCAAACCTTCAAAGGGTCATCTCCCTCACCCTCCCCTCCCTCCACCTCCGCGGGCCCCTCCGACCCTCTCTCCCGCCTCGACCAGCTCCGCCTCCTCGACCTCCGCTCCAACCGCCTCAACGGCTCCCTCCTCCCCATCCTCTCCTCCTGCCGCCATCTCAAGCTCCTCTACCTCTCCGACAACGACTTCTCCGGTCCCATCCCCGACGAAATCGGCGGCCTTTCCCGTCTCGCGCGGCTCGACCTCTCCGACAACGACCTCCGCGGGCCCATCCCTCGCTCGCTCTCCAAGCTCCCTCGCCTCCTCACGCTCCGGGTCCAGGACAATGTCCTCTCCGGCGAGATCCCGGACCTGGCGGCGTTGCCTTCGTTGCGCGACTTCAACGCGTCCAACAACCAGCTCTCCGGGAGGGTCCCCGACGGCCTCGTCAAGAGATTCGGCTTCGCCAGCCTCTCCGGCAACGCCGGTCTTTGCGGCGGCGGTCCTTTCTTCCCCGTCTGCACGGTCCTTCCGCCGCCGCCGTCGGGTCCTTCCGCCTCCGTCGTCGTCCCCTCGAACCCCAGCCAGATCCCCGGTTCGACTACTACAACGGCGAATGCCTCGTCGACCGCCGCTACCGAGGCCGTTGACGATCACAAGGGGTTGAGCACGGGCGCCATCGTCGCGATCGCCGTCGGGAACGCGGTGGTGCTCCTGGCGATCGTCTCGTTCTCCCTCGCCTATTATTGCAGTCGCGACAACAACGATTCAGAGGTGGCGATGAAGACGAACCAGAAGAAGAAGAAGAAGAAGAAGAAGGAGTACTTCATGGATGAAAACAAGGAGTCGGCGGCGGAGGAGAGTGAGTCGGCGGCGGCGGGGACGGCGAAGAGCAAGCTCGTGTTCTTCGACAGGAGGAAGCAATTCGAGCTGGAGGAGCTCCTGAGGGCGTCGGCGGAGATGGTCGGGAAAGGCAGCCTCGGCACGGTCTACAGGGCGGTCCTCGAGGACGTCGGCGGTGCCGTGGCCGTGAAGAGGCTCCGCGACGCGAACCCCTGCTCGCGCAGCGAGTTCGAGCGGTACATGGACCTGATCGGCCGCCTTCGCCACCCGAACCTGGTCCGCCTCCGCGCGTACTACTACGCCAAGGAGGAGAAGCTCCTCATCTACGACTTCCTCCCAAACCGCACCCTCTATCACCTCCTCCACGCCAACCGCGGCGGTGGCGGCGGGCACGAGAGGGTCCCGCTGGACTGGACGACTCGGATCCGGCTCGTGCTGGGGGCCGCGCGGGGGCTCGCGCGCGTCCACGTCGAGTACGCCGCGTCGAGGATCCCCCACGGAAACGTCAAGTCCGCGAACGTCCTCCTCGACAAGAACGGCGCCGCCTGTCTCTCCGACTTCGGCCTCGCATTGCTTCTCAACCCGGTGCACGCCACTTCACGGCTCGGGGGGTACGCCGCCCCAGAACAGGCTGCCACGCAGCGTCTATCGCAGGAGGCTGATGTCTACGCATTCGGTGTTCTGCTGCTTGAAGTTCTCACCGCCCGCACCCCCAGCGATGCGAAGGGGATGAATTTGCCAGAGTGGGTGAGGTCGGTGGTGAGGGAGGAGTGGACGGCGGAGGTGTTCGATGCGGAGCTGCTGAGGTACAAGAACATCGAGGACGAACTGGTCGCGATGCTCCACGTGGGGCTCGCCTGCGTCGCGTGCTTGCCTGAAGACAGACCAACCATGGCGGAGGTGGTGAAGATGATAGAGGACATAAGGGTGGAGCAGTCCCCGCTCCGGGACGATATGGATGAATCGCGCACATCTCTCGCCACCACTGAAGATGGCCGCCTCAGCTACTGATGGGATGATCTCAGTTTCACTGTTTCTGTTGTATTATAGCTGCTGTTCCAAGAAGCTAAGTTTCATTAAGTTGCTTATGAAGGAGTTTGGAAGAGAATTATTGTTCAGAGAAGATATCCTATTCAAACAATTCCAACTTCCATCATGTCTTGTACCATGAGTCAGTTGCCTGAAGATTTATTTCTCTGCATGTGTTTCTTCATGTGATCTTCTCCTGCGTGTATCTCCTGAATGATGACCAAAAAACTAGAAATCCCACATAAATAATCTCTTTTACAACACATTTTTGAGAAGCAAACATTACATGATTGACTTTTAACATTGTCACTGGGGAAGGTAAATTGAGTAGGGAGCTCCAAGAGGATTAGAATTTATAAGTATTAAATAAAAAAAACATGTAGATACATTGAAATTTCGACCTTCCCCAACCAATATTTCTATAAATTACATCGAGGTGTTGCATCAGCACTACGGGGTTAAGAACATCCACGAACTTGGCTGACCTATCACATTGAACTGAAATTCGACCACACCGCAGATTGGTCGAACTTTTAGTTGCTGCACAAAAGGAAATCGACTTGACTGCTTCTATGATACAAATGAACTGGGCCGCTAAATAATGAGCACCAGCTTCAGAAGTGTCAGCCTGAGATACACATTGTGGATTTGTGGTAAATAAAACCAAGTGATATAATTTAGGCACCAATGACCTCATTTCCCCTGGGCATGTGCTCTCAATCTGATGTGCTACTGCCAGGAAGAAAAAACCACATAAATTATGGGGATCATGGCATCAGCTGATACTCCCTGACTGGTCAATCAGAGTACCAATTTGATCTCCACAAAGTGCACGTGAAATATTGCCCGGTTGAAGTAAATTGAATACCACAACTGCAGTGATGAAAAGGAGATTACTTAGGAAACATCCTTGGATGACTCATAGGGAAAACAAGAAATGAAACTCCACTTACCAGGAATGCTGTTCTGTTCACAGAATGTTAATGCAGTCATATCCATTGCTGTAAAGCCTCTGGTGAGTAGATCCTGAAATGAAACATGCTCGAATGACAAGCTGCCACCACTGTTTCTGGAATGACAGTCGTAAACTCCATCCATGCTGATGCCTTTGAGGACAGCATCTGCACCAACTGCCAGAGGAATATACAACACATCAAACACCTCCACTCCAGTGCATAATAATTATGCCAAAAGCTTTGAACAACAGGAAGGTAAAATTGCAATAAATGAAAATAATGGCACAACATAGCAACAAAGACCAATAATCTACTTATTTCATATAAAATTGACAACAAATCACCAAAATTGACTTCACATGGTGTTTACAAAGGGAGTCTGTAAAACCCAGGCCTCCATCAAGACCAACACCAGCCATGTTCAGGCTCGGGGCATACCTTCTGAAGCTCTCAACGCAGCTGCTACATCTGTGGTGAAGAGTGGATTTGCCATCCCAGCACCAAATCCACCAAATATAACGACTCTCCCCTTTTCTAGATGCCGAATAGCTCGCCTCCTGATGTACGGCTCAGCAATCTCTTGCATCACAACTGTAGTTTGTATACGAGCCTGAACCCCATGCTTCTCTAAAGATGCCTGTAGCAGCATGGAGTTCATTACCGTTGCCATCATCCTGAGAAGATCAATCAATCATCCAGAGGTTAGATGTTAGATATTCCAGTGATAACTGTCATGCACAATCCACTTCCATCAAATTCTTCTTCTTAAGTCAAAAGAAACAGGTACAAAAACATTCATTCAGCTAAGAATTCATGGAAGTATTATGAAACTATTAAGAACGGAGAGAGAGAGAGAGAGGTGGTAGAAACTGTAGGAGTACTTCATTATATGACAAAGATCATTAAATAAGTAATAAGCCTCTCTAAGGCCTTGCTCCCCTCTGTTGAGCAGGTAATAATTCATGCTAAACAACTAACAAACCGAACTATACTTCATATGAACTTTAGATGAAACATACCTACTTACAAAATTACTGCTTGCATCTCCTATACAAATATAATCATACTTGATGCAATTGGTGAAGTCAAGGGTTGGTAAGATACATGGCAGAAAATACTACTCTTAGACGTGAGGGAGATATCCATACCCAACATCAAACAGTACCTTGATGATTATAAAGTTCAAACAGCAAAAATTTACCCTATTTGGTATGCTGTCGATCTATCAATTTCAGCTGCAGCAACCCATGTGTTCCCACAGAAGAAATTGCGGCCTCCAACAACAATAGCCACCTAGCAAAACATCTGATTAATCATCCAAGAAACAAAACATGGGGATCTAAAAACTAGAACAGCCATCATGTCTAGACGGACAAACTGTTTATCTAAATTTTTCTTAAAAGTAAATTCCATCAATCCTCGCCTTAATTTACTTAAATCCAAATGGTCGTTAAACACACCTCTACACCAATGTTAATCGCCATTGCAACTTCTTTTGCAATCATCGTAATCTGAAAAATAGAATAAAGTGATTCAATTTATAGATTCACGTCAATAAAAAAAATCAATTGGCCACCTGCTTGACATTAAATTATAAAGATATAGCAGCGACAAGCAATGAAGTACCTTGTTGCCAACATTCTCAGGGTCCCCAGCTAATGCAGCACCACTGATTTTAAAAATGACTCTTCGCCATCTTGGATTTGACAGTGACTTAATTTTCAAGCTATTGGTTGCACCAAAATGGCCTGCTGCAGCAACTGCATATCTGCCCACGGAAAATTTTCATCAAGTCATTAATTCAGCAGAAATAAAAAAAATTGTAAAAAATAGTTCATATGAGAAAATAAGCTTGACATCAGCTCCAAGACATGACAGATCTTAATTCGGACAAAAAAAAAAGGTTCTTGCATATGACAGATATTCATTGGAAGACCTCAAAATTCCCCACGTGCACTTTACGCTTTTTTACCCCTCCTTTCTCTGGTTACCTCCATTGTTATCTTCAATGCCGTAATAAAATTCATTGATTCAAACCCAGGAGCTCATTTGTAGAAATTTAAATTCAGTAATGGTCCTTAAACATACAGAGATAAGTAAAGGCTTAAAAGAAGAAAAAAATTCAGACCAATCTCTAGACTTGAGTTATAAAATATGAGATCTAAAACTTGGTTACAAATTCTAATTGCACAAGAACCTGTAAAAGTTCTATTACTGTTATAATCTTCATGGTCTATCACAAACACTGCCTCTGATTCCTTCCACGTTTGTGTATGATTACACTATGAATTGTAAATCATAATACAATTCAAACTTGGATTTGACAGAAGAAGAGTGGTAGCCCACCAATCTAATGTGCACCTTTAAATCCTAATCAATCCAAAATTTTATGCAGAAATCTTAGGAATACATTACATTTAGAGGGAAATCAAGCATCCACACACAATCAAACCATCAAAAAAGATTTGTTATCAATACAACAATCACAAAAGATTGGATGCTACTTCGATAACTAATTTAACAAATCAACAAATTCATGAACTGATTTCTTATTCTGTCAACAAGTTAAGTACCTTTTATCACACCGAAAGTACATTTCTTTCAACAGTCACTGAAGAATTGTCCTGATCTTGTAACTATTATCACAAAAATGTATCTCCAAACACATCAAAGGATACCTCAATAGCAAGGATAGCATAGAATTGAAAAGATAATTTGAATTGAAAACCATCAACATCAAGTCCTTCACACTAAACCCACCAGCAGGCATGTGTGCACACACTAAAACAATTAACAGTTATCATACTTAAAAATCCCCCATCCCCCAGCTACCAGCTCTTTGGTTATCCTAGGCTTCCTTAAATGAGCTTGTTCATTAAAAGACACTGATAATCAAAACCGATAACAACCTCACATCATTCATGGGTGGACACAATCACATAATCCGTTAGGGGCAATCACACAAGAAATCCAAAATAGTGAGTCTGATATCCTACTGGAAACATCTTCAGTTACATCCCCAATATTTTCCATTGAAATGAAGTACTTGAAAAATCATAATATAACGCATTTTTAGCCACTAAGTTTTGACAAAATCCTATTCCCCATCACATATTTTCTCGAGTGCCAATCCATGCAGAATCTCTACTTCCAGTTTCTCGAGTTATACACATAATATTAATTTACCCATGCCAGAGAATTGACTTCCCACAAATAGCACATGTTATCCTAAATCCTTGGTATCCATTCCATTTTTATCCAGTTCCCAGTATCATATAATTCTTGTCAATGCATCCAACCTCCAACCAGATTTTCATAAATCCGCAGACGCAAAAACCCCACCAAGCAAACACCATTGAAATCACAGATACTCAGTTACAGGTGCAAAAAAGGAGGAGCCAAGTTACCTCTTGTTGGAGTTCTGCCTGGCAATGATAGCACCAGACGACGAGGACGTTGCACCCGCAGCAGCACCAGCACCAGCACCAGCACGGTCCTCATCCGAGATCGGCTTATTGGAGGAAGGCGAGGACCCAACAATCTGCTCGAGCTTCTTGAACCACGGCCAGTGGCTGACGGACAAGCTACCGCTAGAGAGCCGGTGCCTCTCCGCCTTGTACCTCTTCTTAAGATTATCAACCTTGTTCTTACACTGCTCCACGCTCTTCCCGGGTTTCTGCCTATCGCACCTCTCGCTGACGGCCGTCGCCACCTCCTCCCAGTCCCTCCCCCTCAAATTCCCCCTGTTCAGCTGCACATACTTCTCCGTATACGCGTCGAGGAGGCACCCTATCGCCGTGTCGCTCCACTCCTCCCTGTCCTTCCTGTAATCCCCACCTCCGCTGCTTCCACCACCACCGACCACATTAGCTGCTTCGAAGGCTTCTTGCTCAAGCAGTAAGGGGAGCCGCCGTCGCTGAGATCCTCACGGTCCTTCCTCTTGTTGTTGTTCTCCGGGCGAACGACGGTCAACGACTTGTGATCGGCATCGTCCCCGGCGTCGATTTCGTGAGAGGCGGCGAAGGGCGGGGGATCCTCGTCTTGATGGGAGGTGGTGAAGCAGGCGACGGGGTCGGCGTGGTGGTTGAAGGCGGAGGAGGGCGGAGGGGGGCACTTGGATGCGGTGGCGACGGCGGAGTCATCTGCGTCGGCGCAGAAGGCCGTGTCGGCGTAGTCGTCCTCGTCGTCCTCTACTTCTTCGTTGGGCTTCTTGTTGGTGAGGGGCTTGTTGATGAAGCGGTGGTGGAAGGGGTGCACCGACGCCTGGTGGGAGAGGTGGTGGTGGTGAGGAGGAGGAGGCGGCGGAGGGTGGTGATGGTGGCGGTGGGAGGATTGGGGATTCTCGTCGCCGAGGAGGGAGAAGTCGTCCTCGCAGGAGGCCATCGAAAGAGGCCGGATCGTTAGGGTTTCGGGAAGGAAGAGACGGAACGGGAGACAGACGACGTTAGTGGGAGGGCCGAGATCTGAGCATTAAATGGCTAACGACGTAATGACGCCGTCACGTGCCGTGGATGGAACCGTGATTGGGACGGGGGAGGGGGGGACGTGACGGAAACGTGACGGTTTAATTACTTAACGGAGCTCACACCAGCCCGGGTGGGCCCGCGCAACGCAATATACGGTCATCCAAATTTGTTTTTTGGGCCCGTTTGGGGTGTGACTTAAGATTATTTGCCTTTGATAGTTATACTGAGATAGATAACAATCCATGCTGAATAAGTAAATTTTTGTTTAGTTGTCTTTTCTGTTATTCTCATTGGGAAACGTAAAATTGATCTTTTTGTTGTTTGGTTCACCTTGAATAAAATAAGGATAATTGGTAGATAAGAGATGAATAAGAATTTATAACTTTTTAAATGACAATTATACCCCTGCATAAATTATTTGTGTTTGGGAATAAATATAAGAGATATGAGTGTGATATGATAGATGTGACAGTTTTTGAAATGTGTGCAGAGAGTGCTAGGTGAGATAAATATTTTAAAATAACAGAGAAGGGTATTTTTATCCATTGACATAGATAAGCCCTGATAAGCAATTCCACCATTTTCTTAGAATAGTTATCAGACCTTATCCTAGCTTATTCAGACATAACTATCAAGGTTTATTCTTGTCAAACAAACAGCTGTTTGGGGCTTATTCTACTGTATTCTCCCCTATCCACCCTTTATTCTCCACCCCAAACGGGGGGTTAAAGAACATATATATAATATATATTACGCCGCAAGGCCGCAATCATAAGAAATAGGATAAAATCTTTACATGTAACTCATGATTTTTTGTGTATGTGAAATATAAAAACATTTCTTTATGTTATCCCAACTAATCAATTACATAGTTATTCAAAATTTTCTCATCTTTTATATTTGAAATTTTGATATAGCTTCGTACAAATTTATAAAAATTGAAAAATGTTTTTATAAAATCGTTAAATATTCTTAGGTTCCTATTTTATTTAACAATATTTATTTTAATTTTATTGTAATTGAAATTAACTAGATTTGTGGTTGTCTTTAACCATGCATACATGGTAAAAACTGTAATGCACTTTTAAAATTTATTTGATAAACACATTAATCTATTTGTGGTTGACTTTGTAGGGATTTATTGATTCTACAAATGCATTTTTTTATTTTCATAATTTTATAGGAAATTATAACGATTTTTCCTTTTTTTTTACCATTGGTGATGCAAAAGATAGTAGGAGAATCTTCAAGAAAATGTAGAGACATATTTGCCATCAAAAATACTAAATCGGATTTTTCATATTTTGTATGTACTTATTTGAATGTATTTATTGAATTAATTTAATTCAGTAACTAAATTTGTTAACCACACATTTTATGGGGACACGTGGTGATTTTCTAATTTTATAGTGATTAAAATCGATTTAACTAATTTTTTCCTATGAAATTTCATAAAAGTCTATGGTCAAGGTGGGACACACATAAAAGTCTTTCAAAACCCAAAAAATCAAATACATGTATATTATTATCAACGGTTAACCCCAACTCAAACTACTTTAGTTCATCCTAACTCAACCTATGAGATATAAAAGATCTAGATAGTGGACGCCAACAATCAGGGTGGCGGGCTTCAAGTGAGATGCATTAAGAGGGTGAAAAAGATAAAGAAATGTAAAAGAATTGTAAGGCATATTGAACTTTTACATGGACTAACATGTCTTTACTATTTTATAGATACTATAATTATCGAAGATAGAATATTATGAGAATATTCTATTAATTTATATGAAAATTTCAGGATAGATAATTAGATTTTTTTTAAATTTTAAGAACTTGTAAGATAATTTTAAGAACTTGTAAATCTATCTCAACATTAAAAGAGATGTATATAAAATTTTATATGTTTGTGAAGATGCAAATATACAAATGTCTTTAAGTCTATTTTTCAATGTTGTTACTCACAATCTGAATTACAACCCCATTTTTAGTCTGTCAAACTTCTAACGAGATATATGTTTTGTTAGAAGAGCTTGCTATTTTCATTTTTGGATTAAATAGGTCTATATAATTAATTGAAGTATATATATACATATATTTTGTGAATGTATATACGATATTAAATAAAATATTTATTTTAAAAAAATAGAAATAAGGCACACTATGAACTGAAAATATGGTTAAGAAAGGATTTTATATTATACAGAATGATAAAACTATGAAACAAAACACTGCTACTATAACTATTATTAATAAAACACTAGAGTGGACCCTCAATATAAAAGGAGAGAGAAAGAGCTCCACATTAGACCCACCATCATGCACCTTTCACCTCAGCCTCTCCCACCCCCACCCCCACCTTGCTCCTATCTCTCTCTCTTCTCCTCTCTTTTTTCCCTCTCTAGGATTGCCCCCTTGTGCCCTCCCCCAACCTCCTCCACCCATGCCTTGCCCTTAATTGCACTCCGCCCTTTGCATTCATTGGTTGAGATTTGTTGATTTTGTATATCATTATGTTATAATTGTAAATAAATGATTTTATTGTAAATCCATCAGAATCTTAAAAAATTCTAATCTATATTACTATATAGAAGTCTCTTAAATAAAAAAAACTGCAATTTGACCATTTTACCCATATTAATTCATTCAATCCCATTACAATTTATTCACACCACAATAATCACATCATTTTACCATTTCACCCCCAACATTTCTATTCAATCCCATAAATTATGAATATCCATTCACATCATTTTAATCTCATTAATAATTTATTTCAATACATACATTTCATCATATAATATATTTATTAACTTAAAATTGGATATCATAATATTATCAAGATAAAATAATGCTTATAAAATGGAAGGATATTCAAAATGGATATCACATCATTTTAATTTTGATATATTATTACATCAAATGCTTATATTAATATTATTATCTATATCTATGTTTTACTTTATAAAAGGCTCTTAACAAAAAAAAGAAAAATCCATTTAACCATTTTACCTCTTCAACCCATTACCATGCATTCACATGTCTTTAATCCCATGACATATTAAATTGTAATTGTTACTCCAACACATGCATGAACCTTATTTGTATACATTTATTTGATTTTAAAGTTGAATAATGTAATAACATGTGCATTCAATTAAATTTGTGGCTCACACTTTTGATACAAATACACACAACTAATATGTATCAAATACACTGTTTTTGAATTTTGAAGAAGATCTAAAGATTAGGTAAATGTGATTGTATCCCATGAAAATTGTTGAAAAAATAATTATTATTTCCAGTCATGCATGAACCAAATCGTCAACTAATAAATCTCATATACACAATAAAAATACCAACAAAAAAGAAAGTATCAAGTCATACGTATCGGAGGAAAAAAAATAAAACCTATGGGAACACCAAACACATCGTCAAATGCAATCAGTTATATTATTATTAATTATTATTCATTAATTAGCTCTAAACATTCACTCACATACGAGAATTCCAAGAGTAGGTCGGTTTCAAAATTAAACATGACCATGTATTCCGAATCTACATGAATTCTGAATTCACCCAAAAAGATATAAAAAAATCTCTTTTTCATCTACTTTTATTGAGCAACACCTTCTTTGAAAACTCTAATAATGTCTGAATGCGGAGGTGAGAGCGAAGGAGGTGGGAGAAAAACTGACCACTATGACATTACAATCAAGGTGAAACCTTTTCTGTATGATTTGTTTGCTTTTCTGTTTTGATTTTTTTCTTTCAAGTGGGTCTACTTTTTCTAGGTATTGAGTTCTTTTTTTTTTTATCCAAGTGTTCTAAGAAAGTTTGGATGAAGGACTGTTTGATATAAGTTTTTTGTCTGATAATACTTGTAATTGTTTGATCATTATAGGGCATTCCAAAACCCTCCACCTTCCCACCAACTCTGTAACACCTGTAAATTTTTACTATTTATATATTGATTTAAATATATAAATAGAGCTATTATATGAATCAAGTTCTCCTTATGTGCATATAGGTTGGCCCATAGAAGTAGGGCCCATATAGGTTCAATTTCATTTATAATTTTTAAAATTATTAAATGGAGTTGAAATATTTATTATACAATTTTCTGGATATCATAATGGTCTCAAGAACCATTGTGTGTGATTGTGTAAAATTTGGAGCTGGAGAAGTTATGCTTTGAGGTCTTTTGGAAAGGAGTATGCGGTAATGGATCTTATTGTGAATATTAAAAGTTTGGTATTTTTTTTATGTAGAAGTATCCCTCTATGGACCCTGGATAAGTAAAAATAGGACTCACTTGAAAATAAAGTGTTAGCTTGGGTTTTTTTGAAAATTACATCCCTTATTCCATGAAATTCTGTTACAGATTTATGGACAATTTAGGGTACCGATTAATACCACCTTTTAACCTCAATCATCCTTATTATCTTGTCAACCTAGAAAGAAAAAAAAATAGACGCCACCGTGAGGAGAGGGTTCTTCATCCATCATAGGTATTCTTTAATCCTTTCTTTGAATTTCTTTGTAATCATAAGTCTAGATTCTTAAGTTTATTAGATGGGGCTATGTAATCCAGGAAGCATCAATGGAGTGAGAGAGAGAGAGGGAGAGATTACTGACGCCGTATAAAGGAAAAGAATGGGTTAATGTTAATAATAAGGAGAGGATGAGATGGGTTAATGATTGTATTCATAAATTAATGACTTAATTTTTTTTTTATAAAGTTGATGATTGGTATGGAATATTATTGGATCTGTCAGATTATGGAAGCATTGTTTGGAGTGTTAAACGGGTTAAGAAGATGAAGGCCCAGCCCATGTGTGTTGTTTTATTTTTGAGGTTTGGTTGGCTTAGTGGGCCACATGAGGGTGGATGGATTAGTGGATCCGATTTTGATCTTATATGTTACTGTAATGTCAAATAGAGATTGTTAATTAATTGTTATTGGAAGCCGGGTGTGTAGTCTAAGTCGGTCCAATTAAAAACTATGGGGATGTTTTGGGTTTAGAATAAATGGGTAGTTTATTTTATATAGTTATTCAAATTCTTTTTATTTATTAGAAATATTATTTTAATTTCTCAGGTGATTCTCATACCGCTTAGACTGATATTTTGTCACGAGTGTTCTTGTTAAAGGTGAGTGGATGTCTCTGTATTATTTGAAAATCATAATATATGTATACATTTCAGTATCATGTTATTTTTATGATTTATGAAATATATTCGGTATGAAGCGTATGAGCATGTTATCATCATATAGGTTGATATTTTGGATATATCGTATGCATTGGAAATTATGGGATTTATAAAAAAAAGTTGTTGCATGCTGTATACTTGAAAGAATAAGTAGTTTTGATTGTGCATGCATTAAATCGTCTAGGTGGCTGCGGTCTAAATTTTGACCCAAGTCTAGGTGGCTATGTCTACGTGGCCCGATTTTCAAAGTGAAATCTCTGCGGCTAGGTGTCGTGGAAAGTGGGCATGCGTGTCCGTTGCATTCATATATATCATGTAATTTAAATTCATGGGTAGATTTTATGATATTATATTTTATTTGAAGAAAAATGTTATCATGTCATTGTATATTTTAAATGGCTTCTTCATCATAAGATTTTCATTATATTACAATTGTTTCGTAGACACTTATAACTGATTATTTTAAAGTACAATATATTATTGGGACAACTTGTGTCAATTCACTGAGCGCGTGGTAGCTCACCCCTCTCTTTTTCCAACCTTTCAGATTAGCTGTTGGTGGTTGTCGATCTCGTTAAGGCGTTGGAGGTCGAAGTTCGTATTATCTATTTTTCCGTTGCATCGTAGGTATTTGAAATAAGCCTTTCATTTGGCATGTAGTTTCCTTAGTCTTTTCAGCAAAAACAGATGGCGTTTATGTTTAAACTATTATGTGTGTATCTCATCCGTGTTTAGGATGAATTATGTTTAGATCCTGGTTAAGTTTATGATTGGATTTTTGACTAAAATATTAGTTATTTTATTTTATTTTAAAATTTTATTTTCATTTATTTTTTAAAAGGGCTTTAGATCAGGAGCTATATGAATATATATATATATATATATATATATATATATATATATATATATACACTTTTAAGGATTTAGAGTAGCGTAACTGAATTCATTGCTTCTAAATGGAGTGGTGAAATTTGGGGTGTTACAAACTCTTGCACCACCCTCTGCATTCAAGCTCCTCCGATGGCTCCAGCATGAGTTTGATATATATGAGCCGCCAAGTCAAGTTTTTTTTTCCCTTGGCATCCTTGGATCAAATATTTTTAGAAAAAATTATATTATTTTTCAAAAAAAAATATGGTGTTGTCAATTGTTTGTCAGGAAGCGAAAAAAAAAAAAGAAGATGAAAGCAATAGTATTCTAAACAATGCAAAATGTGAGAATATGTTTAGGATAGAAATTATAATTAAATCTCTCTTATGAAATTATTTTAGTATCAGGTATTTGATCTTGTATAATTTTCTACCTTTCGGACTAATTTTAGCATTCCTTCATTCTTTCTTTGTTCATGTCCTTCAAATTGATACAACATTGGGTTCTTAACCAAATTTATGCATTGTGTACTGAGTTACATTTGCTCTAAATTATTTAGTATTTTTATTATCACAGGTGAAGTGATCGGTGCATTCAAGGAGAGTGACATTCCATCTTCATATTAAAACAGAGGTGATTTTTTTTTAAAACGAGGATGATTGAAATTTTCTTTTCCACTTTTATATCATACGCTTTGTTTTTGTATCTCATAAATTTCTGTTGTTATACATCATAGCTCAGAAATTATTATTGTTTGTGATATTTTTCTAATCAAAATAGAATAGTACAAAATAATTTCTAATAGAGAATGATATCTTGAATATCAATTGATTTTATAAGCATCCCCTAAAAATATATACAGATCTTAAAATCAAATTATTTATATTTACAAGACACTTTCACAAATTACTATTTTTGCTCGATTTGTGATTCAAGGAAAAATATATACAGATCTTAAAATCAAATTATTTATATTTACAAGACACTTTCACAAATTACTATTTTTGCTCGATTTGTGATTCAAGGAAAAAAATGCATTGTTTTCCGCCTTCTCAGAATTTTTTTTAAAATGTTAATTTGATAACTTTTAAATAGTATTTAAAATTATAATTTGATTTCTTCATATTATTTTTGGATATGTATAAAAGATAAGATGATATGATGAAAGCTATTTAAAATCTATATTTAATTTGCATATGAGTTTGAATTTCTTTTAAACATAATCTAAATCACATGTTGAAATGGCCAAAAATTCAAACATTGAAACTTTTCTATAATATGATGTGATTTTGGATTTTTTGTAATCAATAAAGATATGTAATCTATTTAATTGAATGTTGATTTTATTTAATTCTGAATATTATCAAAATCAGAAAGAAAATTGTATTTTAAATATTTTCAATCGGGGTATTATCACGAAATTATAGTAATAAAAATTTATTTGATTCTAAGTCAAATCCAAAATATGTGAAAATCTGTGAGAATGGCTTCACTCCGTTTCCTCTTTTTCTATTTGTATGGTTCATTTTTTTTATTCTATTTTATTATTAAAGATTTAAGTTGAACCACAATAGAAGACTTCAATTTTAAATATTTTCAACGGGGTATTATCACAAAGCACGCAGTTATAAAAATTTAGTTAATTCCAATATATAAGGTTTAGAATGTGAATAGGATTTGATTTCATAGATTTTTTACATGTAATTAAACGATATGAAATCTATTTTTAATATTAGTATGATTTTATTCATAGATTTTTTTAGAATATAATTTGATTATAATATTTTCTTAATCAAAATAGAGTACCAAAAAATTCTAATACATAATTATATCTTGAATATCTATTGATTTTATAAGCCTCTCCTATATATATATATATATATCAAAATAAAATTATTTAAAAATTCAGTTCAATTATTAAAAGAAAAAATCGTGTACTCATTTGTTCAATAGATATTAGGCATTTTACATTTAGACATGCACGTCACAGTAAGAAAATATCATTGTAACTAAATTATTTAAATGAATGATACTCAAAAAATTTGTTATAAAAATTTGTTAGACTTTGTTCATGTGCATTTGCACATACACAACAACTTTGTTAATAAATATGAAGGAATGCTTATAAGATGAAAGTGTTTTGAATATTTTAATGTATGCCGACTAAAATTATACTAATATATTTAATAAGTTATAATTATATTTGAATATCATAATATTATGAGGATATAAAGAGATGTTCAATGTTATAATATATATTTTTTATACTCTATTTTGATGATTGAATTTATGTTATAACATATCTATGAAAAATTTGTAAATAAAACATATGAGCCATCGCCTATTCTTTTAATAAACCCAACATTTGATGCATGGCTTTTCTTCAAACATATGATGCATAGGGTATTAAAATTTAAAGCTTTACATATGATGCATGGCATTGTGTTTTTCACACTTAAATTTTTTATTAATTATTACACATTTAGTGTTCAATGCAATTATATGGAATGCCATTTATTACCATATAATCCCTTATTTATTTCCAATGGCGGTTAATGTCATTTATTATGTATGTATATGTTTTAAAATCACTACTTATATACACAAGCAAAAGCAAAAGCATTAACATTTGGCAACGAAATTTCAATTACACATGGTTTTGAGTAAATCACCCTTCCAACTTTCCCCTCACAAAATGCCAGCCTCACATTCATCCCCTCTCCATTCAATCCCCTCATCATTCATCCTCTCTCCATTCAATCCCCTCATCATCTTCAAGAGATGCTGGCTGATGTTCTTCCACAAACCGCTACATTTATTCACGCGACATTGAATACTCATTCATTTTCATCCACATTCCTTTGGATAAATGGATTTATCATCTCTTTAATTTTTCTTCTCTCTCTCAAAATTTTTCGTGACCTTAGTAAGGTGGGTTAGTCTTTGGTATATATGATACTTAATTTGGTTCATCTAATCCATTTTATGTTGTAATTAAATTTAATAAGTTATTTTTTTCCTTTGGTTCCTCGTTTTTTTTTAAAAATGGCCCTGTTTCCGTGTTTATGTTGTTAAAAGAAAAAATTATCAAATAAGTAATTTGTTTTTCTTTAACAGATTCATCTTCAATTTTCTATTTATTCATAGATCTTTTGCACTTTAATTTCATTATGATATTTTCATTATCGTAATAGAGTATTAATTTTTTTCTAACTAATTTAATCATCATAATATTATGATATCTGAATTTGCTTAACTGTTTACCCAATTTAATAAATGAATTTTCCTATTAGAATTTTTTTTCTCAATTTAGCTCTTCATGATACAGGATTTGTAGCCGTCTTCACATTTTTTTCCTCTGGTGATCTTAAATTTTTTTTTTGTGAATTTATTACGATTGAATTCTATAGATTTTAGGATCTATACAAAATAAATGATGATATTTATTTAAATTTTAATTAATTTTCAACATGCATTTATATATCTTAAGTTATTTTTTTCCATTTGCATGGTACATAGAAAATTTTATGTTTTTTTTTAAATTTATTATGATTGAATTCTATATATTTTAGGATATATATAAAAAATATGATGATATCTAAGTTTAGTTAATTTTCAATGTGAATTTATTTATCTTCATTTTTTTCCGTTTGGATGGTACATAGAAACTTTCATGTTATTAGCATCTAGAAATCACCAAATAATCAATTCAGTAGATTTTAGGGATTTCATGATATATTTAAGTGATGTGATGTTATCTATTTTAAATTTTTTAAAATTTTATAATGAATTCATCCGTATTATCGTTATTTCTTATTTTCATTTGCATAGTTCAAAAATATTTTGATGTTAAGTATTTATATTCCTTTGATCTGATTTTATAACCCTCCCTTATCATGATAATATTCTGATATCCCTCCTTAATTATAAGATTAAAATATTAATCTTATTAAAGTTGGCATGTATAAAATAATCATATACAAGTATTTATATAAATGTATTTTAATGTATGAACAGCTATATGCAGCATTAAAATATCTTGAATATAATTTATTTTAATTATTTTATCATATTTTAAGAATCCAATATGTAAGGTTATATTAAGAATAGGACATATTACAGTTATCATTTTTTAAAATCAAATTTGTAAGGGTTAAAATTAGAACAGGATTGGATTTCAGACTATTTAAAATATGAATAGGATTTATTTCTTAGCTTCTTTTGAATATTATCTCTTTTTACTTTTCATTTTTTGAATTGAAAGATAGGCTAACAGCCCTATATTTCTCGCCTATGTCTTTTTTAGCTGCTTGGTTTTCTTTTTTGCGGCTTTAAATACATTATCATTCAGCCTTTTTTTATAGAAACTTTTGAATGAGGAGCCTTACACAACTGAAGAAATTGAGAAAATCACAGACGAATGCCTTTCATTGGTGCTAGGAAATTTTGCGTCCTCATTAGATGTTTTAAAAGTTGCAAATAATTTTAAGCTATTTCAGGTTACTTCCTTTGTTAAGAAAAAATTGTCACATTATATATATCTTCTGTTTACACAATGATCTGTTGATTTGGTATAGATTATTTTTGTACACACTTATCCTTTTCTTTTTTTGGGACTTATTGATGTTAGAAGTATCTATGAACAAGTTTTGTTGTGACTTGAGAAGTCTTACACTAAAACCAATGAATAAATACTAGGATGTTTTTTCATATAGTTACCTTTCATTCAAAAAACCAAAAATAAATAAACATTTTTGTATTGTTTTTATTCATATATCTTTTGCAATATAATTCTAGATCCTGACTAACTTGAAGGACACTTTCCATACAAATGTTTTATTTAAAGAAAAAAGTGATCGGATTAAACTATAGTTTTTCAGTTAATTTTGAATAGTGCACGATTAAAAAACATGATAATGCATTGAAATAAATTTATATAAATTATACGTAGAAGACTATTTTTATATGTACCAACTTTAATTAGAATAAAATATTTTTGGACCTGAAAATAAACCTAGATCATATTATTATCATAATAAGGGGATGCTTATAAAATCAAAGGAGTAAAAATATCATTATACTCAAATCCTTTGGTAAAATCAATGATATCCAAAATATAACTCTCTGTAAGAAAAAAAAAACTCTCTCTATTTTGATAAGAAAAATATATGTGTAGACACAAAGATACAATCATAGAATTTAAGCGCTACAAAATATAATCAATGTGGAATCCTGTTCAATTGATTTTTCATTTTTTTTATGATTGAATGATCTTTATATGTTTTCATTAGATAATATCTTAGAAGATATGTTTTCAACAATATCTGATGATAACATTTCTCTTCTTGGATTTTGGATCTTCATAGGATGATTTTCAACATTGCACCCATCTCTAATAATAAAGCATTTGATTAATCAATGAATGTTTAGGTTGATTGCTCAATGGCAATATCTAATATATATTATATCAGATTGTGTTAAAGACAGATTTTTATCATTGTCTGTTGCATAGATAGTTTAATGTAAACCATTTAAAACCAAATGTCATACTGATTCATCTTTGCAACAATTTTCAGATAAATGATTCTAAATGGATTTCTCCAAAATTCAACTTTTGGTTTTATTTTCATGGGATCGGGGCAAATAGGCGGAGGTAGTCTTCCCAGCTTGACCGTAAGATCAGTTATGGGAGGTCCTTTCAAAATCAAAAAAAGAAAAAGAAAACAGTTTTGGTTTTATTTTTGTATTTATTTGTTAGAAGTCAATAAAATAGCTTTTATGAGATAACTAATTATGAATAGTGTTTTTCAAAATAGAATGTTTTAATCAATTTGATTAAGAAGCTGTGATGTACCCAAAATACATGTATGCCTTATTCGGTTGAAAAAGTGGTCTGCTTGAAGATTTAGTGAAGCATAAATTTATGCATCAATTTCTCATAAAATTTTTGAAAATACGAAAATGTTTATTGCAAAACATCATGGTATTTATTCATAGATATTTTTCAATATAATTTTATTACGATATTTACATCATAATAATAGAGTATTTTTTTTCTATCTGATCTAATCATCATAATATTATAATGTCTGAATTTAATTAACTATTTACGCAATTTAATAAATGAATTTTCCTATCAGAAATTTTTTTCCTCAATTTAGCTCTTCATGATACAGGATGTGTAGCCGTCTTCACATTTTTTTATTAGGTGATCTTAAAATAGTTTTTTTTCTGAATTTATTATATGATTGAATTATATAGATTTTAGGATCTATATAAAAGATACAATAAAGTCTATTTAAAATTTACTGAATTTTCAATATGAATTTATCCATCTTCAGTTTTTTTTTCCGTATGTATGGTACATAGAAAATTTGATATTTTTTTAAAAATTTATTATGATTGAATTCTATATATTTTAGTATCTGTATAAAAGATACGATGATATATATTTAAAGTTTAGTTAATTTTCAATATGAATTTATCCATCTTTTTTTTTTCATGGTACATAGAAACTTTCATGTTATTCATGTCTAGAAATAACCAAATAATTAATTCCACAGATTTTACGGATTTTAGGATATATGTAAGTGATGTGATGATATCTATTTAAATTTTTATAATGAATTCATCCATATTATCAATATTTCTTATTTTCATTTGCATAGTTCAAAAATACTTTGATGTTAAATATTTATATTCCTTTGATGTGATTTTATAACCCTCCCTTACTATGATAATACTATGATATTCCTCCTTAATTATAAGATAAAAAAATTAATATAATTAAAATTGGCATATATAAAATAACCATATACATGTATTTATATAAATTTATTTAAATGTATGAACAACTATATGCAACATTAAAATATCTTGAATATAATTTATTTAATTATATTATCATGATATTACATTTATCATATTTTAAGAATCCAATATGGGTTAAATTTAGAATAGGATAATATTATAGTTATCATTTTTTAAAATCCAATATTTAAGGGTTAAAATTAGAATAAGATTGGATTTCAGTCTATTTAAAATATGAATATGATTTATTTCTTAACTTCTTTTGAATATCATTTTACATGTACATTTTCCTTATCAAAATAAAGAGAGATTTTTTTTTTCTTATAGAGAGTTATATCTTGGATATTATTGATTTATAAAAGGAATTGAGTATAATGAGTTAATGACAATGTTTCAGACAATGTAATACTTTGTTTTTTATAAGAAAAAATAGATGTTTGCTACCCGATTTCATTTCTCAACTCGAATTATAAATTCTGAATGGGGGAGAAAATAGTAAAAAGACAAGAAAGAAACACATAAGGAAGAGAATGAATTCGTGTATGGGGTTAGAAGAGACATCTAACCGACTAATTAAAGCCATCACCCATCCTGTCACCCCGTGATGTGCATAACCCATTCTCGAAACTGTACATCCCCCGCTCTCGCAATATGTCAACCCCAATCTGACATACACCCTCGAAACATGTCCCACATGTTTTCTTAATATACTCTCGTCCCTTTAAACATGACTTCGTTGCGCGTCTTTCAAATCGTTTATGCCCCCGCTGGTACAATGGATTGCGACACCACTGTGGTCAAGGAGTTATCTTCAGCTCGCTTCATTGCTTTCCCCACCACCCATAGCTCCTTCATTGCTTTCCCCGACAATGTAATACTCTGTTAGTGTATATAAATATTTTTACTCCTTTGATTTTATAAACATCCCCTTATCATGATAATTATATGATCGGGTTTATTTTCAAGTCCAAAAATATTTTATTTAAATTAAAGTTGGTATATATAAAAATATTCTTACACATATAATTTATATAAATTTATTTTAATGTATTATCATGTTTTTAATCGTGCACTATTCAAAATGAAAAACTATAGTTTAATCCGATCACTTTTTTTTTCTTTAAATAATACATCTCTAAGGAAAGTGACCTACACGTTAGTCAGGATCTATTACTAAATTAAGTAGAAATTAAACATGTTTAATAAATCACGCCATTCAACATTACATATCTACATCTAAACAATCACTTAGAAGAAGCTTCACTTTAATGGGGAATTCATTTATCTTGCCGTTCTACACATACAAGCAAGATCTCTACCTCTTCTATCAAACTTCCTCATGAATTCTTCATTAAAGATTACTTTGCATGCGGGAATACAAGTGACATTTATCCTATAATGTTGATAGTAGACTTACTCTATGTATTTGTGGGAAATGACTAGAACGAGTAAAAGTGGTTATTTTTTTCAAATGTGTAATGTTCCTCCTATCAAATAACATATTCAGCTGTATTTGAGTTTACAAATGGGGTAAATCATACTTCATTAATTCCATCGAACTAAATGTCATTTCTCAACTCTAGGTTTTAGTGACCCATTTTTATCATTCACATAGAGATTGAGCAACTAAGAGCACTATTGCATAAAATATTTCTCATCTAACAATTCAGCAACTGTACTATTTTTTTAAAAACATCATATCACATACATTAAAGAAAACAAATAAATTGATTAAATATTTTATTTATTAAACAATATTAAACAAAAACCGTTATTGATTTCTTTAATGTGTATTTATGTACATATCCCATGTTTTAAAGAATTTATTTTTAATCTCACTGGTTATTATTATTATTGAAAGTAGTACATAATTTAAATCGTTTATATACATATTTTTTTTGTAGTTGCATGATGTTATTGTATTTAAATTATTTAATATAAATTACAAAAAAAAATTCTTACACTATATTCATGTGCATTTGCATATACGCTACAACTAGTTATGAAAATAGACACTTGGAGTTTAGTGATTATTTGTACTTTTAGATTATGCTTGTTTTGGGTATTGAATAAGTTTCACTTTCTCACCCTTTTTCTTTCTCTCTCCCCTCTTTTCTAGGAAAGGTTGTTCACCAATTCTCTCACTTTTTTTTTCAAACACCACCATTTTTTTTTGGATGGCGAATTCGTAAAGTTGAGAGAGTGGAGGGAAAAGAGAAGAAGAGGAATAGAAGAAGAGGGGCGAAGGCGACGACACTTAGTGTCCGGAGGGCACTGGAGAGGGGGTGGGGTAGAGAGAGAAACGGAGAGAAAGAAAGGGAGAGAGAGTCGGGCGTCTCCGTCCATCTCCGTCCCACCGCCCTTTTAGATGTGCCACCCTATCCTCCCGACTCTCTCTCTCTCTCTCTCTCTCTCTCTAATCCATCCTTTCAAGCTCTCAGTGTCCTTTGGCCTCCATCAACACCGACGCCCTCCTCAGCCACCACTCTTTTCCACGCTCCTCTCTCTCTTTCTATTTTTCTTTCATTTCCTCTATCAATTTTTTAAACCCACTACTCAAAATTTTTAGGTGATGGATTTAAAATAAATGATAAAGAGGAATAACTTCTCCCCTCCCTTTTCCATCAATGAAAGAACTTTTGAGTGATGGAAATGCCTTTGAATCAGTGGATACTCAAACCAAGTAAAAGGTTCCACAATTTTCGCCATTTCCCCTACGCCAAGAAAGTATTTTTATCTACGGATTGGCGGTTTGTGGATAGGTGGATTTTGAATGGCCACCGGATTTGAATTCATATACTGCCTGACCCGGCGTCTCTTCAAATTTGTTTTATTTACTTCCAAGTCTTTTCTGTCCCTCTTTTTTATTATATTCATTACATTAAATTATAACAATGACAACAAATATCACCTGTCAAGTGGATCTTCTAGTGGGTATTCCATCTTCTCTTCCCATTTCACCCATTTTTTTTCATCTAATAAAAGAAAGGACCAATTATTTTTAAGGGTTTTTTAACACCTAAATCTTCGATTTCAATTACTGAAAAAAATACTATCATTAACAACACGAGAAATTCTAATAATTCACCTTATTAATAGGAAAAAAAAAATAATCAACACACACATAAATATTTGACCTTTCCAAAGTTAAATCAAAACCCGCGAGAATCTCGAGTCAATTTTACCTCCCGAGACAAGGAGAAGAAAAACCGAGGGCTACCCCTCCCGTCAAAAAGTAGTATATATTTTTTATTTTTTTTTATTTTTTAATGCATAATAAAAAGGAGTAAAGTCAGACAATGCGAACCCAATAATAGAAGAGAAGAAGAAGATATTCTCCTCTGCTGCTTTCCTTCTCTCGATCGTCTTTTTCTCCATATACCTGTGTAGAGGAAAAGCAGACAAACAGAGAGAGAGATCATCTACCGAAGAAGAAGAAGAAGAAGAGAAGATGCATTCAAGTCACCTACTCCTCGAGGAACCCATCAGGATGGCTTCCATCCTCGAGCCTTCCAAACAGGTCTTCTCTCAATCCATACCTCTTAAAGTTCACTGATCTTTCTTCAATCTCCCTTCTTGTTCGTTTTTAGGTTTTTTTTTTCTTCTTTTGATCGCATATGGAAAGGTTCGTTCTAACGGGATCGTCGCGTAAATTTACAGTTTTCCTGATTTAGTTTGAAAAATAGATCTTTATCGATTTTGTGATGATGGGTCTTTCTTTTTATGAAGAAAAGAAATTGATTTTCGACATGCTGACCTCTCAATCTGGTTGTCCTGCAGAGTTTCTTCCCGGCCATGACCAAAATCGTGGGGACCCTCGGTCCAAAATCACGGTCTGTCGAGGTCATCTCGTCGTGTCTCAAGGCCGGCATGTCCGGTGTGTTTCTTCCCTTTCCCTCGGATGATTTGGATTTGTTTCATTGATTTTGTTAGAATTTTTTTTTTAATTTGTGATATGATTTGAACAGTTTTTAGATGCTAATGCTAATGTTTTCAGTGGCGCGAATTGATTTCTCATGGGGAGACTCTGATTATCACCAAGAGACACTGGAGAACCTCAAGCTTGCTGTCAAGAGCACTAAGAAGCTGTGCGCTGTAAGTCTTCCGGTCTTAGATTGGTCTTCGCGTAAGCTTGTCTATGTTTTTCTAATTATCTCATGTCATATGAGTTTGTGATGCATGGAATGCTGTCAAAATTTCTTTTGTGGCTTTAGCTTTGTGACTGTTATCCTCATTAAAAAAACAAAAAAACAATGCGCATTCATTTCAATTCCACTTTTATTTTCAGGTTATGCTAGACACAGTGGGCCCAGAATTGCAGGTTGTCAATAAAAGCGAGCGCGCGATTTCTCTAGAGGCGGATGCATTTGTTGTTTTGACTCCCCATCAAGACCAAGAGGCCTCCTCTCAGCTACTGCCTATAAATTTTGATGGACTTGCCAAGGCAAGAAGACACACTTGTTCCACCTTTTAGCACTAGCTCTCAGCTAGTGCATATAATTTTTTTTTCCATACTTTACATGTTGAATATCATCGACAATGCTTGAATCTTCAAATTTCAGAATGTGTGTGTAATGTCTCAGTGTTTTGCGTTAGTCATTATCTCTGTCATGGACTTTAATTTTAGTCATAAGTTATAAACCCCAGTAGTTCCATGCAATATCCCTACTCATGTCTAAGCCATGCCTTGGCATTGGAGGTGGAATAGTCCCAACTCATGACAAGTATCTCATGCATATATGTCAGGCATGCTTTTTCATTTTCTATCATTCTGCTTGATGTTCAATTTGGCATTCAAATTCAATGAGTTCATTGTACAATGCCCAGTTCCATAGAAACCACTTGGTCTGTTGCAACTTGTTCCTATGTCTTATTGCTACTTTCTGTGGAGTCCTTCACAGATTCTTTTCATTAGTCTGGGCTGAATCTAGTAACATTATCTCGCTCATCTTATCATGATGAGAATGGCTCTTTTCTTTTCACGCAATTGGTTGAGTGCCTAGTTTTAGTTTTTAACTGGTGTAGTTTGGGTCTTTGCAGGCGGTGAAGCCAGGAGACACCATTTTCATCGGTCAATACTTGTTTACTGGAAGTGAAACTACTTCTGTTTGGCTGGAGGTATGGTTTTAAGTGGGTATAACTAATTTCCAATATTTTAATGACCTAGTAAGCATTGTCTACCTACATGAGAACTGTTTACTTGTTGGTATGTTTGCTAATTAAGCTATCCCCGTATTTTGAGCTGTCTATTTGCCAAGGACACTCAATTTGATGCCCTGGGTTGTGGGCCGGATTGCAGTGAAGTTCCATTACAATAATTCCCAATGTTACAGAAACTGGTCAGGCCATCGTAGTAAGGATGACCTGCCCAGTCCAAGTCGATCTGATCACTATTTGAGCCAAGTCAACTGGGATTTACTCATTTTGGACTTTCTTGGGTCAGGCACTGCACAAAAATAAACACAAACTCTTATGAACATTTTTATTTTGAAATATGAGATGCTCTACTTGAACTATATATTGAAAATACACAGCACTTAAATGAATGTTGCTTAAAATGTAGCAAAACATAATGAAAGCCCTGGAATTTTCAGCTTGAATGACCCAGTTTTGTTCCCTTGTTAGAATGGCTGGTTCAAATGGTTCTTTAAGATCTCAGGTTTATCGGGGAAATGGACCAGCAGGAGGCTTGGTTCTTACAGAACCAGTTTTGGCCGTCTGTTTTTTTTTAATATTATTTTAAAAAACACTGGTAATCCTACCCTTGATTGTGGGTTGGACTGCAACAAAGGTATATATTATATATTTGACATGTCTTTGTTCGTTTGAATACAGGTATCTGAGCTGAAAGGGGAAGATGTGGTTTGCATGATCAAGAATTCAGCCACCTTGGCTGGGTCATTGTTCACTTTGCACATTTCTCAAATCCGTGTTGAGTTGCCTACACTGACTGACGCTGACAAAGAAGTAAGTGACAACATCCACTTTAAAATTTTAAAATATGCACAGCTCTGCTAATTTTTAAAGAATGTATATTTAAAATCTCATCAGTAGATATTGCCCTCATAATGGCCACTATTGTAATATGCATGACTCTCTCTGCCAAAAGAAGTTATTGGACTGATACTGTGCAATGCTTGTTAGCCATATATACTCATCACTTAGCTTCAAAATCAAATTTTTTTTTTGGAATATATCATGTGTGTCAGATCTGAACTATATATAGATTTGCTGCGAGCAATAGATTTCCTTAGGCAGATTTCCATTTTATGCTTGTTTATCATCTTGGTTATTTAATTTTTCTCCTATCCTTTGATGTTTCAGGCTATAAGCACGTGGGGTGTTCGTAACAACATCGATTTCCTCTCATTATCTTTTACTAGGCATGCGGAAGATGTCCGCCAAGTAAGGCTTGTTATGCGCTAGTGATTTTATTTTTATTTGCATTTGCATTGGTGGTTGTTATATATGCAGTATGTCAACTCTCATCTTTATTTTTTAAAAGAAGGGATATTCACCAAATTCACTAATTTGGTGAGCATCCAATATGGGAGACGGTTTCTCCTCCAGCAAGGCAAAACACAAACACAACCACCCACAAAAAATAAAAATCAAGTTATTATTTACTAAACCATTCTCTCATACTTCTTGGTTTTACATTTATTTATTGTGCGATAACGAAAAATTACTAGGTCAGTCATCTGATCAAGCATATGCTTATTAATTATTATCATATATCTTATGTATGATTGTTTCTTTGAGCTGTTTACACTTCATAAAAATGTATCACATGCATCATTTACTTAGTTCAAGTTGTTGCTGGTTTGCAGGCCCGCGAATTCCTTTCGAAGTTGGGTGACCTGCAGCAAACTCAAATTTTTGCAAAGATTGAAAACATAGAGGTAGGTCATGGGCAACCCTCTTGTTTCATTTCAACATTTCAACTTCTGGTCACCTTTTGAATTTGGATTTTAAATTCTGTCAATCAATTACAGGGATTAAACCATTTTGATGAGATCCTCCAAGAAGCAGATGGAATAATCCTCTCTCGTGGTAACCTGGGAATTGATCTCCCTCCTGAGAAGGTCAGAATCTTAACTGTTGACAAATATAAGAAGAGAAACACCAAATTTTGAATTTCTCTATTCAGTATTTTATCGTTGCACTTGGATTCCATATACACATCTTTGTCACACTTTTTTATGTTAGATAATTCTGGGACTCGAGCCCATGACCTCATGGTTGTAAAGTTTGTTGTCAACCATTAGGCTATGGGTCCAAGCCCCTATAGAGTCAGTCACTTGTTTCATGATCTTTAACTCTTTAACTGATATGGTAAGTTATTTGACTCACCAATTGAGCCAAGCTATGGAAGGCCCCCAAAAATTCAGTTCGGGTTGATGATAAAAATGAGTGCTCATCATAATATACAATCATTACAGGTCATAATTTTTCCATAAAGGTAACCTCAGATTGATGGTATAGAGCTCATTGTAGATCCACAGCTGTTCCACATACTCCACTCTCTGTTCAAAAGTGCTTGATATGTCAAGGAATATGTTTGAGACCTAGTTTTCCTTCTGTTGTAGAAAACATAGATACCTGAATTTGGTAGAAACAGGGATATAAGTGGATGCATGGAATAGATCTCATAGACCGGTTGATCATGGTGACTTGTTTTCTCCTGTTGATTTTTGTCAAGTTTGTAGTATATGGATGTGTAAATTTTTAGTTTGAAATGTTGATTTATGTACAATTTTCTCAACGCTCAAATTTTGCATATTCTCTACAGGTGTTTTTGTTTCAGAAGGCTGCTGTGTACAAATGTAACATGGCTGGAAAGCCAGCTGTGGTTACTCGTGTTGTGGACAGTATGACTGATAATCTGAGGCCAACTCGTGCAGAGGCTACTGATGTGGCTAATGCTGTTCTGGATGGTATGTTCAGTACTGGAAAATCTTACTAAAGATGGTTGTGCGAGACTTTTTTTGTGGGAAACATGTGAAAATTATCATATACTTGGATTGTAGTAAAAAGTAGAACTGCCACTGGGTCAATTGTATACATGACCATGCTAGTATGCTACTAGTCGTTACCTAACATTTCAGTAGGATATTTGTAATGCTTATGGTGTCAATTTATTGATTTCAGGAAGTTGATAACCATTGATTCATCTTTTGTTTTTAGGGAGCGATGCAATTCTTTTAGGTGCAGAGACTCTTCGAGGATTATACCCTGTTGAGACTATATCAATTGTTGGTCGAATATGTGCGGAGGTAGGCCATCTTAAATAGGATTTGACTGGATATCTCATTTGTTGTTTAGAAACGTGAGTTGCCTTGTCTTCTACTTTGTTCTTATTATCTCACTGCTTGCAACTTGAATTTTAGAATGATGCCCTAGGCTACATGTGAATTACATGTTCATTCTTTGTTCTTTTGTTTCATCCCGTTAGTTTTATCTTAGCTATGTTCAAATTTAAATTAACTCCAAAATGGTGGCTTGCTTAACTTGAAATGATGATGAATATATTTAAATATTGATTTCAGTTGATCAGGTTTTCATAGTGATCAAATGAAACTCTAAAAGTCTTAAGGAAAATTGAGAAACAAACTGAAACAAATTGAATATATATCCATCATGTATTAAAGCACATCTTTACTTTGTATGATGTTTCTCATGAATTTTCCTTTTATAGGTCTAGCATTATAGTAATTTATATATCATTATTATATGAAGGAATGCCATGCTTAATTGTTTCTTGTCAGGTAGTTGTGACCTGTGTTTTGTATTCACACACACACTTATAAGCATTGTTTAATACCAATCAATGGCATTTGCAGGCAGAAAAGGTCTACAACCAAGACCTGTATTTTAAGAAGACTGTGAAATATGTTGGGGAGCCAATGACTCACTTGGAGGCTATTGCATCATCTGCGGTATTAGTTGGCCTTTGATTTCTGTTTATAAATATTTGTCCCTTTTATTAAATTCACATCCAGTCTTACATTTCCCCCTGGTGATCAAGTTATTTATTTACTTATTATCCTTGTTCTGTGTCCAGGTGCGTGCAGCAATTAAGGTCAAGGCTTCAGTTATTATTGTCTTCACCTCATCTGGACGAGCTGCAAGGTATGTTTTGTCAAAAAAATTTTAATACAAAAAGTACATTGATCAATATTAACTAACCAAATGTCGATCTGCTTGTTCAGATTCATTACTATAATACTATGATTTAAAGTGATTTCCATTATTGCAGATTGATTGCAAAATATAGGCCAATGATGCCTGTGCTATCAGTTGTCATCCCACGGCTGAAAACAAACCAACTTCGATGGAGTTTCACTGGTGCATTTGAAGTATGTGATTTTTTTTTCATTATTCATACGTAATTAGTTGATACTATAGATTTCTTTTTTGAGCTCTGGCAGTTGGTAAATTAGTAAATAAAATATCTTGTAAGTCCTGTTATATCTTCATAACTTTAAATCAGGGAAGTAGTTCAGGTGTACATCTCAATTCTGGACAGTTCTGTAATTTGTGTTTGTCTTCTTTCTTTTTCTTTTCTTTTCTTTCATTTTTTTTGGGGTGTGAGTGTGGGGAGGGGATAATTGTATGTAAATGCCTACGTAACAAATTATCAATAGCAGAGCCAAAGAGGTCTGACATACAACATTGTAAGAAACTTATATTAAGTGTTGCTCATAGTATGCAAATAAAGTTTCTCCTGCTTGTGTGCTTTTACTGGGTAACTAGTTGGAGCTTTCTCTTTTTTTCGCGTTGTGTGCCTTTTAAGTGTAGTTTTTTACATGACTCACTTCATGATTCTCTTGTATGTTTTTCATGTGTAATTGAACGAGCATTTTGTTTGATGGCCAGACCTTCTCCTTTCTTCTTCCTTTCTTTTAACACTAATTCAATGAGTATTGATATACCAAACCACCTCTCATTCATATATGTCAATAGAGATAGGAAATTCAGAAAATCTCTCATTCATATAACGTCCCTATCAGTGTATTGTTATCCATGCTTGATTGTTCTGCTTTCTGCCTTACCACTTGGATTAGTATATTTTGTTGGATTTGTTTTTCTTAATGTCCTCTTGTGTAATATGCATCATCTTTTATGAAAGTGAAGTACTCATGCTATGTTTTTTTTTTCTTTGTAAATTTTGCAGGCAAGACAATCACTCATTGTTAGAGGACTTTTTCCCATGCTTGCTGATCCACGGCATCCTGTGAGTATCAGTAGCTTGGTTTTCAATTCTATCCCTCTTAGAACTTTTTTTTCGATATATTGAAATTTGATATTCAGCCCATTGAGGGATGGATCATTTAAGGCGAGAAACAGACACATGTCAAATATTCTAAAGCATGCCCAATTGCCTTACAATTGATCATTAATGATTCTATATCACTTTATTAATCTAATCAACTCAGAAATGAAGCTGTTGTATAAAAAACCAACATGAACATAGCCAGCTTAATGTAATTCTGATGTTAACTTTGAAAAGTATTCCAAGGTAGCCTACCTGCTTATAAGAAAAACTGCCCATTTTTGTTAATCCTATTAATTAAATAACCCATGCCAAATGAATGCTGATAGGCGGTGCCCCCTTTTTTTTCTTCCAAGATGGATCATGTGACATGTTTGCTTGTGTGTGATCGTGCAGGCTGAGTCTACGAGCGCCACCAACGAGTCGGTTCTGAAGGTGGCCCTTGAGCATGGAAAGGCTTCCGGTGTTGTAAAATCACATGATCGTGTTGTGATATGCCAGAAAGTTGGGGATTCTTCAGTCGTCAAGATCATAGAGCTTGAAGATTAGAACCCATCCACTCTCATTTTGCTGGGTGACATGTGATCACCAACATTTTGTTTCATTAGTCTTCCAGTTCACATAGTGGAGCTTGTTCAGACATAATAAGAGTGCATACTGAGGCAGCAAGTACACTATAGTGATGAATTTTTGTGATTGATAAAAACATTGCCATATGGAAGTTTCTCTTCTAGGCTCAAGGATTATGTATTATGAGATGTCTTAGATGCATGTTCTCAAAGGGTTTGTGGATGTTATGCATATGAATCTGTTGCGGTATGGATTCTTTTGTTGGGGATGGACAAATTGGTCGGGCTTTTTTTGAAAAATAAATGGAAAATGTCATGTGCATTAACTTTTCTTGACGTGATTATTTTGAAGTGTGTGTATATATATATAGCTAATAAATTGTTTTTTTTTTAAATAAAAGATGAAGCGTATATATGTACAAATTAAATGTATATATTTTATGTCAACAAAGAGTATATACTACATTAGAGATACGATGTTTACAAAAGTGTGACCGCAACAAGGACTTGTCTATGGTGTCAGAATCAAAAGGAAATATTACTCTCACCAACCCAATCTTCATCTCCACTAACAAAAAAATATTGGGAAAAATCCATACAACCCCTGAAATCTGATTAAAATACATATAACCCCTCTGATTTTTCTTAAAATTTATATAACTCCTTGAAAACACCTTAGTAAATCCAAATAAGCCTATGAATAAATTTTTTGTTAATAGATGATGAATATTTTGCACATATATTGTTTAGTTAACCTTGACTAAAAACACGATATACTAAAAAACCACTACAATGAGTTAAAAATGTGAAAAATCCTATGAAAATGATGATTTTATCCACTCTGGATATATTATAAAACTCTATCCAGAAGGGTAAAATTATCATTTATAGAATATTTTGTGCATTTTTAACACAATATAGGTTTTTTTGGTATACTACGTGTAAATTTTATTCAGAGTATTATTTGAATTTACTATGTGTTTTTAGGGGGTTATATAGATTTTAAGAAAAGTCAAAGGGTTACATGGATTTCAGTTAGTTTACAGTGGGTTATATGGATTTTTCCCAAATTTTTTTTTATTGATACTTGATAGGGACAATTGGAGGTGGGAGAAGAGAGAGGACGAGGTAGCAGGACGCGAAGGAGGTCGGCAGATGGAGGACGCCAAGGAGGTTGGGGTGCGAGAGAAAAAGAGAGGCAGGAAGAACTAAGAAGGGGGTTGAAGAGGGATGAGTTGAGAAGGCAGGGGAAGTGGAGGGGGGAAAGAGAAAAAGAGGATGGGGGGGGGGGGATAGGAAAAAAAAAATTCTAAAAAAGGAGGCAAATGAGTCCTATTGTTTAGAGTTAAGGGGGATTTATAATATAGTATAGATTATTAATAAACATAGACAATCAAGCGCCCGTGGCGTAATGGATAGCGCGCCTGACTTCTAATCAGGCGGTTGTGGGTTCGATCCCCACCGGGCGTGCAAGTTTAATTTTTTAAATTTTTATTATTATTTCCATTTGTTATACCAATTTTATCCTCTGGAAAACTCAGGGTATTACGAGTCTCAGCAAGTATTTATAACCCCTTCTAACCAATAAAAAAGGAGGGTAATAATGTACATGAATGAATATCTAAATCTACTTTAAGATACCAAAGCTTACCCTACATGGACTCACATTTCCACAACTTTTATTTTTGTTTTGAGAGAGAGAGAGAGATGTTGCTACCATAGCAGATTGCAGTAGTGCTATAATAATATCCCACGCAGACCTGCATTTAAATGGCATTTGTGCTGCTTCTGCATGCATCATAAGAAGTCCATGAAACGTCACCCTTTCATTTCAGTTGCAACCACAGGAGAGAAACATCATCTCCAATCATATTATCCAGGGCCACATCCACTCCATCTTCATCATCATTGACCACCCCTGCTAAAAGTGTTCTGCAAACCTGAGGTCCACAGGACCAGGACCCAGGATGCCTTTGTTGTGATCTGCACCTATATTATTCAGACTGACTGATGCCTCTGTATGCCCCATGTTATCTTCATCCACTGACATCTGTGGCATCCAATTTTGCTGCAGAATTAAAGCTAGATTCATATAATCCATTAAGAAAATGAAACAAATAATTAGAGCAGTAATAGTTGGGATAATATTAAGAAACACTTGCTTCTTCATGCACGTGGCTTCCATCTTGCAGCATTGGACTCATGATTGGAGGAACCATATCTGGATCTGGCTTCTGAAATATGAATGTGCTATACAGACCTGCAGCATGCAGGAGCAGTTGTTATCACTAGTAATGTCAGAAAAGCATATGTGAAGAAAACTTGTTTAGGAGTATACTGGTCATGAAAGCTTACGGCCTCATGGCCCTCACCTAACACGTCAAAAGACCGAGGAAGAAGTCTCCCTCTAGGATCCACGAAATTGGCTCCAAATCTGGACAGCATACCTGCAAACTGTGCCCTTTAGGCACATTAAAAACTTGATTAGTTTTACTGACCAAGAAACAACTCCTACAGTATGCAAAACATAAACATAGGCCATCACCGATTGCTAATGGTGGATGGGTTGGTCAAGAGTGGCAAACTATAGAGGGAATATTGAAACGTACATGTTTGATGTTACAATGACCCTTACACATGGAACGGATACACGGTGAGGAATGGGTATTATTGAGGTGCGCATGTGACGCAGGCAAAACCCCATTTGAAGACAACAAGAGCACATTCATACACTTAAGAACAGAGCTGTATGGCATAGAATACATAATGAGAGCTAAAGCCAAAATAATTTCTTCTTAAAGATAAAATCCCCCCATGATAAGTTTTCAGATTTCGGTTGAATTCCTTCTTATATGGCGATCAGAAATGTTAAAAGAATTAGTCCAATGCCACTGATGGAATTGGATTCTGTCTTGTTAAAAAACCATTTAAATTCCAAAAAATACGAAAAAAAAAGAATACAAGACATTCAACACCATGTAAAGATAAGCTTTTTCCATAGCATTGAACACATAACAAATAAAATGACCATGAAACAAGTACTCAAACAACTATTCATTTGTGGACTTTCTATTCTTTCAGATATTAATTGATCTAAGATTAAATCAACACATCCAACTATGATATCGAGTTTGTTAAGGAATACCTGTTATCATCGTAAAACTCGGTCAAATTTTGAATCTCAACATATTCCAAGCCAGCCTCTCTGGCCCACCTGATTCAATAGTATATTTATGTGATGGTTAAATACTTAAAAAAATGAAATCCTAAGGCATCTTGAATACACAAGGAATATAGAATCATAAGATAGAATTGGTCGTAAAGACTTAAACCTGATCAAGCTTGGGAAGTGGACCAAGAAATGGATTTCAGAAGTAACATCATTAGCGAATTTCAACTGATATCTCTTTCCAAATAATGGAAACCTGAGGAATTATTACCATATTCAACTTTAGGAGACAGGAAGCAGAATCAATTAATCTTAGGAAAAGGATGTGGGAATCAGTCTAAAGTCATAGTTTGTTTGTACTTTTCTTCCTCGGTTTCAAATGTGATAACATAGTTCTCTGATCTTATGCAGTTGGGAACAGTGCTTGGCTTCATACCACCTGCTCTATTGTGGGAAGCTTCAACATTCTTTTGGTACTTTGTCCTGAAATATTCAAAGCTAGTTGATCTAGTTATCTTTTGATTGTACTCATATTAACAATTCCACATAGACAATACTTGCATGATGAACTCGTCCAATGATGAGCCATAAATGCAGATCAAACATGAAATTAGCAAACATATATTTTCCATTGGTGATACAAAGTTAAACAAAAAATGAACTTCAAACATATACAAGTCCCTTCACTGTGGGAGAGGACATACATTGCCAAAATGTACAATGTCCAGGATCACAAGTGCACTCTGGTTATCTTAAATATAATTTGTGGGCCCCTTGTTCTGCATTCTATATTTCTATTTATACGAGGAATGAGTTTATGTTTATATTCAACTCTTTCTTCATGTTCTATGAGAAGTCATATATTGATTTTTCAAGTGGATAATCACACAATGGAGCCAGCATATTTGATACTCGTACCCATATTGGACAGTAGCTCATGTGTGACCTGTTTATACTAAAATATACATCTGCAGGAGGATAGCTGGGTAAAGGAACAATAAGAGTCACTATCATGTTATGATGACTAGATATGGATCAGCATTTTTTCTCTATAAGCAGTAGCTCAAGATAGCTATTTGTCAAAAAAAGATTGTTACACAATAGCCTAGTTCATAGTTGGAAACTCAAAACTGGTGGTTTGTGAATCGTGTGTGTAATATCAAGTGGACAAATTCCATTAACATCATTAAGAGCATTCAGCCATCCAGTCCAGGCCATGTTGCCATATTTTTTTACTTTGTAGTTTTTGAGGCCATGGGTTACATGGTGCTCTATCTACTTAGTTAAGAGATGGTTTATCTTCAATGATCACACAATTTAAAGCTCAAAAAGGCAAAGGCTAAATAAAAGGCAAAGAAACAGCTTTAAGAGATGGTTTCTCTTCACTGTTTACAAAGTTAAAACTCACAATAAAATGCAAAGACTAAAAGGCAAAGAAACATCTTTGGTGCATACCATATGGTAGATGAGTCAGGAATAATACCAAAAAAGTAACCCCCAGGTCTCAACAAAGAGGATACATTATGAAGAAGGCACTTCACGCTCTCCTCACTTTCAAAACATAGCTGCATGCATGTTTGTGCATCAGAGACTCTTACAAAACCTGTAAAATTAACATTACCAAAGCTAAAAAAATGCTAGTTGAACCTGCAAATGCTGCAGACAGCAAACAACATCTGCTGAGAGTTCCTTGTCCTTTAACTGTGATTCCAAAGTTTCCTGGAAAAGCAGTTTCACCATTGTCAACATTACACAGAAGATGTAATTGATCTGCTGATTATAAGAATTCGATAAAACTTGAGTAACAAAAATATACTGTCCATGTAGAGATTTAAAAAGATCATTATAAAAGATCAAGTTTAGTTTAGAAAAAGTCAAGAATTTTGTTCAAACAAATAAACAAACTCTTCTATAATTTCTGATAGAACATATTAAGTAATTAAACATTGATATCAAAAAACATGACGGGGAAATAAATGTATAGAAGGTTAATATCAGACTAAGATAAAATCTCACTGTATAGACCAGTGATGTTAAAACAATCCATGGAAAACATGGCATCCAAATCATTAACAGTCTTATGGATGTAGATACATTCTCTGAATGTGTCTAGAATCATGAAAAATTTACCATGTAAAAATATAGGATAGGTATCACCTCAATAACCAAATGAACAAGGTGGCAAAAAAATGATCATTCAGTGATATACATGATGATTGGACATGCCAAAATAAAAAAAAAATTAACATCTAGATGGAGGGAAGAAAATTCCTTTGTGCAATTTTATAGACATATGATGGAAGGTTTTTTTTTTTTTAAATCCCCCCATGAAAAGCCCTTCATCATTTTATGTTGAGAGTTTAATTATAACCTAATATAGTATAGATCTCAGAACTTTAATCAAACTATACATTTAATTTATTTGCAACATCCAATGGACGCATCACCAATCTGATGATCCTTGCAAAATCTTGATGAAGTGAAAGCATTTCACCATCCCATCCAGCTCATTCTTAAGAATCTACACACTGTAAGGTTGATATCATTAGTTAGGTAGCCAATTTTAACTCTTTCTATGTTTAGAGCAAGAACAGAATTATATGTTACCCCTACCGCTGTTCTGCCCCTAGACGCATCCTACTCGTCAAACAAATACACTGAATTTCAAACTGCATATGTATTTCGACGCCAAGGGGGCAATAACATAGGTTATAATCAAGATGAAATGAATAAAGACACCCATTTGAAGTGCATCTGGTTATTCTGATAAGAAGCAGTGGGACGGACTCACAGAGCAAGGATCGAACTCGAAGAATTCGGCAGTGTACTCCTTTCTCTGGCTCTCCCACGACTCCCCGAACTCGCTGATCCCCGACGAAGTGACATCTGCAATGTTTATAGTAATTCAAGCCATCAAAAAAACTTTTTTTTGAATTGGAGGTCTTCGGTAGATTAAGTGTACCAATTCCGATGTAGTGACCGATCTGCGCATCGTCCCATTTGTCAGCGTCCGCTCCCTTCCCGCAATACAAATCGCACACCTATATGAGAATTTTATTCGTTTAGAGACGGACACAATAAACGAATTGGAGAGAGAGAGAGAGAGAGAGAGAGAGAGAGGTGTACAGACAGTTGCGTAGGGTGAGACGAAGATCTTGATTAGGGCTGCCTTGGCGAACTCGTAGAGCCGATGGTGGGGCAAATCAGCGCGACAAACCGAAAGAGGAGGAGGTGGAGGTGGAGGTGGAGGTGGAGGAGGAGGAGGAGGAGGAGGAGGAGGAGCTGGCGGTGGTGGAGCGGCGGCGGGGAGTGGCGCCACCACAGACGTATTAGAGGAGGAGGACGACCACGGAAGCATAGATGAATGCAAATGCTGCCCAGCCTTTCTTCTTTTTTCGAGTGTCCTCTGTTTACTGACTTAACATGGTTTCATAAAAGTAAATAAATAAATAAGGGTGAATTGCTCGAATATCCCTGGACCCAACTGTCAATTATTCATGTGTCCCTAATTTTTGAAACATTTTTTTTTTTACCATGCAAACCACACCATTGTTTTTAAAATTCTTGCGGACTATACCTTTCATAAGCCTCAGTTTTACCCCTCCTCAAAATCCATACCCCATATTATCACCTCTTCTTCTTCCCCAAATCTCCTGCTGTCGCCCCCCCCCCCCCCCCCCCCCCCCCATTGCCACTCCCCTTCAATTTCTCAACTATCGCCGCTCCCCCTCCACATCCCGGCTGTCACCATCCCATTATTAAATATAAACTACCATATACATAATTTATACTACAATTTACTGAAATGAAACAATCCAATTACAAAGACAATCAAGAACAAAATCTATCAATTCAATAAATACTCACATTACATATCCAATATAACAACTACAACATAAATATGTTCCCAGTGTTCATAGCACAACAGTTCAGGGTTTAGCGGTGTTACCGATAGGTTCTGGGTTCGATCTTACCCACCTGTTTGTTGACGATTATTTGAAAGAATTTTCCGTGGGACTAGGGCAAACACGCGGAGGTAGTTTTTCCAGCTCGACCGTAAGGTCAACCACGGGGAGTCCATCCGATACCAAAAAAAAAAAACTACAACATAACTACAACTTGATAAACGTAAATTTTGTAAGTCCGCTAATTATGGTATCGTAGATGTTACTATAGATGTTATCTTATTTTCTATAATCACTGGTATTTATACTCATTTGTTTGTATTATATAACTTGTCATTGCCACCTAAATCAGCTTCTGTTATCTCTCATGTTGCATGATTTTACCACTTCTTTATATATACAACTCAATTGAACTCTTGCTACTTTTTATTGCCTAAGATGTGACTTTACCATGCATTTTCTTAGTAAAAACTGAAGTTATGTTGTATTTATGTTTATCATGATGTAATTATGTTGTATTTGTTACATTTAATATGTAATGTGAGTGTTTTTGAATTAATAGGTTATGTTCTTGGTGGTCTTTGTAATTTAATTGTTTCAGTTCTTTAAATGGTTGTTTAAAATATATAAATGTTAGTTTATATTATGTAATTGGTGGTGCTGACGGCTGGGATGTGGAATGGGGGCGCGGTGACGGCCGGGTTGTTGAAGGGGGACGGCAGCAGTTGATTTGGGGGTGGTGGCAGATAATTTGGAAAAGAAGAAGAAGTGGTTTTGATATTGGTTGTGGAATTTCAGCAATGTTCTAAAAATCCTTTCTAGGCCCCAATTAATCTCCTACTTAGGCTTAGGCGGTCCTTGTTCGCTATGTTTAGTATTTGATGCCTTTTCAATTAATCTCTAATTGATTAATAAAATATTAAGTTACTTTACATATTATATACTCGTTAACTAATTGTTTTTATACTATCACTATTATGTTTATCCTGGTAATCCTAGTATAAGTTTGAATTGTCACACATCGCAGTCACAATTTTGAGTCTCTTGGGATGCGGGTCTCAGCGCTCACCTCTATTGGACACTTCCCTCTATCGCACCCAAGAACAAACGATTCCTTTGTTTTGAAGTTATTTTATTATTTATATATATACACACACATATGAATTATATTTATATTCTAAAAAATAATTGATTAATCCCAATTAAATTCCCGTCTAGACGATTAATCCCTAATCCTCCTGAACCGTCCGACTAGCACCTAATGATTTTTAATTAGAACATTGATTCTTAGGGAGAAGGGTAATATTGGATGTGAAATGTGATGTGGCAGGAGATGGGGGTTAAAAAAATGGGTGTGGTATGTAGGGTATAGAAAAAATGTTTCAAAAGTTGGGAGCACATGAATAATTGGTGGTTAGATCCAGGGGTATTTGAGCAATTTACCCAATAAATAAACTACATAATAAAAACATTTAACAGAAGCCGCCCTTGCCTCAAAGGGCTGGCATGACAAGGGAGTAAGTGGTGAGATAAAGATAATTGCGGGGACAAGTAAGAGAAAGACAATTTATTATGTTTGGTATAAAAAATTAATCATGAGAAAGTGCAGAAGTTGTCCTGATTTTGAAATGAAAATGAAGATAATTTATTCCACCAAAATGTTGGAATAACATTTATCCCCACGTTTTATCTTAATTTTGATGGACTTTCTATCCCTTAAAATTAGAACAATTTATCATCATAATCTTAACTTTGAGATAAGTTGTGGGATATCATAATTTATTCATATTTTATCCAAACAACAAACATTTATTCTTACGTTTACCAACGAGAATAATTCAAAACACAATCAAACACAAATCACTTTATCTTTATTTATATTCACTTATGCTTGGATAAATGTATACTCTGTCATAAATCTTATCCCCGTTTCAAACGAGGACGAGATAATTATGAGGATACGTGAGTGAAATGACAGTTTATCTCCGTTTAGTATAAAAATAATATAAACTGTGGACAATTATCCTTATTATAATAAATAAATTTAAAATTCAAATTCAATTCTCAGTTTTAACCAATTCTGTATTTTCCATTCAATAATACTTATCCATCACCTCAAATCGCAAAATGTTTATTTTCCAAACTTCCAATATTTATCAACCACTTCAAAATAGATGTCTTTATATGGACTTTCAAACTTCAAACACTTCAAATTTGTTATCTTGCTTTGTAGTGTAATATTTATGAGAATTTCATATATTTAAGAAATATAATGTAGATTTTATTTTAATCAAGTATCACTATAATGGTGAAGTTCCTTTTTTCAATTAAATCAAATTTGACTTGAAAGTGTATCTTGTGAAGAGGGTTCGAATTATTCGCTATCGTCGTTAATTATGCAAAATTTAGTCAAATTTCTTTTTTATGACCATTAAATAAGTGAACTTAATATGTCTGTCTTCCACGGCCTCAAGTTTATTACATCTAAATTCTGAATTTTGATTTAATTAGGTTCTTAATTGAGTTTGATTAAGCCAATAGACGCATGAATTTGTAACCTAAGGAAGTATTTATCTTTTCTATCAGTAAATTTCTATTATTCAGTGTTTATCTCACTCGAGAGTTGTGCAGTAGAATTCATATAAACAAACAAAAACCACCTATAGATTTAGGGATAGAAAAATATAAACATGCAGAGAATGTAAAAACATAGATTGTCCGCCTAGTTGTTGACTTCAATCCGTTGGCGCCTCTGGTTTGGTCGCAGAGAGCATTAAAAAGCGACCTGTCTTGTAATTGTGAGCCAATTATATGACATGCATGTTAACATCATCACTTTTAAGTACACAAATTAAATGACCTGTAATTCGATACACTTGTGTCTCCCATAAATCGAGTTAGCTAGTGTACCGTCAACATCATCCACCAAGCACTTGAGTTCGCGACGTTCATATCCGAGTTCTAGTATATATATATATACACCAAAATGATAAGGTTCGGGTGTGCGGGTGGGTGTGGACGCGATGTGGGTCGTCCGATCATAGATCTATCGCATCCGATGGTCGATGTGAATCGCATTGGACCGTCCGGTGCGGCGGAACGGCGGTGCGGCAGCGATCACGGGTCCAATCATTCCTCTCTCTCTCTCTCTCTCTCTCTCTCTCTCTCTATATATATATATATATATATATATATATATATATATACACACACGCTCGTGATTAGGTGTGGTGAACGGCAGGTGCGCTCGCGACGTGGGTCGTCCGATCGCGGGTTCATCGCATTCAACGGTCGACGTGAATCACACCCGACCGTCTGATGTGATGGACCCGTGATCGCTACCGCACCCGCCGTTCACCGCACCTAATCGATTCCCTATATATATATATATATAGGGAATCGATTAGGTGCGGTGAACGGCGGGTGCGGTAGCGATCACGGGTCCATCACATCAGATGGACCCGTTATATATATATATAACTTATTATTGATGTTTTTCCTATATGCTAGGGTCTGTGTATCAAAAAATAAAATTGAACTGTTGGGATATCATTGAATGTCTACCGATTCAGGTTTTTTTTTTACATTGTGTGTTTTTCAATTATTTCATTTTTGTCTTCTTTTTTAATGTATTTTTTTTGTTATCTATTGTCAAATGTGTCTTTTCAATACGACATATCTGTTGTTTTTTTAATGTTTTTTGTGAATGTAACTAACTTATTAAATGGAAGTTGTTATTATAACAAGTTACATTTGTAAATGTAACTAAGGTTTTGCAAAATTTACGTATCATTGGTATCTTTTTTCAATTTGTAGGAAATATAGGGCACTCAGTTACATGTTCTTTAGAATGCAGTATGGAGAAAGATTTGAATGTTGATGATTAGCAGCAAAGTTTAGAAGCAACTGTGTCAAGTGTTGGAATGATATTTGATTCTAATAATGCATTCCAATAATACTGAATGACTTATTACACATCATATAATACACATATGTAACTTTTTTGTTCGATGTAACCTAGTTACATTTTCTGAAGTTAGTTACAATTGCTGCATATAAAGATCAATCAAAATTAAAAAAGCAGCTCACATGTTGAAAGAATTTAGTTACATTGCACAAAAATTAATTACATTAAGTACAACAGTAACATCAAAAAACATATAATGATAACAGAAATACAAATAATTACAAACTTAAATAAATGTCCATATTTACTTATGTGAATGAAAGTTAGTTACAAATTAAATATAGTTACATTCCATATAACATCAAAATCAAAAGAAATTGAATATGAATACATATTATTTGTATTTGTTCATATTCATCTAATAGGTAGTTACGTTTCTCTAAATATAGTTACATTCCACAATACTTCAATTTGCCCAAATTTTTCAGACCGAAGAAATTGGTATTATATTTCATACAAATGTAAACATACAACACACCGTAATGAATAAGTGCTCTGTTATGCATACACAAAGTTAGTTACATTGAAAGAAAGTTACATTTTCTGTAACTTTCATAAAACACTGAACATACATAATTCTATTTTTAATAGTTGGTTACAATTTGCCTGGCAAAAAAGAAGAAACTGGTCACATATAATCATCTGCAAACAATATACCTAAAAAAATTTCAGTCAAATAATAGTATGTTACTTTTGCACAAATTAAAAAAAAAACAAAAAAAAAGATCCAACATTTTTATATCACAATAATAATCTAAAAATTATTCAAAATTTAGCACACACATCAAATAACATAATATTTGATATTTAAATTCATAAAAATCGTCGCAAAACAGAAATTTTTTTTGTCAAAAACCTCAAAAAGATCTGAGTACCCATTTTTAAAATGTTTTGATACTGCGGAAAGAACAAAAAACCTGTAAATCGAAGCCCCTAATAATTTTAGGTTTCGTCTCTCTTTTGGACGAAAGGTTTCTGACGGGCAGATTTTTTTTTTTTTTTGAAAAACCAATTAATGGTTGTTGAATGGGTTTGAGGCGCTCAAGAGAGACAGGATGCAAATGGAAAAAAAAAACGCAAAAAGAGGAAAAATTGGGTGCATTAATGTGTGTTTTAAATGAGGGGGTAAATATGTATTTTGCTTTTTATCATTTTGAAAAAAAACAACCAGGCCTCCAATCATATTTTGACACATCTAGGGGCTTGAGGAAGGGGCTTATATGCTGGGGCCTGTGTAGCAAAACTTATATATATATATATATGGTCGCGATTACGTGCGGTGTGCGGTCGGTGCGGTTTACGACGTGGGCCGTTCGATCGCGGGTCCATCGCATCCAACGGTCGACGTGAATCGCACCCGACCGTCCGATGCGATGGACCTGTGATCGACGGCCCGTGATCGCGCACCGCACCGACCGTAAACCGCACCTAATCGGCTCCCATTATATATATATATATATATATATATATATATATATATATATATATATATATATATATATATATTATTTGAAGACATGCATTACTCAGGAAGTGTTTGTATATAAAGTTTGAACTTCCCTTCTCGCATAAGAAGAGAATCGAATCATCACCCACACACACTACAAAATTGGCAAATCTGAAAATAAATAACAATTTTACATTACAAGGTACAAAAACCAGATTGAACAAAAAGCGTGCAGTGAGGCAAAATGTCTAACAACAATGATTGATTGATTGATTGATTGATTAATAAAAGAGGATGATTCAATGTGAGGTTGAACTTGGGGGGTTGGGGGAGGCGTTGGGGATGCGGAGGTCGAGCTCTAGCTCCTTCTGACGTACGAGCAGGATCATCCGGTCCGCCTGTAGTCGCAGCCTCTCGTTATCCAGCCTCGACCGCTCGAGCTCCCTCTCCTTCTTGGAACTGAATTTCATCCACTTGAACCTCTGCCTCTCAAGCTCAAGCGCCCGCACATGATACCCAATCTTCCTCTCCTCAAGCTCAACCCCCCTCCTCTTCACCCACTCCCTCTGCCCCTCCAAGCTCCCACCCCTCTTCGCCAGCCCCTCCATCAGCTCCTCTTCCATCCTCCCCACACTCAACCTCTGCCTCTTCCCAATCACGCCGTTGCCGTTGCCGTCGCCGCCATTCACCACACTGTGCGCGTGATGGTGGTGATTGTCATCGATGTATCCTCCATCCACCTCTCCGTCCTCGTCGTCCTCGTCGTCTTCCGATGTCTCATCATCCTCATCATGGTCATCGTCATCTTCATCATCCGCATCTTCCTCGACCACGACTCTGTTGTTACACTTGAGCCCGGTCCCAGACGACGCCGCCACAGCAGCAGTAACCGGATTCTCCATCGTGGACGTCGAGTGGTAGCACTGCTGTTGTTGGGATGGTGGTTGTTGCTGATGTTGTTGTTGTTGTTGTTGGGGAATGACAGGCGCGGGTGATGCGGATGCGGCAGGATCGCATGAAGTGGAGGATGCGTGCGGGGGGTGACCATGCGCGGTGGCGGCGGAAGGGGCGTTGTGGTACGCGCACATCTCGCGGAAGAAGAGGTGCTTGGAGTTGAGGAGCTTGCGGACCTCGTCCTTTGGCTTTCGTGGAGAGGTGGTCCATGGAGTCGAGGAGGGACTGGTTCTCCACGACGCGGCACGCGGTGCCCCTCCCGAGGAGGTCGTTCACCCTCTTGTACCTCTTGTTCAGGTCGTTGAACTTGTCCTCGCACTGCTGCGGGGACACGTAGTAGCCCTTCTCCATCATCGCCCGTGACACCGACTTCCACTTCCCCTTCTTCTGCAGCAGACCCGCCGCTCCTCCCGCCGCCGCTGATGACGCCTTCTTCTTCGGGTCCGTGCCGTTGGCATCGATGCCTCCGCCGTCGTCGCCGACGTAGTAGACGACCATGATGAGGAGCCTCACCATGCCGTCCGTCCACTTCATCCTCTGCCAAGGCGAGGCGGACCCAGTACCAGTAGCAGTGGTTGGAGGTGGAGGAGGAGTGGTTGTTTGGGTCACCGCACGCTTTGCGCAGTCGGTGGCGTCGTCTCCGCCTCCGAAGCCGGGCTCGTCTTCGGAGCTGAACGTCTGCTGCTGCGGGGGCTTGGCTCGACCACCACCACCACCACCAGCTCCGTATGGAAAAGGAGGGTGGTGGTGATGGTCGTCATGATGGGAGTGGGCACTGCTGGTTTGGGTTGGGGTGGGGTTGGAGAAGGGGAGACCGAGGTGGTGCGGAAGGTTGTGTTGCTTTTGTTGAGAAGGGTGGAGGGCCATCTCCAGCCCTATCATCCCGCCGGACATGCCCGGTATCATCCCACCTCCCATTCCGTTTCCCTCCATTCAACAATCAACTAATAACAAAAACAAAAAGGCAGAAAAAAAGGGATCTTTTAATTTGTTTGTATGTATCAACCTAGCTAGGCTTTGTGATCTGAAAATGGTGATGGCAGTGGTGAAAAGAAGAGAGAGAAAGAGAGGAGACTTGTTGTTGGGGGTTTGAGATATGCTTGGTGTGAAGGTGGATGTGGTATGGTAATGGATTTCGAACATGCACACTGGTTTTGTAAACGGCGGCGGTAGAGATGGAGGTGAGAAGACATGCAAACAAAAACATGGGCGGTTTTTATAATTTGGTATTAATGAAATGGATGGGTGGGGTCCTCGAAGGGAAATCGCAGGAGGAGTTGGAATGAAAAAAAGAAAAGAAAAGAAAAACAGCGTGGAAGGGTGGGGTTTTACAACGGGTGCCCATGGTTTTGGGTCTAGTACAGAAAAAAAGGTTTGGGTTTTTAGAAACCCACGGGTTTGGGTTTGGGTTTGGGTTTGATATAGAAAACCACTCACTCCATTCACATTCCGCTTCAGTCCTCGAATCGCTGCTGGCCTTTTTTTTTTTCTTCTTCTCTGTGACACCTTTTCATGAGACCATTAATAATAAATAATAAAATAAGAAAAAGTCTCTTCGTCACAATTAGAATGCCCGTCCACAAATTTTAGATGTCTGTACTTTCCATGACAAATTTATTTAACTTTTGAGCCATGTTGGGATATGTAGAAATGAAAATGTTACACGTTTAATTTGATGTTAATTTTCATTCTAGTTTAGCTGAAGTTAAATAAAAAAAAATTGTTTGTAATTATCCATGCTTATATTTCTTGAAATTTCACGTCAAATTTATTTTCCATGAAATATGTTAAAATTGATTCCTAAGAAACAAGAATTATCCTTCAAAACAAAAGTCACTTATTTCTATTTTCTATCTCAAAAGCATTCAAAAAGTAACATTGTTAAACAAATAATATGCATCCGTCCCTTTAAATACACCTTTAAATACATGCTATTCTACAAAATAAAGATATAATATTATATTTTTCTTTGAAAAAATAAATTTTGTTATAACCACCCTACATTATAATGGAGTCATATTATAGTGTATTAGTATAGGACTATGGGGTTACAAAAATGATTATGTGTATCAACACTTTTATACAAATGACAATGTTACACGGCTAATCAGGGCATACCGTGAGATTTGAGCATTTGGGCGGGGCATTAAACGAACTTTAAAAATGGGTCCTTATAAAAAAAATGTTTAAATATGAGTCAATAAATTATTATTTTTTATTGATCAATTAGAAGAGTTACAAAAGACAAATACATACTTTCATTAGCTTCTTTTTACAATTCAAATAACATATGGTTATTTTTAAAAATTCATCTTGTAATAATTGTATATATATAAAAAGAGTTACTCCTTAAAGACCATGCTTAATTAGATCGTCCCCTCATTTATAAAAGCATTGGTGGGGGATTTGCTTTTTTTTGTCAGGTCCTCCGATGTGGCTTTTTGAGCGATGTTGATATAATAAAAGCTTAACACATCAAATAATTTGTTGTATTTTATATTTATATTTATCTTAAAAAATGAGATTTTCATGCTTAACTTTTTTATTTCACCTAAAGAAAAAATTCTCCTTTTGAGCAAGAGTTCCCGTTTTTCTAGTCCAATGCATTCCACATCTTTTTTTATTTTTTATTTTAAAAAATAGTATATCTATTTCCTCCATTGAATTATATTGACATATATTATAGTGTAAACAGATTTCTAATCAGGTTTATACCTCGTTATAATCAATCCCTCAATTGTCTATCAGCTTATTCATGCAAAACAAACCAAAAAAAAGAAAGAGAAAACTCCTTCCCCAATCTTGGCAGTGGTAAGAGGAAACTATTTCCCAACCGGGGCCTCTTCACACAATCACACCCAACCACTCTGCTGCTCAATTAGTAAAGCACCATCAACAAACTCGACCCTCAATCCTTCATCCTCTGTAATTTATCTCCCCCAATGCACAATTGAAGTAAAAGATAAAATATACTCTTTTTTTATGTTTATTTTGGTGGGTATAAAATGAAAAATATTTAATGAGTATACATTTATGCTTTGATTTTATTAATGACTTGACTTTTGACATATTTTTATCTTAAATTATCATATTATATATTTTAAAAGTTTAATTTTTTTTTCTCTTAGTTTAAGTCTCTTATTTACAGCCGCCCCTTTCTCTAATTCCTGACTCCGTCGCTGTCCCCCCATTATAGATTGAAATTTTGAATGGTTTCACAAATTTTCTTCATAAAAGAGTGACTTTTTTGAAAATTATTTGATTTTTAGCTTTCCATGTTTTTCATACCGCTGTGGGGATAATAATTTGAGAAATCTATCTTCCTCTGAGGCTTCTCCCCTCTTGCCAAATCTCATCCAGAGTCGTCGATTTCCCTTCAAACTGTGATGATGATCAACCGTCGCTATAGTTTTGTTGCCACCGATCACTCATAAAAAAAATGAGTTGTGATTTCAATATCCTACCACAAAGCCCACAAGTAGTGGGCTTGCCGTGCCCATCTTGCATGATATACCCTTCAAGAGAATCATGTCTTGGTACATTAGCAAAATGAAGCCTTTCACTTTGATAGGAATCTTGACACCCTATATTTTCTTTTTTATCCCCTGTAGTCAGGACCGATCATGAGTAGACCCCACCCAGGGAGGGGCCCTATATTCTGATAAATATATAGGGTAACCCAAAAGCCCCCCAACAAAAACCTATATCGTCTCTTCCAACAACTACAAAACCTTCGATCGTTGGGGAAGTTGGAGGAGTGAGAGAATATTATGTCAACTATGATAAAAATTTAGTTCAGAAAAGAAATCAATCACACCAAAATCTAGGGACCTCTATGAACATCCCAAATTTCACAATTTCGAATGATACCCGAACATATTTCAGACCTTAGTTTAGTATAAATGAACTTTCAAATGTATGCGAGAACTTAAGCCTTTAACCCAAAAAATATCATTATAATTTAGTTATTTATGCCATCACTTTATAAATCATGAACTATTTAAATTTTTAATATATATGTTCATCTAATGAAATACATAATTTTATTTAAAAATATTATTTTGTGTATATATATAGAAATGATTAACATGGGATCTAATGAAATACATAAATGACACCCAAAAAAATAAAACCATTGACCATCCCCTGTCCCCATAAATTACTTTGGATCGACATGCTATTTCATATTATTTTATTGTTGTCAAATTGTTATAATGATAGTTATTACTATCTTAAAAAAATGGAATATGAGTAGCCAAGAAGAATTTCCTCCCATTTGCATTCTATCAACATAAATTCTATTATACTTATTTATTTTGTTGAAATTTTTATATGGAAACCAGAATAATTGTTGATCACCGGAGACTTAGACCAATCAAATCATACTTGAAATAGACCTTAGTTGTTACATTGTATATAAATTAAAATTTTAAGATATGACTTTCATAACTATTCAGATATGGCTTTCGTGGGGTTTCAAACCCTGTTATCATCCTATCCACTTGGATTTGAATTTAAAAAAAAATGTTAATATATTTACAACTCTATACTCTATGATAAAGTAGTATATACTACATTATCATAGTGATTAAAGTGGTTAAGGTTTTGTCATAGCGCATGACCCAAATTTTTTATTTTTTTCATTTTTCACTACGAAAAAAAAACACTAATGTATCCTAACATATATCTCATTTCGTATAACAATATGTATACACTTTAAAGTGTGAGTGTGTTTTTTTTTTAAAAGAAAATGGGATAGGCTGCAATTAGGACTGCATGTTTCTTTTCCCTTAAAAAAAGTAAGGCTGGTGGGCCTTGGGCTACTTTATTGTAGTGGGCCCTTGAGGGCCTTATTAAAAAATCACTATGTGGATCTTTTAGACTGGGTTCTCGTCATTGTCCTTTATAAAGGTTTTAACTAGGAGTGCTGTTACACTCAGTTTCAAAGTCCGACTAAATCTCAGACTCCATGTCAGACTGCCGACGTGGATTTTTTTTTAATGCCACGTCAGCTCTCCCAAAAATGTGTTGTTGAAAATTTCCCCTAAAAGTTCCTGCTCATTTTTTTGGATTCATAACTCTGTCATCCCTCCTTTTTGAATCCATTTAAAACATTTCATTTACTGTTTTCTTTCTCTCTCTCAAACTCTGCTTCAACCACCACAAACCAGCAACAACAACTCCATGAAAAGGCAGTAAATATTCCTCGTTTGCAGTTATTGGACAAAAAACAGGTATACACATTGTTTTCAGAAGATTCCAACATTTACGAATGTTTTATTATCGTTCGTGACAGCCTTTTTTCGTCGAAGGTTGTTTCGTTGTAAAGTTTTAAAAGATGACAAATTCAAGTCTGTTCACCACTGTTCAATAATAGACAACTTACTTTTTCGCTTTCTTTTTTTTAATGCATATATACAGATCGTTACTACGTGTATACCAACTTAAATTTAGCATGTAAATGCAGTTGGTTGTTGTGTAAGAAATGGAGACGAATGAATCGAACAATTTGGGAGAGCATTGATGTTGAACACCGAGCTGAAGGAAACCGTGACGAAGAAGCTGAAGACATTAGACATTACGAAGCAAATGAAGAGTTGATGACTGGGATGGAGTTTAATAGTATTGAGGAAGCATTTTCTCGATACAAGGCATTTGCTTTTCGCTCTGGTTTTGGTGTCATGAGGAGTGGAAGAAGATTCACTCCCGATGGTGACTTGAAGACAGTTATTTTTGCATGTTCGAAGGAGGAAAAACTGAGAAAGAAGAAGGGCGAAACTACCACAATTACGAGCGTCTCTCAAGCCCGTTATAAACCCACTTGCAAAACCAATTGCAAAGCTAGGATGCAAATCAGAACGTTCGGTGGTGGAAAATGGGTATTGGATCTTCTTGTTCTTGAACACAATCATGAAGTGGACCCAAAAGTCTCACGATTTCACAGATGTCATCGCGCACTGACCACACATGCCATGAAACAATTGGCTATTAATGATGCTGTCGGACTTCCTCCGTGCAAGACATTCGACGCGCTAGCATACGAAGGGGGAGGTTACGACAGTCTTCCATACACTGAACAAGACTGTCGTAATTATCTTAAAAAAGTGAGACGCCTGCAGCTCGAAGAGGGAGACGCTGAAGCACTATTGCTTTATTTCAGCAAGCAACAGGAGTTGAATGTCTGTTTCTTTCATAGGATCGATTTGGATGAAGAGGATAAGCTGAAAAATGTGTATTGGGCAGATGCACGTTGTCGAGCTGCGTATCAATATTTTGAAGATGTTGTCTCATTTGACACAACATATCTAACTAACAGGTACGCAATGCCATTCACACCCTTCATAGGAGTGAACCATCATGGGCAGTCAATTTTGTTAGGTTGCGGATTGCTTGCTAATGAGACGATAGAAACATATGTATGGTTATTCAAGTCTTGGTTAGCTTGTATGAGTAACCTTCCACCAGCCGCAATAATAACAACCAGTGTAAGTCTATTGGAGGTGCCATCAAATAAGTGCTCCCCATGTCTAGGCATCGCCTTTGTCTCTGAGCATATCCTGAAAAAATTTCCAGAAAAGCTATGTAAGGTGAAATTATTTTTAATTTCTTTAACTGACTAATTGTTTAACCATGTTAGTATTTAACATGTTTCTTTTGGTACATGCAAGTTTAATCGAGTATATATGCATCGGTTCATGTTTACATGTAGATAGAAGGTTAAACTTATGAAAGCACATGACATATTAATTTTGTACATGCATTTTATAATTGTACATACCATGCTGGTTGAACGGTACAAAGAATTGAAGGACAACCTTAGCAGCCTCGTCTATGATTGTTTAACCGTTGATGAATTTGAAGTTGGGTGGTAGAATATGATTGAGGATCATCACATGGAGGATAATTCATGGCTGAACACCTTGTACGAGGATCGTCATCGATAGGTGCCAGTTTTTGTGAGGACACGTTTTGGGCTGGCATGTCCACTATTCAGCGTAGTGAAAGCATGAATGCTTACTTTGATGATTATCTAACATCGAAGACAATGCTGAAACAATTCATCCATCAATACGAGAATGCGCTCAGGAACAAGCACGAGAAAGAGGCCCTTGAGGACTTCCATTCCTTCCATTCTACCCCACAACTTATTTCTCCATTGAAGATGGAAGAACAGTTAGCCAATGCATATACCATTAACATGTTCAGAAAGTTTCAGGATGAGTTGAGGCAACTGATCCAGCTCAATCCAACATGCATTGGAGATGAAGATGGCTGAAAAAATTTCAAGTCACTGAGATAGTGAAAACAAACCACGGAGAGAATAAGCAGTTGAGATTTGATGTTTTGTACAAAGGAGCAACCGAAGAGGTGAGTTGCATCTGTAAATTATTTGAATTTTGTGGAATTTTGTGTCGCCATGCTCTATGAATTCTTCGTTCTGAATTTGTGACTGAAATGCCTGATAAATACTTAATGAATAGGTGGAGAAAGGATTTCAAACGCCTTCATTCATTGGCGACTACCGAAAATTCCAAGTCCATGTTGAACATACCGATGGAGTATGACAACCTATATAATTTAGGTTTGCGTATTGTCCAGGAGATTGTGGAGATGGTGAGTTCATTTTTTGATGCATCTATGTTTGTGGCAACTCTATTTGAGGAACTGAAAGCGAGAACAGCGAACCATATCTCCACACTGGTTGATGCAAGCATGGCCCACTAGCCTAATTCAACTGGTCAATCAACTAACCATGCAAGCAAAAATATAGCAAACAGTGAGAAGGTGCTCGATCCTGTAGTTGCACAGGTAAATGGTCGTCCGAAGAGCAAAAAGAAGGCTTCAAAATGTATGTGCTATATAATACAAGTACGTACCATTGTTCTATCATTTAGTAGTTGTTGATTTTCATGCGATAACTTTCTTTTTCAGAAAAGAAAAAAGACGAAGCAGCGGCAGGAGAGGTCCACAAGTTCAGTTCAAGATATTGGGATGGAATCACAGATACAAAGTGAGCAACAATTTTCAGATGGGATCACAATCACACCAGCTAGATGAAGAATTTGACATGTGGATGGCATCACAGACGTAGAATGCCAACAATTTGGTTATTTATAAGTGAATATATAGTATCACTGAAAACATATTATTGAAACTCTTTATATTGATAAGAAGTTAATATTTTGTAATCATTGAAAACATATGTACCATATACATACTAAGTGTCACCAGTGGATCCAGGCATATAACAAATCAACAAACACATTTCAAAATAATGTACTATCAACTTTCTATGCATATACGTATCTACCTTAGCATATAACAATCCAACCAAACACAAAAAAGTCAATAACAATACATCTCAGAAAACTTACATCAGCATATAATAAACCAACAAACACAAATACTCACATATGCCATATACAAAATATCACTAAGCATATACCAATTATATCATGTCATATAGCCAAAAATATATATCATGTCACAAATACCGGGAACGCAAACCTGGAATATAAGATGTCATATACCACCAAATAACAACATATACCAAATATATCCTGTCATATACCACCCAACAAACAACTCCACACACATCACAAAATAACCATACGTTACAATCAGAGGGTCATAATCAAATGTTTTAAACCAAAACAGGAGAACTATACACCACTCAAAACCTGTAACAAACTTGTCCCATCATACTTTGCAATATTCATCACCCATGAATCCTGCAGTTATCAAAGCACGCATATGTGTCATATCTTCTGTGGTGCTCAAATAGCTACGAATATCCAGTATCCTACATGCAATCCAGTGGCATACGAAGATGCCGCAGTCTTGGCCTCCGGTTTGTTGCGGAGTCGGGACATCAACAACCAGGGGCCACACTACAAGAAAAAGAGCATTTACCGACGGCCAAAGCCGTCGCTAAAGGTAACCAAAGCTGTCGCTATAGGATTTACCGATGGCCGCTTAACCGTTGGAAGTCATCGCTAAACATATCGTCGCTAATATCTACACCGACGGCCTTAACCGTCGCTAATAAGGTAAAAAAGTAACCATGGTTAAATTACATATAGCTTATAGCGACGGTCGACGACCGTCGCTAAAAGCCTTGAAAAGTTTTGTAAGCCATGTTGCTTCATATATTTACCGACGGCCGGTGGCCGTCGCTAATGTTATATTTTAATTTATTTTTTTCCATTTATCGATATCAAAATTTCTGTTGAATAGGTCAAAAGTCATTTAAAAACCATACTCTTGGATATTTCATTCACAATCATAATTTAAGAATTCTTAAATTCACTAAAGTTTGAATAAAACATCTTTATAATTCAAAATATAACATAGAAACATAAAAAAAATTCCTTACAATTCTAATAAAAAGCTAACTCTCTGTAGAAGGTTTTTTTTTTAAATAATCATCCTTGTTTGAGCCTTCACTTCCTTGCAACTGTCCGCAAACATCGACTTTCCATAGAGGATTGTGCTTTATCCCTGTATAAAAAGCATTGCATAGATTGAAATATAATTAAGTAATGAAAAATCTGCTCACTTTCAAAACAAAATAAAAAAAATTAGATTCTAGTATTGAATTCCAACAATATAATCAACAATGTTGAATAAATTTAGCAAAACAATATATATTTCTAAAAAAAAGAATTACACTTACCAAGTTAATGTAGGTGAGGGATCATGTATTGCATGAAATTGAATGACTCATGTGTTGAGGCTATCTCCCTCAAACGTGACTTTACAAATTGAACAAATCTTCTATGTTAGAACCTTCACTTCCTTGCAGTTCTCCTCCCACATCGACTCTCCATAGAGGGTTGAAATCCATCCTTGTATATAAAAACATTACATAGTTGAAAATATAATCAAGTCAATGGATGGTATATTCACTTTATAACATAAAAAAAATAATGAATGAGCAGTTTGTCCATGGAAAAATATTTTTAATATATTTATAATAGTGATAGAGAGTATAAAGAGTCAAGAGGAAGACATGCTCACAAAAACACAATGCATCGTTAGAAACAAGTGGGATTCAAGCAACCATCATCACTCTCAATAGTAAAAGAAACCATCATGTGTTTATAGGCCATCATGTGTTTATGGTTCCTATTTGCAAGATAAAGACTATCCAGTTGTTCAGTTTATATTCTAGTTGATTCCATCTTGCAGCTCTACCTAGCATTTTAATATTTTTACCTGTTAGTAAACTAGAACCTATAGTTGTAGCTATATTGTTTTATTTTTTTGAAATAAAGTTGTATCTTTTTTGGTAAGGATGTAAGTCTAACACTTAGGAAAGCTTATGATAGTACTACAAAGGTAAGGGAAATTTTGTACCTCCTAGGTTTAGGTGAATTTAAGATGTGAGTGGTTCATAAGATCTTGTCCCATCAAATGTGGAAATGGAGTATTAACACTTCAAAAAAAAAAAAACTTTGGTCTTGTGTTCTGCTAATTGATGTACCATATCTTGTATGAGAATCTATCATCCAGGTTGGCCCCAAAGCAACTCAGGAAATTTTGTTTAGTTATTTTGGTAAAAGATTCCTTCCTTAACACTTATCTCTCTCATTTTATGAAACCTCACAGGCCAGGCTTTTATGCTTGCATCTTTATGGTAAGGATGTAAGTCCAACATCTTGGTGACATTGTTAAATCTTGAAAAGACACATTATTAATTAACTACAATACATATTAATTTGGATGTCTTATAAGCCAACATTTTCAGCATAGCATTCAAAAATTAAAATGAAACCAATGAACAAAGCATGCTATCCTCATTATAAAATGTCAATAAAACTTATTCCCTTGACTAAAATGCTACAATCCCATGGAAAGCTTGGACAAAACAAAATTAGAAAAACTAATAAGTGCCCACCAAACAACAACATAATAAATTTTCCCACATTTCAAACCATGATGTGATAAAATTTTTAACCAAACCCAAAAATGAAAAATTACCTCACCATTTTTTTTCTTTCTATAAATAACATATATACAGACTACAGTTTCAAAGGCATAAAAAAATAACTCTAATCACATACATATGAACGAATAAATAAAGGGATTTTTAGTTTTAAGTCCCCGGAAACTATCGAATTTAGCGATCGATCTCTCACTTCTTCATATTTTGGTTTTAATCCCTGCATTTAAATGATAACTTAGGAATAGGTCCCTCCCAGGGACTAAAAAACAAACTTAATAATTTAGGAATAAGTCCCTCCCAGGGACCTATTCCTAAATTATCATTTAAATGTAGGGACTAAAACCAAAATATGAAGAAGTGAGGGATCGATCGCTAAATTCGATAGTTTCCGGGGACTTAAAACTAAAAATCCCATAAATAAAATATCGTAGGGAAGGCATAGATCACGATTGTATGTTTTAATGAATGATGCTCTTTTTTTTAAGGAAAAACAAAGGAGATTGAATTAAATAAGTAGTCCATTTTGTAGATTTTTTTACCATAATGAAAGAAACCCTAAAATCAAACTACAATCCACAAACAAAGAAAATAGGGCAAATCGACATTACCTCAACCTGTAGTCTCACAAATCTGTAAATCAGCCAAGGTAAAGAGAAGCCCTTGATGGGGCCTGGGTGAGACATACGGAGCACAGACAGGCGCATCGGAGGCTGCATAAAAAGGGAAGATGACAGTGTGGAGGAAAGGGAGATGGCGGCCCAAGGGGGTGGTCTGGAGAGGAAGGAGGTTGCGGGGGCGATTCCGACGATGGAGGTTCCGGCGAGAGCGGCGGTTTCGGTGAGGTGATTCTGGAGATCCACGACGCTGATTGGGAAAGGTGGGGGCGAAAGGGAGAAAGGGCTCAATTTTTTAGGGTTTAAAAAAAAGATCGTGAATTTAACATGCATTTTTAGCGACGGCCAGTGACCGTCGGTATTGTATATATCGACCGTTGCTAAAGGTTGTCTAAGTTTTACACATTTTACCAAGAAACATATTAGCGACGGTCAAAGAATGGCCGTTGGTAAAATCTGTTTTTCCAACGCTTGAGATCGTCACTAGTTAAACCGTAACCTTCGCCCACGTTGGTTGTGGTTATTTTGAGGCATCTATAGTGACGGCCAACGTATGGCCGTCGGTAATACTCATCTCAATCGTGAATTTCGGTTTTTGGAATATTAAGAGCGACAGTTTTCAATGTGGCCGTCGCTAATAGGCGTCGCTAAAGGTACATTTTCTTGTAGTGCCACCCTACTGCTTCCTCTAGTATCGTCTTCTGCAACAAATTGACTACCTTCCTCGCCCAGGCACCATGCTCCTCTTTTTGGAGCGAATCAAACAACATGAATTGTTGGTTCATCATGTCGATGACCAGTATGAACTAATGTTGTGATGTAAACATTGGAACGAGGATCGCTCTGACTTTGGATTAATCAACCACATCCGACTTCCACTTGGAACGGAAAAAGCATTTGGCGTATATATGACTTTAGCGATGTCATATACCATTTAGAAATGTCATATAACTTCACAATAGAACTAAATGAAAAGAGAATATATACCTCTTCACCGAGCCACTGATTGGAAATAACTTCAACAAAGTGTTTCCGAGTAACCAAAGGGTGCACAAAGCTCTCATCATCTGCAACCTCCCACATTGGAGAATCATCCATTACCGGATTCTCTAAGAATTTTTCTACCAGAGCTCTCTGCTTTGGGGTGCATTTTTTCTTCCCGAGATAATTCTAATTAAGAAGGATGGACAAAATAAATACTCGTTGAAGCCACTTGGGTTATGTAAGTGATGAATGTATTATAATTTACCTGTCTGAGTACTTCATCAATCTTCATGTAGACCGGTTGAAGTTTCTCTGCCTCAATCTTATATTGTGCAATGGCCAATGCAACTTGTTCCTCCTCCGTCAATTGGTGCTTTTTCTTGGCTAGTTGTTTGTATTTGTTTCACTCGGTACTTTTACCTTCTTCGGTTGACTGGCTTTTTCATTTGAATTTTCTGTCTCTGTAACCGCCCCCATGTTGTCGGACCCACAGTCTCCTCAATCACAGGTTGTGGTAACCCGACAGCTGTTAGGAATAAGCATATTTTTTGAATTAACCAGCTAATTAATATGCGATTGAAAGCTGACATATACCCATCCATACATGGTATGTACCAAGCTAAACACATCATATAATTGATCAAAGCTAAGATAATTAAATACATATTTGCGGATTGTGGGTTACGAGCCTTCCTCGTATTCATGGTTCTCTTCCTCTTGGGATCAGTGAGTGATTTCTGTGTCACAGATTCATCCTCCACAAGATTCTCTTCAACTGATCTCTCTTTCCCCTTTGCTTCCTGCGTAGGCAAGTTTAAAATATCTTCACAGATGGACTCTATCACGGCTGTCACAGGCGCTTCCTCTAGAATAACATCTTGGGGCACTGGCGCTTCCTCTGTCGCATGCTCTTCAGGCGCGGGTGGTTCCTCTGCCACATGCGCTTTCGCCGCTTCCTCTGCCGCATGCTCCTCGGGCGCGGGTGGTTCCTCTGCGAATAGTTCCGCTATCGCATCCCCTTCGGTCGATTCCTCTGTGGCATGCACTTCGGACACTTCCTCTGCCTCTTCCCCTTCGACCTGCTCTACCTTGATTTTTGTTGACTTTATACCCCTTCCAGCAAACCGAACGACCCTCTCAATCGATCCAACTAACTTCCCTGGTAAAGCATAAATTCCAGTCATGTGTTAGTTTCATATTTGTATATACCATTTTAGAAATGTATATACCACTTTAGAAATGAATATTCCAGTAACTTTCTCTGGGAGTTTACTCTGTTCTCTCTCTGCTGCTAATTTTTGTCCCCTTGTTTTAGCCATGACCAAAGGTGTTGTGGGATAGCCAAGTAAGTCAAGCTCCGAGTAACATTGCACATGAAAGATGTAATATGATATATATCATACATGACATATTAACATATGAACATATTAAGTTGGATTGCACATGAAAAATGTAATGTGGTATATACCATGTGTAACATTGCACATGAATATCTTAAGTTGGTATATACCAAATTCATTTGCCTTCAATCTCTTCGGTGTTCCAATAGCTGATTTGGTTTCACCTGTACCTAATTTTTGTGCTCTTGTTCTTGCTGACTTCGCAGGTGTTGTCAAAAAAATTTATTCACAGAATTAGGAAGTATATACTACATTTTTTCTAGCACATGACAATATAAAGTGGTATATACCCGCAGTGGTCATTGTCTTGCTTGAAGAAGAAGTACCCTTAACTTCATCCATACCAACTTTATTCCTTTTAACCTTCTCTGTAGTTCTCTTACTTGTTACCAGTTTGCCCTTCTTGTCCAGATCCTTGAAAGCCGCAGTCTGTTCCCTTTGCTCCCTCTTCCTCTTTTTATTTGGTGCAGAAGTGGATGGTGAATGAACATTTATTGGCATGGGCATGTGTAGAACTCTTTCTAACCCCTTTCTGAGATCCTCTACTGTATAGAAACTTGACGGCATGGGCATCAAGACATTCTGTGTTTCTGGGACGGCAGTGTCATCATTTTCCTCCAATTCGGGCAACAAGACCCTCTCCTCTTCAATAAAATCAATGCTCTGGTGAATCTCTTCAAATTTCAACTCGTTGAGCAGTCTGGTGTAGGTCGTTTTCCTCCCACTTGGCATATCTCTCCATTTGTAGATGCGGGGTCATCCAACCCCAGGTTGTCCTATCTCAACGTGCTCGTACAACCAAATCTATAAACAAATCAATGTATATATTTTATATGCTAGATATACTAATAAAAGTCTGGTATATACCACCTTATTGAGGAACTATTTTCCAGTATATACTTAATTTCATGGTATATACAGAGAAATATTACTTACAGTGAGTGCTATCACATAGCCACTGAAATATCCGTTTCCATCCGTCTCATCTGATCCTCCGGCCTTCAGGATGTTCTGGGATGACCTCTTAATAGCTTTCACAATGTCCAGATGAACGGCCTGCGCCCAGGCATATTCCCCAATGTTGTCCAAATCATCAACAACTTTGACCAACCCAAATGGACATGCGTAATTTGACCTGCAAAACAAAAAAGTTGCAAAAAGGTGCAAAATGAACAATCTGGCGATGCCCATTCATCGTCTTTAACCACCACGCCTTCATGACCTTCTCAATGGCGGAGGCAGTTTGGTACTTCTCATTTTGTGAAGTGATGAAGTATTGGTGATAGAAGGCGGATGTAGGACTTTTGCTTTTGAGATCCACAGGCTTTCCGCGGGCCGACAGACCGAATATGACCGCCACATCGGAGGTCGTGAACCGGAGTTCCCGACCCTTCACCACAAATCTCTCCCGCGGTTCCAGAAACTGAATATTTTTTCCAATAAGCATTTCTCTTTTCTCATCGGAGGGATGTCGATGAAACGCCCGAATGGGGTGGACCTGATGGCCTCAATTGTAGATACCCCATTTTGATCAGCCAGAACTGTGAAATACTTATCACTTGCGATATCTTAATTTGCAGGTCTAAACCCCGATGATCTTCTTCGAGCCAGAACAATCACCTGAGTGAAGAAGGGAAAGAAGACATGAGCATACAAGTTCTTAAAGAGAAGCTTAGAGAGCAGTACCATTGACCGGAACAGTCAAGCCTTGGGCTGTTGAACAAGACATCTGAAATTCTGTCTACCGACCAAGACAAACGGCCAATCACTTGTCATCATAGACAACCCCTCGTGGATAGTCAACCAGGACAACCCATTGAAGATTGTCGACCAAGACGATCTCTTGAGGGATTGTCGACTTCGACGACCTTGGAGGGATTGCCGATCAAGACGATCGCTTGAAGGATTGTCGACTTCGACGACCTTGGAGGGATTGTCGACCAAGACGATCTCTTGAGGGATTGTCAACTTCGACGACTTTGGAGGGATTGTCGACTTCGACGACCTTGGATGGATTGTCGATCAAGACAATCGGTCGAAGGATTGTCGACTTCGACAACCTTGGATGAATTATCGATCAAGACAATCGCTCGAAGGATTGTCGACTTCGACGATCTTTGATGGATTGTCGACCTAGGCGATGGGATGACGGATCGTCGAAAATACTGGGATAATTTCAGCTCGAAAAAGGACGGCATGGGCTTCATTTTGCGACCTCTCCGCCGACGTCAGCCACTCCGAGCGACATGGAAGCGTCGTGGGGCACTCATTACCTCCCCAAACATGTGTCAAGAAGGTGGTGGCTCGTTTGGGCTATAAAAGGGAGGCAATGGGAGGCTTAAACACATCCATTAGCCATCTTTTAATCCCCCAAAGCCACCCAAAGCTTCCTCTAGCCTCCCCATTCGAGACCAGCAGCTCCTCACCACCCTCCACCCTCCATTTTCGACCACCACCACCCCTTACACCAGCAGCCACTTCAACAGCCATCCACCACCCTCATTCACCACCTAAACTCCCCTCTCTCCCTCCCAAAACCACCCATCCGAACCCATCCACCCTTTTTCAACACCAACAACACCTCACCACCCTCCACCCTCCATTTATGAGCTCTACCACCTCCCACACTAGCAGCCACTCTAAATAACCATTAACCTCCCCTTATTCACCACCCAAGTGCTTCTCTTTCCCACCAAAAGTCACCCATCCGAACTCATTCACTACCACCCAAAGTTAATCACCCTTTTTTCCATCACCATTATCTATCCTCCACCCTCCCTTGCCAAAGAGAAAGAGAGAGTTCATACCTCCCTACCCTCACTTCCATTTCTTTTCTCTTCTTTTTTTTATTTAAGAACTTGTATAATATATCATCTTTTCATAAGAAACATTTAAGCAAGTTGTAATAAGCTTATTAATTAAATAAATATAAGTTTAATCAAAGTTGAAAGTGTTGGAGCACATTTTGGACTATTATCAGTTCTTTTGGAAACTATACGCAGCTGACGGACGGCGCTAACTTGGATCGTCGGTCGGTTGGTCTAGGGACTATTTGAACACTCCCCTTTGCAAGTTTGGGTATCTCCCAAGGACTACTAACCCCTTTTGTTTACTTTGTTTATTTCATTTACTGCTTTATATGCTTGTTATTTTATATGCTATTTTTCTTCTTTTTCTTTTTATGCTGTTTTTATTTATTTTATTTTTTATTTCATTTCATTTTATTTTATTTTGTCTCAGTTTCTTGTTAATATAAGATCTCCCACTAATTTTGTTGAATTTTCTTGAGGTTGACCCTCGACAACCCTCCCTGGTTTGTCAAGCTTGACAACCCCCTTTGGTTCGTCGAGCCTGACAATCCCCCTTGGTTCGTCGAGCTCGACAATCCATATTTGGTCTGTCGATCTCGACAATCCATATCTGGTTCGTCGATCCGACAATCCGTCCCTGGCTCGTCTAACTTGACAATCTACCCCGGTTCTTCGAGTCCGACAATCCATCCATGGTTCGTCGTGTTCGACAATCCAACCCTGGTTCGTCGATCCCGACAATCCACCCCGGTTTGTCGAGTCCGACAATCCAACCCTGGTTCGTCGTGTTCGACAATCAACCCCGGTTCGTCTACCCTGACAATCCGCCCTTGGTTCGTCAAACTTGACAATCCCTCCTGGTTTGTCAAGCCTGATAACTCACCTCTAGTCCATTGACCAGAAAGAACACCCCTTTTTATCCCATCTGTCAATCCTCCAAAAAAGAAGTATCTTTCACTCTCTCTTTGGGTTTGCAGGATCAATCCGAGCTTGAACACCTCAAGGCACGGCCGGCCGTGATCCTTGAGAGGAGAATCCGTATCCCCCGTTGAAGGCGAGTAATAGAAGACATTTTCTTTTCTTGCTTTTGAGGAAAAGCAAGTGGCGATCACACCAACGTCCTTGGAAGCGGTCGGGTGACCTTGGACGATCCATCAAGTGGCGATTCGGAGCGCCGTGCGCCTAACGGAACCAAACTTGAAGGAACCCGGATTCACGACACAACCCATTCGCCACCACCAGTGTCAAAATCCAGTACCGACATCAACGTGCAGGGGTTTCTCATTCAGCTCTCATTCCTTGATGATATCGACGGTCCGTGTTGTTGTACACCTTGTGTTGATAGTCGTCGTTAAAGACTTTACCTTCTTCAGTGATGCCTGCAAGAAGACATACACATTTAGATGACAAAATAACAAACAGATACTGGTTATGGGGCCGTTGTATATACCTTCACAGTGTCTTTTCCGGTGTCCATGGTGAAATAATGAACAAGAATCACAGGAGATGCTCCGGAGAAACAGAAGAAGTTGGTAGAAGATGGGGTTGAAGGAGGACACAGTGGGGTTGAAAGAGGAGAGAGAGTGGGGCTAAAAAGTGCAAATAGTGGGGCTACAAAGAGGAGATGGTGGGGCTAGACTAACTGTCTGTATTCTATTTGATTTTACTTTGTCGCCCTTGCCTTTTCAATATCTGGAGGGGCGCATACGTCATTTCAGAGGTATGTGAAAAGATCACAATGGGAAGGACGAAAATGCCCTCGCCGGCATCATTGTCACTGCAATGATGGCGACGCGTATACCCGCATCGATAATGACATACACGCTGTCCAATCAATCTCAAATTTCGTGCACACTAAATATAAATAAATAACAACAGAAAAAGAAAATCAGCCCTGAACGAATAATCCGTAAAGAGTATATACCAGCCTAATCTAAGCATATACCAGTTTAAGAAGGTATATGATAATATAGCACGGACGTTATTTTTTTAATATAGAAATATTTGGTCGAATATTTGAATGTGCAATCTTTATTTGTGAAAAATATATTTTTGAAACTATCTGCTACCAACACAAAATAAAAAAATAAAAAATCTATGTGAAAAATGAATAATGAAACCATATGCTAAGGAAAAAAAATATCTACAAAAACATAATTTATGAAAGAAAACCATATGCTAACTAAAGAAAATAAGGAAAACAAGCATATATGTAAAAACATAATTTTTGAAGCCATATGTTAACAAAAGAAAACAAAGAATCTCTGTGCAAAATGAATAATGAAACCATATGCTAAAAAAAAAGAATATCTACAAAAACATAATTTATGAAACAAAACCATCTGCCAACTAAAGAAAATAACAAAAACAAGCATATCAAAAAAACATAATTTATGAAGCCATATGCTAACAAAAAAAAAAAACAAAGAAAACAACAATAAAAAAGGAGACAATGGTGAAGACGCAGAAGATCCATGCTTTAAGGACAGTGAAGACGCAACAGATGTACCACATAGCAAAACGGTGAAAACAATGGTAAATATCACACTTGCGGACGCTGATAGTAAGCCATATCTATGAACATATTAGGGTGAGTGAGAGAGGCGAAAGGAAGAGAGAAAGAGAGAGAGAGAGATTTCGTATTGTGAAAGACGAAAGTGTTGCTCTAAGAGAGTATGCGAGTCTTCTGGAGGTCTAAGGAGAGAGAACGAAGTTTCAATAAAATACGCTGAAAGTTCAATGTTTTTTGTCAGAATTTATCGTCAGCTTGTCCTCGATAGTCACCCCAACCCCTTTGTGTTTCTCGGTATATACCAGAAAAAGGAAGTATATACCAGCTTTTCAAGCTCTCGGTGCCTAAAAACATCCACTCAAGCCGCCAGATCAATTCAATGCCGTCCCTTATTTTATTTAAAGTAATGTTACAATCATTTAATGCCCGTCGATTCAAGTCAATCGGTGAAGCGTTTTTTATTTTAAAAAATTGTTTAAACGTAATGACTGTCAGTCGGTGACGTTTTTATTTTAAAAAATGTTAAAACATTTAATGTATGTTCAGTCGATTGTATCAATCTGCAGTTATCGAGAATTTTAAAATTCAAAACCCACCTAGGCCCGCCGAATGATTCCGTCCACAGTTATCGAGGAATTTTAAAATTCAAAACCCACCCAGGCCCGCCGAATGATTCCACGTCACTCCGCCCTAGCCACGTCGGATCCTACGTGGGGTCTGAGTTTGGAACTGAGAAACCGACTGAGTGTAACATTTTCCTTTAACTAGACCCAAATATGACACTGCTATGAAAAGAAATCTGTCCAGTAATCAGAAGAGACATATATTAAGATTTGATAACTTCTAATAACATTGAACTTTCAAGAGAGGGTAAGATTTTTGGCTCCCATAATCCCATTGTTGTTACAATCAGAAGACTCAGATGTCATCATCCGATCAAGTGGACTGCTAACTAGAACTCCGAGTCCAATTGATAGCTCTCTGTAGTGTATACCAAACAAAAGCTGAGAAGGATCTCAGCATCACTACACAAGAGTGGGTTGCACTACACAAACATCAATTTTGGTCAATGCTTTGCTTTTCCCAGTAGAAAAAATGAAACATGAAACTAGAAAGGGGGGGGGGGGGTAATGAAACATCAAAAATTTCAGTAAAATTAAAAGTTCCAAAAGCCCTTCAAAGGAAAATTTAAAAACTCTATAGTAAAAATAAATAATTAAATAGAGATTCAATAATGAAACATGAAAAAAGCTAGCACTTATATTATCAAATCTGGAATCCAGATGAAAACCAAAGCCTTGATCAGAAGGATAGCAGCATCACAATGATAGCACCTGTCAATGCTTAGTTACATTAAATATAATACATGTAAATGATGATTGTGGAAATCAGATTCTGCTTAACTAACAACAAACAACCATTAGAAAAAAAACAATGATTGTCCGACCACACAATAATGAAGTAGCAATGACTGCTCAAAATGCATAACATAGTAATTAATATCCAGAAATATATGTCTCCACATTTAACACGGTGTATACAACATACAGATTTAGGGGCAGCAAGCAATATGATCCAACTATTGAAAACCATAAAAAAGAAGAAGAAAAAAAAGAAAAGAAAAGAATGATTGCATATCTGTAATCTTTCAAAAGAATAGGGCCACCAAACAAGACTGCCACCCCCCCCCCCCCCCCCCCCCACTAAAACACATGATCTACCTGGATAAATCAACTGGTTGCAACCGGCTTTGCAATTGATTTCTTAATAGCTTCTGCATAAGTCCTGTGCTGGTATGTCAGTGTTGATTCCAACAAATCCCACAGCGATGTCTTAGGGTTCCAGCCTGTAATTATTAGCCAGTCCACAAGGAAATATAAATTACATAACAAAGTAGATATTATTTTATTTTTGTAGAAAAAGAAGAAGAAAAGAAAGAGGGGACCGTCTTAGGAATTTTGATTATGAAGGTACCTAGTTGCTTGTTAATTATGGTCATGTCGGGAATTCGTTTGTCACTGTCATCATATCCTTCACCATAGAACTCCTTGGAGCTTACATCAATAGTCGGAACCTCCAGGGCAGGTTCTCCAGAGACTTTTGAGTACACCTGATACAGAAATGTGTATCGATGAGAAGAGGATGCAAATTTGCTACATTGCAGATTATTCATTTCAGAAAGTTGGAAGGAAAATAATGCAAATTTTCTTGGTTGCTTTCTTCACTACCTCTGTCATCATTTCACCAAGTTGTCTCACCGTAGCTTCATTGTTGGGATTTCCCACGTTGAAAATGTGGCTATTTGCCCTGGCAGGGTTATCCTGATGTATAAATAGTCCATTACTTCATGATTGTGAAAGATAATTGAAAAAGACTTAGAAGGAAAAAAGTAAAATAAATTTTACATACGATCATCAATAGAACAGCTTCAATGGCATCCTTGATGTAAACGAAGGTTCTCTGTGACTGGCCACCATCCACAAGCTTTAAGGGTTCTCGACGCAAGAGATTCTGCACATAAACAGAAGTGTGTGATACTGCTGAAGAAAGCTACCCAGGTTATGGTTTACAATACTAATTTGACTTACATTGCTGAAGCATGCCAAAACCCTAGGTACACCCTCGCTAGGACCATCAATCCCAGGAATGAAATCCATCCTCGGTCCAATCCAATTGAAGGGCCTGACAATTGTGAACTCAAGGCCATTTTCGGCACCCTCAGCTACAGCCAGTTCATCAACAAAATCTTGTCAGGAAAAATAACATAGATGTGTGACCCAGATTAGGAAGATGAACACTGCCTACCATAAATGAGCCTTTCAATTAGTTGCTTTGCACATGCATAAGACCATCGTTGTTTCTCAATAGAACCAAAAATGCATGGTGAAGCATCCTCCTTGAGAACATAGAACTCAGGTTCCTGATTCAGAATACAGAAGTCATCAATGAACTGTGAACAATGAGAAAGTCCAACAAGGAAAAGCCTAGACTTTCTCCTATTTTTTGCACCCTTATAAGTAAACAATGATTTGACCAGATTTCTCTTCGTACATGTAATACCATATAATACGAGAAAATGTACTTGTAATCACAACACAATCAACTATTGAGATGCATATGATGCATTCAGGGCAATTGTAGACAGCAAATCATTTGACAGTCGATAACCTGAGCTTCGCCCTTCAAAATCTGTTTTGAGTTATAGAATTGCAATAAAATTTACAAACTATATTCCCAATCTTGCTTCAGATGATGAACCACAGGTTAATAGTATGATTCTTTTGTCAATAAGATAAAAAAACACAGAAAAATCAATACTAGTTGTTGCAGGAATTGATTAATATACTCATCAAAGCTCAACCCCAGATAGAAGATAAGCTAACAATAATATAGAACAAAATTTTTTAAAATCTGAGAAACTGTGGCTTGATCACTGCCCATCATCATGATACTTAAGATACATATTTCATAGGATAATTACAGCCACATTAAAATAGAGCATATAACATTCTTACACAATTTTTAGTTCATAATGTATCAATATTAATGTATCAATATTCAATATCTGAATTGATGATACAGAAATGTTTAAATTCCAATGTGCAGTTAAAAAAGCAGAGACATAATAAGATAACACAGAAATCAGCCAGGCAACTCAAATTGGCAGGAAGTGTTTTGTTTTAGTGAAATTGTAGGTATATCTATTTTGTGTTTGACACAACTCCCACACCTAAAGTTCTTCCAACTAGAAACCAAGCATCAAAGAAGAACAAACAAAACCCCATTTTTAAAGAAATGCATTATTGAGATTTAGAAAAGAAGAAAACAAAGGACTGGTCCGTGATGAGTAAGGGACCGCGACCACTGTATTTGCACAGGAGGGGAATAAAATCAAAACTTCCCCACATCTTTCACAATCTTCTTAACATATAATAGTATAATACTGTTCCTTTGTATCTCCATCTGTCACATAAGGGCACTATAAATCACACCCACCACCTCCACCACTACATCAAGCAATCAATCATGTCAGACTTTCCCCAACTTTTCCATTCCATTCACCACTACAAGACATGTTTTTTCCCCGTCTCCCTGTGTGGTCCAGAATACTATGATATGTGATGTACTGTTTAAAGAATAATCAAAATTGAAAAAGAAAAAGAGACATGTAAGACACGCATCTACATATATGATAACCCAAGACATTTTCTTCAAGAAACAATAAGAAAATCCCCCACACATGTATGATAATACCTCAAAAATGAAAAAGATAAATAAATGATTAGGTGCATCTGAGAAGCAATACTACTCTCACCAACATAAAATATTACAGGGATCAATGTTATCCCAGTACTGAAATATAGCTTTCTCCACACAAACCTCACATTACAACCCAATGCAGTGAAATGTCACAATTGGCTATCAAGAGAAAAACCCATGCATCTGAATCCAAGTATCCAACCCATTTACCGCCTAGGAACTACGAAGTTAGAGTGACAATAAAATCTATAAAAACAAACTGTGTCTTCTTTAAAATGTGATCATCTATACCTGGCGAAGGGGGTGGTCCTTGGGAAGGAAGCTCCCGATGGTCTTCCCGTAGACCTCGCATGTGGAGAAGTGGATGAGGCGCTTCTGATTCTCTGAGCAGTACTTGACCTGCGTGCATTGCCAAACCAAAATCTCACCATCAATCAAACCAGAGATAAACAAAAGAACCAAAACATCATTCTCTCAGATCTACACGGATAAGGCGAAGCATAGCAAATCTTATCAAAAGCAAATTCTCACCACGGGGAGGGCGTCGATGAAGTTGCTGTAGATTGTGTCGAGGGGGCGCGTGTTATAATCCGCCGGAGTACAGATCGCCGCCAGGTTGATCGTCTGGACACAAAACAAAAAAAAAAGAGATCCAAGAATCCTCATCAGATCTGCATTGCATCGATCCGATCCGATCCGATCCGATCGTAAAGAAGAAGAGGAAAGCATTGGATACCAGATCGGAGGATTTGATGAGGCCCTCAAGACGGGGGTCGTGCTTGATGTTGAGGCGGTGGAAGCTGATGCGGTTGGACCAGGGGTGCTGGCCGGGGGGCTCGAGGAGGTGGCGGATCTTGTCGTTGTAGACGTCGACGGCGACGACCTCGTGGTCGGTCTCCGCCATAAGCTTCTCGCAGAGGTGGGAACCAATGAAGCCTCCCGCTCCGATCATGCAGATCTTCATCGCCTTGATCGGCTTCCCGTCCAGATCCAGTCTCCCCGCCATTGATTTCTGTTTCTCTTTTTCTTGATCGAAGTGAGGCACCGAGAGAGAATGATTGTGGAGTGAGGCACCGAGAGAGATAAATAGGGATTGTTTAAAATAAAGGGAAAAATCCATTTAACCCCCTGTAAACTGACTAAAATCCATATAACCTCCTGAATAAAATTTAGGTTTATAGACTATGAATATTTTTTTAATATTATATTTGATTAATCTTAATAAAAAACACATTATATCAAAAAAACCCTATAATGTGTTAAAAATACAAAAATCTTATATAAATTTTGATTTTATCATTCCGGACAGAATTTTATAATATATTCAAAATCGTTATTTTTATAGGATTTTCACATTTTTAACATATTGTAGTGGTTTTTTAGTATATTGTATTTTTAGTCAAGGTTAACCAAAAGAAATATTCATAAGATGTTCATCATTGATTAACGAAAATTTTATTCAGTATGTGAATTTAATAAGTGTTTTCAGAAGATTATATGGATTTTAGTTAGATTTCACGGGGGGTTGTATGGATTTTTTTTTTAAATAAAATAATATTATATGTTTTTTATATGGTAAAGTGAATACAGAGAGGTCGAAATCTAGGCAATTACTCACAGACAACCGACTATGATCGATGAAGCTGGCTTTCTATACGAATAAATAAAATCGTTACAGGTTGTAATATCTCTCATCTTTTCAATGTCTCGCATTTTTTTTGGTAATGTTTTGATTTATAATAGAACGTAGGACATGCCGAAATAAGTTGCTGTAGTGAGAAAATAAAAAAATTGTATTCGATCCAATAAAACTCAATTTTGAAAATTTGTCATATTTAATTAATTTAATTAGTATCTTTGCTAAATTTCTTCATGTAGAATATTATTAATGTATTTTTAATAATTTAAATGAAGATTGTTAGGATCTTATTAGATTATTCTTTTTATTTTTAGTAAACTTCAATATTTATAACATTAATAAGAATATCCTTAGTAGAGTTTGTATTAGCATTTCAATACCTATGTAATTAATAGTGTGTCTTTATTAAGCTGGCATGCCGCATGCCAAATGGTTCTAGAATCAGGATTGCTGGCATGACAAATGGTTGGCAATGAATAAAAAATAGTGATGTCGATAGCATGTGATAGTTACACAGTTATTATATAATAACAATACAAATTTAGTTGGTTGGAATTTAATAATAATAATTTGATAATGTGATGATGAAATTAGAGTAGGCCTCTCAACTGGTCGGTCGAGTTGGGGTGGACCCGGATCTCACCTGTTTGATTATTGAATCTTTTGGGTTGGGTTCAGGTCTCGGGTTGGGTTGGGGTGACCTCGTTAATATGAGTATATACTAAAGTAATAAGTCTACTGTGTGGCAACATTATTTTTATAACTCATATAAGCTACAAATAAAGAGTGTCAAAGAACTTCTTAAAGACCTGACAAAATGATTTCATTTGTATTTTTTTAACAGAGTCCAGTGCATTATAAATGGTTATTTATTATTTTAATTTTTTTAATTTATTGTGAGAGAACATTTATAATACGGTTTACATTATTATGCTTCTACATGAAGTCAAAATATTGTAAAAATATTTTAAATGTTTAAAATTTTAAATTATTATCTAGTATCTAGTTATAGATGTTGGATTGGATTATAAATAAATAAATAAAAATTACGTAGTACTTGAGTGTGATCAATCAGATCTATAGGATCGGATTGGGTAGACTCAGATCTGACGCGTGTTGATTGTCAAATTTTTTGAATTGAGTATTTACGACTTTTTATCGTATCGACCCATAAACCGTTGCCACGCCTGAATTAGAGGAAGGGCTAAATTAGAGGGCAGTGTGAGTGAGTGCCAGTTAAGAAGGTCGGAAGTCACCGCAACCGACAGTGTATTGATGGGCCCCATCCACAGCACCACCCGAGGCATGTGAATGGTTCGAAGCGTCTTAGCTGTCCGTCTCACCGCGTCACGTGGTCCTGCCCATCTTCTGCACCTCATTATCATGTTATTTACGGGACACACCACAAATCATACTCTCTCTCGGCTGAGAATCAGAGTGGAGTTTCACGGACGCTACCGACACAAACATAAATATTAAATTAATAATTAACAAATTAGAGAAAAAAATAAAAATAAAAATTCATATAAAAAAATTCAACTGGTCCACTAGTGCTGTCATCTTCCAAAAACACCATTCGCACAACTCAACTGCAACTTAAAAAGTAAGTCTTTACACGTTTCGGAAACTGTGGGAGGTGGTTGAGTGATCTGGGTTGTTAGCATATATATTTGTTAGCATATATGTTAATGGTGAGCATGGGACAATATTTGTATGGTAAGAAATTTTTTTGTCCTATGGATGTCCTTCCTTCCTTTCAATTCTAAAAAATTGTCTACAAGAGCCTACCTTAATTCTATTGAAATCTATATGAAAACTAGCTGTGGGTTGTGCTCCATGGAGGAGGAAACTACTAAATATTTATTTACACAATGTCCATTTGAAGCTGACTGTTGGAGGTTACTCCCAACTTGGCTACATCCTCCACTGAGAACCTGGAGTGCCCGATCCTGGTTGCATGTGTTTTCAGATGAAGTTTGGTCTAACACTTATTTGAAGCATGTTCAACAGGACATTTTGGCTCTCATGCTATAACAACTATGGTGTTGCCATAATGAATGGATCTTCCGGAGGCAGGAACCACAACCATTAATGGTGGCAACAAGGGTTCTAATATATGCCAAGAAGTGCGTACAAAAGTTGATGAAACACACAGAAGACTCTCGGTCGCTACGAATTCTTCAATCACAAGTGTGTATACCATTTAAGTCTTTGGGTCCATGTGGAACAGTCCATCTGACAGGGGATTCTATTCTCCTCATGGATGGAAGTGTTGATGACTAATCTGACGGTGCGGGTGCTGGGTTTGTGGCGATATGTACATCTCCTTTCATAATTTTGGGGGTTGGATATGCAGGCTGGCCTTGGGCCACCCCGTTGAGAATGGAGGCTGAGGCCATCAGACTGGGAGTACGTTTCATGCGAAAACAGGGCATTCATATTTTTCGCATATGCTCAGATAGTTTATCTCTTATTCAGCTCCTTCAATCTGGTAGTCCAGGCCCTCCACAGGTTCAGGATGCGATCACTGAAATACAGAGGACTGATGGTCCTCATTCAGCATGGCAGTGTTGTAAAGTCCCTAGGGACTTAGTTCATGCCCCTGAGGTGCTCGCGCGTTTTGTCCAGCGAAAAGTGGAATCAAAATGGTGTTTGGAGCTCCATGATCCACTTATTCATAGGTTGTTGGGACATGTTATAATATCTATACATGCTTGTGTAGAGTTTGTAAATATGACTTTAAGATAGTTGTACCCATATAAGTTTGTACTTTTAGTGATATATATATATATATATATATATATGTGTGTGTGTGTGTGTGTGTGTGTGTGTGTGTGTGTGAGGAGCAATTAGGTGCGCGTGCGGTCGCATGCGGCATCGACCACGGGCCGTCGATCACGGGTTCATCGCATCAGACGGTCGGGTGCGATTCACATCGACCGTTGGATGCGATAGACCCGCGATCGGACGACGCACGTCGGATCCGCACCGTGCGGTCCGCTATCACTCGCGAGTGATATCGTGCGCGTCCCGCACGGTGCGGGAACGACGTCGTTCGTTCGATCGCGGGTCCATCGCATCCAACGGTATGTATATATATATATATATATATATATATATATATATATATATATATATATATATATATATATATATATATATATATATATATGAGCGCGATGAGGTGTGGCGGCCGCACGATGCGGCAGCCGTCCGATCGCGGGTCCATCGCATTTAACGGTCGACGTGAATCGCACCCGACCGTCCGATGCAATGGACCCGTGATCAACGGCCCGTGGTCGACGCCGCACCGTGAGGGCCGATTAGGTGCGGCGTCAATCGTGGGCCGTCGATCACGGGTCCATCGCATCGGACGGTTGGGTGCGATTCACGTCGATTGTTGGATTCGATGGACCCGCGATCGAACGGCCCACGTCGGGGCCGCACCTGCCGTTCGCCGCATCTAATCGCCCCCGTATATATATATATATATATATATATATATATATATATATATATATATATATATATATATATATATATATATATAATGCCTAGAGGCACCTCTTACCGGATGAAAAAAAATTCTAAAAAATTGCCAGCAAGGACATGGAAAAAAAATATGAGGTATCTATTATTTAAGATTATAAAGAAGGTGTTAACTTTTAATTTTAGAGGAGCAACTAATTCATGAACAAGTGCAGTGTCTGAGTTTTCTAGGTACATATATAGATAACATATGAAATTATGAATGATGAATTAGAGTCGGGTGTTAACTTTTAAAATTCCACTTTCTTTATAAAAAAAAAAAGAATTTGGTTAAAAAAATAAAAAATAAAAATATCATCCTTTATATAACGATCCATCCACATCCATTCATCCTACCCATTCTCATCAATTGATTAATTTAATTCAATCATCCTATATAAGCAAGAAACAAAAACAAAAAAAACACATAATCAATTGAAAGAATCAAATAATACAAAAATTAAATCAAAATATTCATTACATACCGTTATTAGTGTTTGGTGAACGGGATGTTGATTGTAAATAAAAAAAGGGGTTCAATTTAGGTAAATTGAGATTTATATAGCAAGTATATTTTGAGGTTCTTTTAAACAACTATGGGCTGGACTAGTATTTTGGGGGGTTTTTTAGAGCGCAGATATACAAAGCCTTGTTTGCAGCCCAATACACTATGATCATAGTGTATAACTTTTATTATAATGTATGACACAATTTTTTTTTCATTTTTTCAACTAAAAAAAATACGCTATTGTATCTCAGCATATATATCATTTCATATAACAATATATACTTCAAATAGAGAGTATATGATTTAAAAACAAAAAACAAAATGGTTTAGACTGCAATTGGGGTCACATTATTTTTTTCGTTTCCTTTAACAAAATATGGGCTGGACTATTTTGAGGGTTTTTAAAATAAAACTGGGCTGGTATGTTATTTGGTATTTTTTAAACAAAATCTGGGCCGGGCTACCGGCAACCGCAGGCCCGCTATTATTTGGGTTTTTTCCTATTGAATGGATTGTAATGTGTGTCTTTTAATAATAGTCAAGCATAGATAAACGGTATTTTTTTCAAATTAATCACCCCTAATTACTAAATTATCAAAATAATCACCATTTTTAATTATTTACCAAACTAAGCACTTTTGTTTAATTATCCCCTATTAAAATGCCAACGGAGGTGGCGTTTTAACACTTGTGAATTTTTTTCTTTTAAAAATGCCACTGGATTGGCGTTTTAACACTTGTAAATTTTTTTTCTCCTAAAAATGTCACTGGGGTTGACGTTTTAACACTTGTAAATTTTTTTCCTCCTAAAAACGCCACTGGGGTTGGCATTTTTAATGAAAAATGTACATAAAACGTCACTGGGGTTGACATTTTTAATGAAAATGCACATAAAACACCATTGAGGTTGACATTTTATTAGAAAATAGCATAAAATGCCAACCCCATTGGCGTTTATGCTTCATTCAAAGAAAATGCCAATGGAGTTGGCGTCATATGTTGTTGCAGCAAAAAAAAGACTAATTTCATTCAAAATTTTTTGTTATGTGGTTCATTTTTTTATGAAATTAACAATTCTTTCAATTTCCAAAATGTGTAGGATCACAGATAGAGTATAAATAATAGAATAAATAAATAAATTACGTGCATATACATAACAAGCATAAAATATTTAATGTAGTATATACAACATCTAACAAGGTATATAAAATAACATATAACATTTTGGATTATTACAGTTTGGATTATACCATTTTCTTTTAATGAAGCATAAAATGTCAATGGGGTTGGCGTTTTATGCCATTTTTTAATAAAATGATAACCCCAGTGACGTTTTATGTGTATTTTTCATTAAAAATGTCAACTCAGTGATGTTTTATGTGCATTTTTCCATTAAAAACGTCAAGGAAGAAAAAATTTACAAGTGTTAAAACGCCAACCCCAGTGGCGTTTTTACGAAGAAAAAAATTCACAAGTGTTAAAATGCCACATCCGTTGACGTGTTTTAATCAGGGACAATTAAAAAATAAAATAAAAATGCTTACGTGACAGTTTTGACCGGATCTCGTGACTAGTTTGATAAATAATTAAAAATGGTGATTAGTTTGATAATTTAAAAATGCCTAGATAAACTACAAACGATTTCATCACCATGGCTGTATGTTCTTCCAGGAATGTAAAAAGATGAGGTGAGGGTCCATTTATGGAGACACACTCGTGTGCAGCTTGAAGCAACTATGCTTCCTGACTTGTAACAACACAATGATTCGTGTGTCTGTGCTACATGAATTAATTATCAATGCATATTTTTATATATAGATTTTTCTTAGATTTACTTGTATTTTGTGAGGTATCACACTGCCATATCGAGTTCGGATGTGATGTTGTAATCGCATTCGCACCAGAGAATATTCAAAATGCGCATGGGGAGCACCACATTTTTATATGGAGGGTTTGGTTTGGGGTGACCAAGACTTCAGGGTGTTGGAAAATTAATATATTTTTATAAAAATGTATTAATTAATTTTTAAATAAAGATTAAAAATTTAATGAGATGTTTTATTTCCTTTTAAATGTATAGTTTCACATTGGTTAAATGATGTGATAGAACAGTCTTTAAATATGCTGCATGTAGATTTTGGGTAGGGACCCAAGCAGAGGCCCGAGGCTTAGGAATTGTTTTTGGTTTTGCGTATTTTGTATTTCAGATTTCGGACATGGACTCTGTTGGAACGTTTTATTTTTCGCAATGGCTAACAATGTTTGAATTTGAATTTTAAATATTGGAAATAAATTTGATAATTGAAAACACTTATCATAATTGATGTGTATAATTATTACAAATGTTACACATCCAACAATCGTATTTTTGTACTTATAAAAAGGCTATCTTCGTAGAGATTCATAGCATGCGAAAAAACTAAGTGTTCTTCCACCAGAAATCCTCCACAAAGAGTTTTTATTTTTTCTTGTTCTTTTGGACAATCAAATCTGTGACTGGTTCGACTTCTCTTTCTATTTGCACCATGAAGAAAACAGCGAGGGCTGCATGATTTTATTTTGGGGACAGATTGTTGAGAACCTTGTGCGATTGAGGGAGCGTATTCTGTTTTAAAGACGACGTTACTACGTGACTCTATACTAGACTTTTGAATCCCTGTCTCCATATTCTCTATGTTTTTATTTGATAATAGCATTTTTCAACACAAGGTGGTTGTGCTTTGAATGCATGGACGTAAACCCCAGGACCATGACCCAGTGGTCAAAATCAGTCTATATTTTATGCGACTGGGACATGTGTAGATTACTGGGTACCTGAATCGAACGATATTTTGATAAAATTTGCGTGGTTCACGTTAATATTATTCTCTAACCCCCCGTTTGGATAGCGGAATTGAGTTATTCTGGATAGATAACTATATCAACATAGATAACAAATCTACAAGAATAAAAGATTTTCTGTTTGGTTGTATTTTTTTTATTCTCATTGAAAAACATAAGAATAAAGGTTGAATTGTTTGTTTGATAAAGAATAAAATATAAATAAAGTGTAAAAAAGTTGATTTGACATGTGGGCCCATTGATGTATAAGAAGTGTTGATAGGTGATTTGATGTGATGAGGTGTAAAAAGTTGATTTGACATGTGGGCTCATGGGAATAGATAAGGTGAGTATAGCTTATCTTAGGAGTTGCTTAAAATTGTTATACTCTCTTATACTCGTTTAAACTGACTTAGTAATACCAAGTTATACCCTTCAAACAAATAACTAATTTTCTTATCCATTCTTATACCACTCTTATACCACCCTTATACTTCCTTATTCCGTTACACAAACGGGGTAAATGTTATTATAAATCTTGTGGTTGGGATTACACACGTGCTTATAAGAGTTTTTTATTTTTATTTTTTTGAAGTTCAGAATAAAAGAAGGATCACAGTTGAAGATTTTGCAGGTCATTCACAACCAAATTGGATGGGGATGTCTGAAAACCATGGGCGGATATCTTTCTTGGATCCCCATGTCCAGTCTTAGTCCTCATTAAATGCGTTGATTTATGCACAAGATAACAACAGTAACTGGTTCCGTTACGGAAAACTTACTAGGTCCTTTATGGGTGAAGACAAGTTATTTTATGATTTATATCTGTTTTAAAAATAAATAACTTTATCAATGAAACAAATAATTTTTTGTTTAATTGTATTTTTTATTATTTTCATTGAGAAACGTAATAATAATAAATGTTGAGTTATTTGATTGATTAAAAATAAAATGTGAATAAGGTATAAAAAATTGATATGACATGTGAGTCACATTTTGATGTATAAGAGGTGATGATAGATGATTTGATGTGATGATACGTGATTTGACATATATGTCATGTAAGTGAAAGAATAACACAATTTTAAAAAAAATCTAAAATACAAATATCAGCTTATTCTTACATAATTTTTCATAACTATACTCAATTATTCTCTTTCCTCAAAGACCATTTTTTATTTTTAATTCTTCTGTATTCCCACCTATCCTTTCCACCATCCTCTACTCAAACGCCCCTCATGAACGACCACTAAGCCCCCGTTTGGATGTCGGATAAGCCCCGGATAACCTCGGATAAAATTTTAAAATTGTTTGGAAAGCCCGGATAAACCCAGATAAAATGTGCCAGAATAAACTGATATAAAGTAGTATATGGATTCCAATCAATCCCTAGAATAAAATTTATCATAGGTTATTCTACTCAAAGAATAAGTGGACCCACTGTTAAATCAATTGTCATCACCTCTTATAAATCACCTGTCAAATCAATTATCATTATTTTTTTACCTTTTATAAATCGTTATCCATACTTGTTCACATTTTACGCAAACAACAAAAACATTTATTCTTATGATTCTCAACGAGAATAATTCAAAACACAACAAAACACAAAATCAATTTATTCTTATTTATACGCACTTATGCTCGAATAAATAAATAACCAAGAATAAATCTTATCCGGCATCCAAACGGGGGCTAAACGTACCCAACAAAAGGCTCCAGTGAATAGAAAAAGAAAAATCATCTTCATCGCATCTTTTTTTTTTTCTGTCTTCTACAATGGGGGAAAAGTGAGATAAATTTTATATTTTATTTATTTTTTGATTGGTCGCGAGAGAGAATTTGAGGCAGAAGGCGCTAACAAACTTTGCCGTTCGCAAGACGGAGACTCGGACCAGATTGGGCATTTCTTTGTAGGAGTAGGACGACAATAAAATAAAAAGAAAGATTTTTTTTCAAAAGATCTGAGATTGGTCAGTGTGTTTCGTGTTTGTTTATTTGTTTTTACTTCTGCGGTTGTCTTTCTTGTTCAATCGTCTCGTACCCAAACTTGGTAGTTGCGTGTGTATCCAATTCGCCTCAAAAAATTTAAAAATGATTATATTTTGATTATTGGACCGACCAACCCAGATAGGGGAGGTTTTACTACCACCCCCCAAAGCCCCGTTTTCAGGTAGTTGGGGTCCTCTGTTTACAAGCAAGGGAGACCAATTCGTGGTGTGTCGGGGGAGGGAATGGAAATGGAGGGGTAGTAGACGTGTTTCGTGTGTGTGTGTGTGTGAGAGAGAGAGAGAGCACGAAGAGATGGGGGCATCACTGTCGAACCTGACGGAGTGTTCGGGTGCGTCGGGGGGGCCTGGGCTTGGGGACATACCGGAGAGTTGCGTGGCGTGCGTGTTCATGCACCTGACACCGCCCGAGATTTGCAACCTCGCACGCCTCAACCGGGCCTTCCGAGGTGCCGCCTCCTCCGACTACGTTTGGGAGTCCAAGCTCCCACCCAACTATCCCCTCCTCCGCTCCATCCTCCTCCCTTCGTCTTCGTCGTCTTCGGCCAACAATTCCCCTCTCTCCAAGAAGTCCGTCTTCGCGCTCCTCTCTCGGCCACTCCCCCTCGATGATGGAACCAAGGTACACCTTTTATTCCGCATGTCCAGTTTTTGCTACTCATGGTTAGGTGCATTCATTCATGGATCCTGTGCTGTCCAGGAAGTTTGGCTCAACAGAGTCACTGGTGGACTCTGCATGTCCATCTCGGCCAAAGCCATGACCATTACTGGGATTGAAGACCGGAGATACTGGACTTGGATCCCCACTGAAGAATCTAGGTGAGTCTTCTCTAATGTCAGGATCATCTTCTCTTTCTGCATCAACGAGCGCTGCATCGGGGATGGCTTCCTATGCTATAGCACTTCACCCACCCACTGATTCCATGAGAATTCTAAAAATGTGCACTTGCCTATATATTTTTTTTCTTTGCTTCTTGTGGTGTGACGAGCTCATCTTTTTGCACAAACGGTTAATTGTTATTACTAGTATTAAGAGAAGACTTACCTAAAAGGATAAGCTAGACTTCTACTGCTCAACTGTTAGGTGATCTTTATGCAGGATTGAAAACATTTAACATTTCCTTGAAGAATTCACTGGAAGACTTGCACTTCTTACAATTGCCCCAGTTCTGTTGAATCAGAGAAGGGAACCCCGATTAAATGTTGTGGAAGGCCTGGTTTGTGATGCTGCTGCACATTGTGAACTTGTGATAACTATATAGTTCTAGAGGAGCGATGATCATCTGGTGATGCACGAAAGTGGAACAAACAATATCACAGAGTAATTGGCTGTATGGTTTACAAGGATGCTATAATCCTTTTGAGGTATGAGTTTGACAATTCAACATCGATGGTAGTTGTATATTTTCATCTTAGGTGTATTAAAAGTCAAAGTGAAGTGGAACCGCGGCCAAGAATGGGGTGATGGAATCTAGAAGGAAACTTGATTATTATTATTTTTAAACTACTTGTTGAGAGACGGTAAGGATAAGCATCGAAACATAGTGTTCATGTTATGAGTACTCAGATGACTAACTACACAAAATTAATGGCCAAAGAGTCACTTGGGAAGTCTAATAGATAATAATGAAGTTCATAGACATTTGAGTATAGGGTGTTGATGACATCTAAAAGTTCCTATGAGGAATATAATTAAGAATTAGAAATATAGAGGAATGAGAGATTATAGAAAAGGAAAAGGAAAATGATATAGTAGGAGACAAGGTTATGAAGTTCACTATAGCTCACAATAGGTAGAATAATGCACATCGAAGCATGGATCATGTCTGTACTGATGTGTCAAGACTATGGTTTACTGAGTAATGCCAAGAGTGGAAAGATAAATGAAAGATGGAGCCACATTCAGAAATAGTCTATTTGATGATGTGTGTACATAATAGAACATTTTCTTGTCTTCATTGTCTCATTTGCATACTGATCTACAGATTGGAAGCTACAATGGGTTTGGCTTGACATATTTCCTCCCAAGTATATGGAGTCATCATATAACGAAGCATATTGTCTAGGAAGAATTAGTAGGACAAAGGGGGAGGAGTAAATAAGAGGAATCATATAAGAGAAGCATATCATCTGGGAAGATAGAAGGAAGGAGAAAATGGGGGAGGAGTAAAGAATAAAAAATATAAGGGAGAAAGAGAATGAAAGGGAGGGGTTGACCGCAAAGGGGGAGTGAGAAAGGGTATGTAGTATGAAAGGCTCAACAATGTGGTCATTCACTCCCAGTCATGGGCATATTGATCAATATATTAAACTAAAATGCCCATTTCATTCATCTGCATGTTCAGCACTCCAATCCAAGTAAATCTATTGTCTTTCAATAATTAGAAGCTTCTATCTAGATAACTTCAGGACAATTTAGAATAAACTTTTAATTGTCTGATATCTTGTTGGTTGGATCATTGGGAGGGGCTATTATGTAATATGTATTGATACTAAAATTCCAAACATGAGCAATACTGGGAGATGGTTGTTATTCTTAGCATGCATAAGGTGTTGCAACAAAAAGAGAACAGAGAAGCATGCAAAATACAGCAGAGTTCCTCTTCGAAATAGGCTAAATTGTTGTAGACATGTGGCCGCATATCTAGCATTTTGTTGTAAATTGAGCACAATGACACGATATTAATCTTTTATGTAACCAGTCTGCTTTAGGTGTCAATGATGCAAATTTGGATGATGTTATCTGTGCATATGGGACACTGTTGCTTCACATGAATTCAAATGATGAATTCATTTTGTGCACATACAATACTCTTTATTAT